>BLKM01009501.1:3585123-3689230 GCA_013340265.1 Coptotermes formosanus | reverse complement strand
TGTGTGTGTGTGTGTGTGTGTGTGTGTGTGTGTGTGTGTGTCTAATTGTCTGTGATCTAGAAACCTGGATAATGAGGCGGCCTAGGCCCGAATTGAGCTGTTGCGTCACAAAAAGAACAATGTAATTAATTACTGCCACATAAACATGCAGGCTTGTTGTCTGTCACTGACAGAAAATGAGATTGATTAGTAGGAAATGGAATTATCCTGATATTGAGCATCAAAAATAAACATCTGTTTTTGACAGAGTAAGTACTGTATGTCTCGTCGTAATGATGCACTGCAGCTTACAGTGCTTTTGTTTGATGTGTTGCAGAGTTCGCAGAGAGTCTTCCAGGCTCCACTCCACGCAGTCCATACCCTTCCAGAAGACGTGAGTGTACACTGTCTATTATTGTTGTGTAGCTGAGTTACTTTCTGCAGTCTTCAGTGTGATTGTCTCGTTTCTCTTTTGTTTTATATCTATTTATTTGTGTTTACATTATTAGTTAATGTCGGAAGAATCAGTGGGCTCGAACCCGAAGTCTGCATTGTTGATACTTCGGCAGTATCCAGTTCACAATAAGTAACGCTTAGCACCAAAATCTCCTGAATTTTTCCTCTTACCGAAATTATTCCATCTCCAATAAAAGCCGTCCCTAATGCAGGAAAGAAGAAGAAGAATAAACAGCATTTCAGTCATGTCACTTCAGATGGCAATTCACAGACAGTCTGTGAAAACTAGATTACTAACAGAAAGAGTAAATATTTCAAAACAGCGGGCTGGAGCAAGGCAAAAATATGGGGGCTTTCCTAGATGGACGACTTTACCTTTAACTCTGAAGAGAGTTAAGGGGTTTGTGTAACTGAAGATTCTCCTGCCGACCTTAAACTGATTATCACCTCGTACCTCAAGTACTATACTTCAAACAACCATCAAATTACACTCATGGGTATAAATGGCAGGCGCTTTGTTAATTCGCCGACATGTTCAGGTTAATTAGACCGCCATCAGGGAGATAATTACACCAATTACTGTTTTCACTAATGGCGGCACCGACGCTCCTGCACGGATATGAGAATTCAACTGTACTGAACTGCAAGACAGCAGAGATGAAATGTTTGCAGTCCGCTTCAGGATCTACGACATTATTCGTTCATTTCATTTATTCCGCACTCTGTCTTACAAGCCCACAGACTCATCTAAATCGAGTTCTCCAAAGAA
Organism: Coptotermes formosanus; assembly: GCA_013340265.1. Taxonomy (NCBI): domain Eukaryota; kingdom Metazoa; phylum Arthropoda; class Insecta; order Blattodea; family Rhinotermitidae; genus Coptotermes; species Coptotermes formosanus. The sequence goes on along the minus strand of BLKM01009501.1, from coordinate 3,688,026 downwards.
TGTGATCTATTGCTTCCTCTTTTGCTTTCCAGTATCCTGTCGTTTCCTTAAGGTCATCCACTAGCAGCTTACGTCTTCTTCCTCGTCTTACCGTCATTTCTATTCTTCCGTCTAACTTCCCTTCAATAACGTGTTTTATAAGGCAGTTCCTCCGCAACAGCGACCAATCCAGTTAGCCTTTCTTCTTTTTATTGCATTTAGGATATTTCTGTCTTCCTTGACTCTATATAATAATTCTTCATTTCTCACACAATCGGTACTGGTTTTCTCCATCCTTCTCCAGCACCACATTTCAAAATTTCCAGATGTTTCTGATTTACTTTCTGAGGTGTCCACGTTTTAGCATCAAACACAGCTGTGCTTTAAATGTAACACTTTACTAGTTTCTTCCTTAAATTGAAGTACGTACATCGTATAATCATAAAATAAATGAAGAAGTAAGAGATGAATTAAATATATTGTAATTACGAATAATACCCCGGGGTGTGTGTTCCCGACTAGATACTCGCTACCGGATGGTAGGTGACATAGCGTGGCTAAAGCTGTTCTCGTTTTAACCTAGCCACACTATTCGGTAGTAATTGCCACCATACGGTTTTCACCTAGTGCTCTAGGCTACCGCACACTGCTTGAACGTACTGGGAATATATTCATATGGACAGGGTAAAACCAGTAGCCCTCTGTCTGTATAGCGTTCACTCGTAGAATCGTGGCTAGTTTTCACTTAACGAGGATGGGGCAATATGTCATTCAATGTGAAGCCTAGCCTAATTTGTTCAAAATAACGAGTGTATACAAGGGTGAAGTTTTCTAGTAAAAATAAATTAAAAACAATGTAAACTAATTACACAACATGCAAAAGGTAAATGAAAAATTTACATAATTTCCATGTGTAGTTGTTATTTAGCGAATTGGTAGGGAAAATGGTTGCTGCATTTTCAAACCAGTGTAACCCGATACACTACGGAATTTGGAACAGCAACATTTCGAATAATAAAACTGAATACAATGAAACCGATAGGTGTTCATTGCCTACGTGGTGTTAGTGCAAACGAAATCAATAAAATTTCGATACAATTTCAACGTACCTGCAGCAATCAGCAGAAGACCAGATGACGTTCTCTTTGTTATGCACAGGAGCCTATGGCTTTAACACACACGTATAATCAGGAACATAAAGAGAGGACCGAGCTGCTCACATCGGGTTATGTGGAGTCAAACGATATGCATACAATGTCGCACTCAGCGTTACCCTCGTGAGCGGGAGGAACTTAATAACCTTCCGTGGCATAAAAAGCCGTAACATTCGTACATCAACAAATGTGACAAAATAAACCAAAGAATGGAACTAAATTAAAGAAAATCGCCGAAGTTAGTCGTAGCCCCAGTAAATAATCCGGGACCTCTTCTGGAATGTTACTCAGCGTAAATTGGTAGTTAGTTACTGACGTTTCGGGACATCAGTCCCATCTTCAAGGGTCAAGCAGTCCAAGAAGTCCAGCCTTGGACTGCTTGACCTTTGAAGATGGGACCGATAGGTTGTCCCGAAGGGTCGATAACTAATTACCAGTCAACGTTGCGTAATATCCCAGGAAAGCGAAGATATCATTTACACCGCGTCTGAAGCCTGAAATCACGGACAACCCGGGAGCTTTCTGACTGGTAATAGGAACGCTTGTACGCCACTATTTTCTGTGGGAATGACAGTTAGAAAAAGAAATTGTGAAAATTTCCCTTTAAAATATAACATGCCTTTTTACTAGTGTATATACAGTGGAACCCGTTTATAACGACATCGGTTTATACGACATCTCTTCTATAGCGTCAGATATTCTGTGGTACCAATTAATCCCTCATTGTTAACCATAACATTATGCTACTCGGTTATAACAACACTCTTTTATAACGACACAAAATATTGAGTCCCTTTCATGACGTTATAACCGAGTTCGACTGTGTGAGTGTGTATATATATATATATATATATATATATATATACACACACACACACACACACACTCACTCTTCTAATGTCTAATAACTGAGGAACAGGAATTGATCTTTTTGTGTAGCGGTCACAGTAGTTACCAATTCCAACAGCTTTCGTGTGCTTTATTCTAGAATAATTTAACAATGTAATCCTGAAGTTAATTCTTGGACGATGTTGTGGGTTGTCCACCATTGCCCCGTGTTATAAATATTGAGCGAGTTGCGGGGAAAACCCATTCATCGGAGAAGTGAGAGGTAAATTTTATTACGTCAGAAAGGGAAAGGCTGTTTATCGCGATAGGAAAAGGTGCCTTGAAACAAGGTATGCTCTATTTGGATTTGTAATCCATAGTCTAAATAATATTTGTTAGGCTCTACAGCTACTTCTTTTATTTTAACTAACTTAAGTCTTGTACATGTGAAGCATCTGTGGAAATTTGACACTTGAGAAACATCAAGAAAATAGTTTGAATACTAAGGCAAGTCAAGAAAACCTCTGCCGAGGTGGCCGGTCGCAAGACCTCGCGGATTCGTGCTGACATCTAGCCACTGTGTGAGAAACAAGAGGCCCATGAAATTTTTTTATAGGACATCCTGATGTGAGAGGATTGAATACACCCATACTACAGGAAATGAAACACGCTTTTGTGCCTTTGCAAAATTGCAAATGGTTCTCTTCTTTCCGCAGGTCCGGCCAGCAGTGCGAGCATGAACAAATCCTCTACACTACCCTTGCCCCACCGCGGCCTGGAGCGACCGAGCAGCAGCGCCGCACGTGATCGTGAGGGGTACTACAGTGACCGCAACGAACTTATCAGAGAGCGAGAGAGAGAAAGGGATAAAGACAGAGACAGGGGTTACCTCAGCGATCACAGCTCCAGGTATAAGAGAAAATCTGGCTTATTTTTGCTTATATTGTGATGGGATGAGACTTTGTACCAACTGCGGCCGCTTAGTGTTCATTGTCCAGCCCGAGGACGAGCGACGACTGAATATGGAGCACTGGCGGAATAGTAACTGGTCTAAGAACACCTGTCCCAATGCCACTTTTTCCACCATAAATTGCTCAGAGATCAAACCCGAGCCTCCGAGGTGCGAAGTTGCAATTAACCGCCTGAGCCATTGAACGACAAGACTCTTAGCCTGCATTCTTTGTCACAGGTGCACTTCCTGTCTTGGCGAATCGGCGCGAGCTCAGTGGTTCCGTCATTCCGACGGCTGGAGGTCCGGCTCCGTACAAAGCACTCACAAGCGATCACCCTGGGACTCTCTGCCCTCCCTGCGACATGAGGGCAGTCTGGGGGACAGCGGATACAAGTCTAATCGCGCGGACTCTTTCGAACAGAGGCAAGTGCCGGGTGTTATACATGCAGGAGGCGTCGTATTCATATTTATTCATGCCTGAACGTTGATGCAAGATTTGACAACATTCATACACAGACATAACTGTCCTTATTTAGTAGCTGGTTATTCTTGTATGATACAAACACTAGGCCTGTAGCCAGACCATGAACATAGTAAGTGCAAGTGATGCGTGTATGCACATACGTTTATATATGTACGTAATGCTCTGTTTTACATCCATTGTGTATGTATATATTATGTATGCATAAGCGTAAAAAGTGCCTTTGTCAGGACCATGAAATCAACAATTTAATTACGCAGTGCGCTGTGTAACTGCACAAATCATCTTGCATGTACAGGCATTTTTGAGAATGAGCGAGCCTACGTATTGCAGTAGTATGCTTCGTGGATGATACCAGGCGGTACCAGCTTTCCAAACTGCAGCCGAAGGTGCCAGACACAGGCTTCAGTGTGTATAACAGTCACAATGTTACTGGAAGCTGCCGAACCATTGCAGACGAAAGGGTTCCCAGCAGTGCAATGCACTGTAGCACTCTAGCCAACGCACCCACACTTTCGCTATATGGTAGTACTGTAACTCGAATGATACCGTATCCTTTAGTATGTGTAAACCGATTGCATGTCTATCGTTCGCTGCTCGCACTCTCTGCCAATCGCATCTGCCCTTTTTTTTTATTGATTGGCTTCTTGATATTGGCTTTACGGAGCTCAGTTCTGATCAGCATATTTGTCTTTGATAGTGCGAATTCCTAGTGGGTGCAGCAAGATTTGTAACGGATGCAGTGCACCAAATTGCACCCTACTGGCTATGGGCCTGATACGCACTTTTCCACCGTAAGAAAACCAGTGAAATCTATTGTGCAATGAGGATAACAGACATGTGCCTTTTTATGAAGAAGTTCAAAGAAGAGTCTGCATGTAAAATAAAACTGACTTCCACGCGTAGTTATGAATGTAAAGAGGTGCAGAAGAAATATGTACGAATTGTCCTGAAAACGTTCCTAACGAAAATAAGACCACAATATTTGGTTTCCTTTTGGGGGGGGGGGCGGGAGGGAGGATACTTTCGATTCGTGTTCGTTTGTATCTCTGAACATAGAAATGACAGTTGCTTGGGGGCACAGACGAAAGACATATGTTGGTCGGTGTCCCGGCTGGAATTGAAACCGGGCACGTGGCGAACACGTGTGACAAGCCAACTTGTTCCATAAAGAACACTCTTAGAACTAACTTTGGAATACACACGTAATTGCACGGTATATGTATAGCAGAGTACCACGACATACATCCTGTCACGAAATTTGGTGTGTTTAGAATATTTTACTTTGGAAGAAGTAGGACACATTTGAGGGGTAGTCTTAAAACGAACGCTCTACATAGAAGTTACACTGTGCTGTCCTTGCGTTGTTGTGCAGGGGCCTGTTCGACCGACAGGACAGCCTTCGCTCTGACTACATGAGTGACCGCGAGTCGCGCTACGGCATCGTGCAGCAAGCCTCCATCGAGAGTACTGACTCCCGTCTCTGCTATCTCACTTCCTCTGAGGTAAGAAGATATTTTGTCATTTTGTCAGTGACGTGACAGGGACAGGGGACGCCCCTACTGACGCGTCCATAGTCCCTTCCAATGCGAGGTCTCCACACAGTGCGCTCTAGTGCTTCCTCGTTCAATTTCCAATACCTGCTCTTTCCTTTAAGGTAGTCCATTAGCTGCTTACGTCTTCGTCACCGTCTTCCCATCATTTCTATTTTCCATTTAACTTTCCTGCAGTCACGTATTTTAGAATGCAGTTTCTACACAAGATGTAAGCAGTCCAGTTCCTTCTTTTTATTGCATGTAGGACGTTCCTCTCCTCCTTGACTATAAGTAATACTTCTTCACTTCTCACACGATCGGTCCAAATGATCACCTTCATCCTTCTCCAGCACAACATTTCGAAATCTTTCAGGTATATCTGATGTACTTTCCGAAGTGTCTAAGTTTCAGCACAATACACAGCTACGCTTCAAATGTAGGAATTTACTAGTTCCTGCCTTAAATTTAAGTGCAGTTTGCTTTTAGATGGCACATAATATTTGTCGCTCTGCAATCTTGCAATTGTTGTTGAAATCACAAAAAGGTGGGGGAGATTTCCTGCTTCTGTCTACTAGTGAACTAGAAGAGTTATGAAATCTACCCCATTAGATCCTTTGCATGGAGGTAATTTCTATCCCAGGACGGCGATAAGCCCACAAGTTAAAGTCGAGGGGTGTTAAGACAGGATTTGTGATTTCAAACTTCCGCCGCCCTGTAACTCAGATCTGCGCTCTTTAGCAATTTTACGCAGCGATGAATCCAAAAAGAGCGCAGATCTCAAAACAGGATTTTTTGGAGGCCACATACTGTGCCCACTTGTAGCTCCACTGACGTGGAAGAATGTTACACACTATGTGCGAGATGGTGGAACTGCAAACATTGCAACAGTGCTGTTCCACGCATGCGCATTGCGTTGCACAGCTTAACTACAACCAAATATTCTGTAAAGTTCTTTTCCCCCAAAAGGACACGTTGTCCGTTTCATCAGAAGTCGTTGCTGTGGTTACATCAAGACTGCGACCAAGGTGGTTAATTCGTTAGCGTATGCACAGTCGTCGATCTAGGTATCAGGTTAATGCGTCGTAGCCCAGTAATGCGTTTTATGTGCAGGAAGGGCTAAACAGACAGAGGGACTATACCGATTTAGCGTATTTGTTGGTTTGCTGGTTGGTCACCATTAGCTATTGCTGTCTGTGATCTGTTTTGTTTGGGCTCTTAAATGTTCTTTTTTTAGACTAGAATTACTGTGTTTCTATTCTTGTCCCTTGTCTAGTATTTCAAAAACAATACAACAATTCGGAAACTGCCTCCGTAAGTTGGGTAAGTACCTACTTTGTTGGGTAGGAAGAACTCTTCTCGGTCGTTGTTGCTGATCCAGTGTCCGAAACATTATGTTGTGTTCGGAATACAAGATGGCGGACAGGACACAGAGACCTAGCAATTATGAATTCAGAAGTTTTATTACCGTTATCAGGAAACTTTGTAGGAGGATTTGTTGTTGCAGGTAAGCATGCTCCCAGGGTCCTTTGGCTTTACCTACTGGGCACTTAATTTAATGCCATGACATCCTGCTGAAAACATGCACCATTCGATATCCCTGTCTGTGTTCACATTTCCTTTTTCCTCGCCTCTTCCACACCACCTGTCTCGCTGGATTTCAAAATAATTCACCGTCATCTCTCTATGTCTACATTCCTCACCTCTTATCCTCCTCGAAAATTTCTTCTCTCTTGCCTATTATTTGTTTCTTTTGCCCGTGCCTCCACTTTTTCTAACATCCCCTCCTGGCTGGCTCGCGGTGCCGGGCCCTTTCCTCCTACCTCTGTCTACTGCCCCGAATTTACGCGGGTGACTTTCTCAGAAAGCCATTTAACCATCCCCCCCCCCCCCCCCCCAGGAAACATATTGCCACTTGCATTACGAATTCTTAGTATGACGACGTGAGGCCCTCTTCCAAGACGAGAGAACTGTTAGCATAAGCGTTAAGTCCCAGTTAGAGATTCAGGGCTCCCGTATTACGAACCCAGCGCTGCATTATGGATACAGGTATGGCAAAACGAAAAAAGGGACGTCCAGTTCCGGTTGGCACAATTCTCTTTTATTGAACAGTTTTGTTGCTTGGTTGGTTGGTTGGCTGGCGATGCTTAGTCCTACCTCGAAGCTTAGGGATGCGTTTCTCTGAAATGTCAGTAAATTTCTACCAGACTACATGTCGTGTCATTCCAGAACGCGGAAATATTTAAAGGCAAATTTGTCGCCGTATTTCATTAAGCCTCACATTGTGAAGACATATAAGTGGTGGGAGATGTAGCTCTGGAATTTCAGTAAATCGGACTGATAGCATGAGACTTGTTACAGAACAACCAGGGTTCTCACAAAAATGTTGATCTTCTGGGAATAAATTTTTAGATGTTGATTTAACAAAGGCTTTAATTGTGTGCACTGAAGTGGCAGTATGCCTAATTGTGTGCACTGAAGTGGTAGTATATGTTTAAATGTGTGCACTGAAGTGGCAGTACGTTTGTGTGTACTGACGTGGTGGTATGTCTAATTGTGTGCACTGGAGCGGTAGTACGTGAAATACCATGTGAACAACATTAATGAAAGATGTAGCAAAGAGCAGTGATTGGTGTGAAATAAGTTACAAATGTGTAAGCTGTTCACTTCGAAATAACTTTGATGTGTTTATTTCCTTTGTTTTAATTAAGTTTTCACATCGGAACAACTTTAGTGTTCTATCTCCTTGTTTTAATTCAGCTGTTTACATCGAAACAACTGTTGTTGTTCTCGTTCCCTTTGTTTTAATTAAGCTGTTTACATCGACACAACTTTGGTGTTTGTTCCCCTATCCACCTGGAAACAACTTTCGTTCTTTCGTTCCATTTGTTTTAATTAAGGTTTCACAGCGAAACATCTTCGATGTCTTCTTTCCATTTGTTTCAATTAAGCTGTTTGCATCGATACAACTTTGGTGTTTGTTCCCGTATCCACCTGGAAACAACTTTGGTGCTTTCGTTCCATTTGTTTTAATTAAGCTTTCTCAGCGAAACAGTTTTTATGTGTTCGTTCCCTTTGTTCTATCCAAGCTGTTTACTTCGGAACAACTTTAGTATGTTCATTCCCTTTGTTTTATTTAAGCTGTTTGCTTCGAAACAACTTCTATGTTGTCGTTCCCTTCGTTTTAATTAAGCTGTTTACATGGAAACAAATTTGATGCTTTGTTTCCCTTTGTTTTAATTAAGCTGTTTACATCGAAACAACTTTGGTGTTCTCGTTCCCTTTGTTTCAATTACGTGGAATCTCATTCAGACTTGACTGGTGATTTATGCATCGGGCATAAAGTGTTTGTTATTTGCCAAACTTTAGTGTACGAAACATTTTTTATTTCATAAACATTTGATGTTTTTGGATCCAGACAAGCGTGGGAACGCGTTTGGGTTTAATAAAGCGTCTGCGATTGTAATCCGAGTCTTAACCAAAATTGGAATGTATTCAACAGATTTTAATATCAGTAAAAGGTAAAGCAGTCCCATTACAGGCCTGGACAGGTCCTTAGGGTTCCAGGAGGTTGAGGCTCCCAGATTTCTAGACAGTCGGCACATGAAGGTGGTAGGTTGTCAGCCATAGGCACCGGCCGCGTTTACCCCCCAGGAAATATTCCTGGCACTCATTTCTGTTAGAGGTTGAGTCGACCCCAGGGCCATAGTGCGACCGACAGGATTATGCCAATGAAAAATCCACTAACACCACCGGGAATTGAACCCGCCACCTGCCGGTTTGTAGCGCAGTGCCTCAACCAACTGCGCCACCGCGGCCCCTTTTTAATATTAGTAGCCTACTATTTTGAGTGAGTTTTTCTTCTTAGTTCAGCCCCTTGAATTTACTGTAAACCTTTAAGGTGGAACCCCAAACGACTTAAACATAATTCCACGTTCATGGTTCCCATTAGATATCTATATGACACTGTAAGCCCGGTATGAACGCTGCACTAGTCAAGGCCTGCACGCTCCAACCAGCGTGCTTGGAATATCTTGCATTAAATACCCCGCAAAACACACGTAGGCCTGTACTGTCTGCTTCCAGACTGATAAATCACAAAGCACTAGTAAAGGCCAAGTTGTCCCTTTGTTAAATTAGGCGTCACGACATGAAAACGTATGCGGCAGTGGAGATAACAACTCCATTTGTTCTTGACCTTGGTACTGTATGGAGAGGGTTGAGTAGCTTCACACCGTGACCGCCTTATCACTGGGAAGAACTCACGATATTCACTGAATGGGAAACAAGGCGGGCCGCACAGCCCCTCAGGGCCTTGTTGGGCATATAAGAATTCCCTCCTCTCGCAGATAACGTATTCTCGTACCCTAACGTCCAGACCGTAGCATAGTTACTATGCCGACTGAGCTATTGTGGCTTCTACTTCCTTCGCTTATAAACGTTAAAGTCACAATCCTCGGGTTTCTTGTGTTATACATCCTACTAGACTGAGGGCGTCATAACCCGAAGAACCAATAAAGCATCAGATGAAAGGCGTATTCCTGGGAAACGTTTAGCCATTCACCTAATTGCACGGTGTCACAAGCCAGAAAACCGCATTATAGGTCCCAGAAAAACGGTAATAGTAAAACCTGCCATGAAAGCACAAGAAGGGAGTAGAGGTATAGCTCAAGTCTTTCTTTAACCTCGGCAGTATTTGGGGGGGGGGGGGGGGGTGAGGAGTGAACGCAAGCTCCAGCCGCTTTACCCCTGGGAAAGAGACCTGATACCCATTGTGTAGGAGGCTGGATGGTCCCCAGGGCCGGTCTGGACGGATGCGGAAAATCTTGCCCCTTCCTGGATTCGATCCCCGGATGGTCCAGCCCGTAGCGAGTCGCTATACCGACTGAGCTATGTCGGCCCGCAGGTTTTGGAGATACCTGAATGGAATATCAAAGTGCTAACGTTACGGTACCGTTTTAGAATGACATAAAGAAAAGGACGATCGAGATGAATTCGTTCAAATTCAGATTATCTGTTGCATGCGCGTGTGCGTGACGTCACGGGTCGATCCCGCAAGGAACAGTGTAGCGGACCTCCTCCACACGCTGCGATGTTGCGCTGATGTGCCCGGGCGATATTAACCAGAGTTCCAAAACTCGACTTTTGTGAATGAGGCTCCGTCCTGTGTGATGACATCAAGTGCACACGGACCCTTCCGTAAGCACTACAGTTTGACAGTGCATTTGCTCTTATATTAGTGCGGTAGTGTAACAACAGTGCTCGATTATTCGACGCGACATGGTGAGAAAAAGAATCGAATCCATCATCATGAAACTGCTGGTATGTAGCTGTTATACTAACACGAAGGCAAAGACTGAGGTCACGTTCAATTAACGAGTCTGTCATTGTCACTAAAGCGGCGATGGCCTTGAGGCCGTAGGTCAATACGAGAGGTGGCAGCCATGTTGTTTTACAGGCAGCCGTTTGTGTTTGTGAATGAGTAATACAACAAAGACACACGTGATGTGTCTGTCACAGACACGTCGCTCTGGGTACACACATCCTACATCCAGTTGTGGACTATTTACGTTGAGCTGCTGTCTGCTAGCAGGCCGCGTGACGTAGACATACGTACGAGACCGCGTTTTGTTAGTAGGCAGGTGCAAGGAAAAGATGAACTTTCGCTTAGGTAAGCCTTTAACGGTAAAAACTATCGGAATTATATTAAACATTCAGTTTGTGCCGCGCAGTAAACACGCTCTATCTGGGTTCTAACAAGACATACAATGTACATATAAACGTAATATTCAGGCGCGCATTCGCGTAACCATTGCTGTTTGTGGAAAAGCATTAAGTATTAAATATTCTGAATATGTGTCTGTAGCCTTAGCTGCCCAGCACGCAAAGCGCATGCGCCGTATTATATTGTCATCTGTGGCCTGTCTGGTTCTACCATATTTTTCCGCATTACCATCCGGCTAGTACAGCTTTTTAACGGTATTTGGGCACAAGCAAAAATACCAAGTGACTGGAAAACTTCACAACTGATACCCATACAAAAAAAGGGAGACAAAAGCGTGTGCTCAAAGTATAGGTGAATTTCAGTCTTAGCAACAGCCTCCAAAATATATGCAGCAATTTTGAAGGATAAATTAAAAATAATAGCGGAAGAAAAAATTGAAGAAGAGCAGTTTGGATTCAGGTAAGGTCGATCATGCATAGATGCCATATTTGTAATCAAACAATTGATGGAAAAGAGGAAAGAATTCAACATGCTACTTTCAGATTACGAAAAAGCATACGATTGAGCTAGCAGGCAAAAGTTATGGAAAATTTTGGAAAACTATGGAGTATCAAAAAATTTATTAAATGCAATACAAAGCCTTTATGAAATTACAACAATAAAAATTAAGTTAGATCATGGAAAAACCACGGAAGCATTTGAAGTAAATGACGGGCTTAGCTAAAGTTGTGGACTGTCTCCCTTATTGTTTGTTTTACACCTAGACAAGGTAATCAAAGAATGGAAATCACTAAAACCACCAGGGATAAAAATTGATGCGCATACCACACTAAGTAGAGTAATATTCGCAGATGACCAGGTATTAAAGCTGAAAGTGATGATCTGCAACGGGCAGCTTTTCAATTACAAAACATTCTTAAGAATTATAATATGGAAATTTCGGAAGGAAAAACTAAATCAATGACAGTAACGGGTAAAACCCCCCAGACAGTTAAAATATTAATAACAAAATAATTGAACAAAGGATGGATTTTATGTATTCAGAAAGTCATATTTCGCCTTTTGAACACCAGAAAGATATTGAGAGGAATTTAATGAAGAATAATAAATTAAATGGAGATTTGAGAAGAAATTTTGGCAAACAGATGAGGAAAGACTTTCAAATTAGATTCCACAATGTAACAGCAAAACCGGCCCTCTTTTATGGCAGTGAATGCTGGAGGCTACGTCAGAAAGATAGAAACAGAATTAACAGCTCACAAATGAATTTCATACACTCACTAACAGGAGTAAATTTACGGGACAGCATTAAAAGTGAAAATTTCAGAAATCGTTGGTGAGCACATGGAATGATTCAGGAAGTTCAAAATTACCAATTTAAGTGGATGTAACATGTTCTAAGACTGCCAGCTAACCGCCTGCCCCGAAAAGTACTAAAGTATAAACCTCATGGTCGCAGAGATTTGGGGAGACCATATCGCCGATGGACAGATCAGTTCCTGTAGTCGCAGAACGGGCAACGGTACCCAAACTGCCAACAGGAGGAGGAGGAGGAGGAGGAGGAAGAAGAAGAAGAAGAAGAAGAAGAAGACCTCATAAACGGCACGATTTTTGGAAGAAACTACTGAACATAAAATTTGTGTTTTGGTTTTCTCTACAACTTTGTCTGAAACGTTTCTCATTAGGAGCAGAATTCAGCGAGATATCATAACTATACATACGTCGTCATGTAAAGAACGCGTTAATCTTGTCAGATTTTAATGAAACTTGAATTTTCTTGACAGATTTTCGAAAAATACTTAAATATAAAATGTCATGAAAATCTATACATTGGGGGCCGTGTTATTCCGTGTGGATTGAGAGACAGACGGACAGACAGACAGACACACACACAGACAGACAGACAGACAGACAGACAGACAGACGTGACCTAAATAATAGTCACTTTCCAGTCAGTTAATACTGAATGGGGAAATGTTAACTTTCTGTTTTAAGAACCGTAAGAATCACAGAAATACACACTATGGGTGTGATGCTTCCTACACTAGCGCGGGCCTGTGGAACGGACATTGGCGCCATTTAGGTGAGAGTCCCTGTGTGATGCACCGCATCAGATGTTTGAAAAACAGACAGCTTTTATTAAGGTAACGTTACTCGAAGTGGCGGCGTGTGAAAATCTGTAGTACAGTATTTATTTAGAAGTGATATATAATGAAATCCTGCAGTCGGGTAATTAAAGTACTAAAGAAGATAGATTACAGGCACTGATACTTGCACGTTAGGTGCGACTTATGATTTGTAAGTTAATACATGTAAATGTGGCGAATGCACGCTATTTTTTAATTATGTCCGACAAATTTAACGTATGCACAGTGTGTACCTAATTAAAAAGTTCTTCACAAAAATAATGTTAAATTTAATATTATACATGTTCCGTGCCATAGGTATACGTAAGAATATACTTATTTCCAACCAATTGCACATCTGCTGGTATACATGTACAGTATATTGTTACTTCTCCAATATATTTTAGCATAAATGCTCCTTTGCCTAAACAGCCTCCTTGAGGATGGCTGTTATTATTAACCGAAACGTGTCGGAGAAGTAATAATATACATCTAGACCAACATATGTGGAATTTGTTTGAAATAAATAAGTTGTATTCTTACTGTAGAATTTAATTCCGTGTTATCCGTACGTTGATTCTATGAAACAAAAATAACACAATCAGCACTAAGACAAAAATGCAACACACATTAGCAATGGCCTAAAAATCAGTAAACCGAATAACAATCTGTCGTTTTATGGTATTAACTTCCGTGCATTAAATGGCACTGTATAATACAAAAATCAACAAAATACACAATATTTTAACATGTAATTTTGCACTTAAAACATTAAAACGCCAACATTTTGGGCTCTTTAAGGATTATCCTCAGGGGGTCAACATCAGTCAAACATGTGTAAAACATGAATAGCGTTAAAACAATATATGGTATATGGGGATATCCTGGGGTGCACGTTAGGCGCATAAATGTGAAGAAATATTGCATATTGTGAGAATAGAATAAATAGTAGTGTTGGATTTACAATTATTCTGGAAATTAACATTTGAATAATAAGTATAAAATATGAATCATCATCATCATCACCATCGGCGCTACAACTCATAAAGAGTCTCGGCCTGCTTCAGAAGTTGCCCACCAGTTCCTTATTCCCAGCAGCCTTGCATCCTTTCCCACGTCACCTCTCCACCTGGCGCGCGGTCTTCCCACTTTTCTTGGTCCTTCCGGTTGCGTATACATCAGCCTCCTATGCATGCAGTTTTTGTCCATTCTTGTAATATCACCAGCCCATCGTAGTCTTGCAAGTCTGATTATCACTGACAGTCGGGGCTCTTTGAAAAGATCACAGAGTTCTTTATTATGCCTACACTTCCACTGGTCACGGTGCTTAGCAGGGCCATGTATTCTTCGAAGAATTTTCTGTTCAAACCCATCCACCATTTTCTCATTCATTCGTGATAGTATCCATAAACTATGAGTAATATAGACATTTTAAGAGGAGAGAGATTGTATGAGGTGTGAAATGATAATGTGTCACATCTGTGCGCCTACTGTGTACGCTAGGATATCCCCATACATCAGATATTATTTTAATGCAATTCGTGTTTTATACATATTTGATTGATACTGTCTCCCTGAGGAGTCGAAACATGTAAAATTGCGTGTTACAGTATTGTACATTTTGTTGATTATTGTATTACACATGCTGTCGTATTAACAGGTTTTTTCAGGCTTAAAACTGTTAACACTGGTGTGAGTACGCTGAACACGCTGTTGCTGTTGCTGTTGTTGTTGTTGTTGTTGTTGTTGTTGTTGTGCAATTAACATGGAGGATCTCATTTCAAATAATTCGTGTATATTCAGTCAGTAGTAAACAGTATCTTCGCTCTTCTGGAATTTTACGCGGTGTAGATTGGTAGTTACCGACGTTTCGGGACAACCCATCGTTCAAGGACCTTGCACTGCTTTACCCTAGAAGTTTGGCTTTCCCGAAACTTTGGTAACTACCAATCTAGGCTGTATAAAATCCCAGAAGAGCGAAAATCTCTTTTACACCGTGGCGGAAGCCTGAGATTACGAGTAGTGAAGAAATTTACAACGCCGTTTAGTGTTAATTTTCTTAACTGGTTGACTCGCTTTTGGCCAGTTAGTAAATTGAAAAAAATGAAAATGAAAATAGGAGGCAAAACAAGGCAATCCATTTCAGTTAACCAATATCTCGGCATGTAAGTGACCAAAGAACTGTGTTTCCGCAGAAGAAATGTTATGTCTGAACCCTGCGCTGTAGACTTGGACGGCCGAGTTGGCTGCTGCCGAGCTACTCCCCAGGCTAAATCCGCAGCACGGGTGGCTGGTCGCTGTGGCGACCTGTTTGGCGGATGAGCTCGCCGGTCCCAGGGTGGAATTTGTCGCAGTAACCGGTGTGGACAGTGGCGCGAACCCAACTCCTGGCTTCTCCTTGGGCAATGTGTGCCTGGTGGCAACGTGCAAGGATCCGTCAGACTTGGGCTCCTTGACTCTGCTGTTACCCGCAGGCGTGGGTGTCAGTGGCGAATACTGGTCCGGAGGTCTGGTCTGGCGGAAGGTTACACAACGCCTTCCAATTACTCTTCCACTAGACCTGACTTCCTGCCAGGATTCGCCGCTGTTGGGTGTCTTGTGAAAGGACGAGACCTTTTCAGCGGTTGAACCATGCTGTTGTCCAGCGTGCTAGTCAGCGTGTGTTTTGGTGGGTGTCTCGGTCCGCCCCCTTCTTTCGGCAGCGTACTATTTTACTTGGCCACAAGCAAACGGAGGAAACACAGATCGTTCAGTTTGGCCTTCATGGAAGCCAGGGCCCAGGCCATACCCTCTTCTTGAATTACGCCTACCACACGAAAGGACAATATTTTGCTTTTCCGAAGATACGTACATAAGCAACATAATAGCACTTGTCGCACCGTTAGGTCACTTAGTGATAATCGTAGCACCAAACTGTGCGAATCAGTCTAAAT
This sequence comes from Coptotermes formosanus, assembly GCA_013340265.1. Taxonomy (NCBI): domain Eukaryota; kingdom Metazoa; phylum Arthropoda; class Insecta; order Blattodea; family Rhinotermitidae; genus Coptotermes; species Coptotermes formosanus. The sequence continues at coordinate 3,672,316 of BLKM01009501.1, read as the reverse complement.
GTAATAGGCATGCGTGTAAATACTCGAGTCTGACCTGGTGGCCTCATATCGTCCAGGTCAGAAAGAAAGCATCCCAGCGACTGGCTGTGCTTGGCTCTCTCCTAAACAGGAGAAGCGGCCTCTCAATCAGAAATGGAGTTCTGCTATATAAGCAGCTCATCCGCCCAATGATGGACTATGCCTACCCCATCTGGGGATACGCCGCTCGGGCCTCCGTCACTTATCTGCAGTTCCCCAGTCCAGGTGTCTTCGCATTGCTACTGGTGCACCTTGGTACGTCAATAACAGGCAAATTCACGAGGATCTGGGAGTGCCGTTCTTTGAAGAACACATTAGAGCTCTAACCGAAAGTTACGACTCAAAGTTAGCTTTTGTGGGGAACCCCTTAGTTCTGAAACTCGGCAGATATCTACGCTGACTGAGCGCCCGACGCAAGTTGCCTGACACGCAAGCTAAGGGGACGAAGATTGGCCGTCCAGTCGAGGCCGCATGCAAAATGACGGCCAAGTCGACATCGACACGTTCTCGCTATTGACTAGCTGGGCGCCTTTCGACCACCCTGACTGAGGTTTTATCGTGATTTTCCTCAGTTGTAAGATAAATTCCAGGGTGTAATTATAAAGTCGGGGCACGGACCGCATTCCCTCCGCCCGGGCATGGCGGCTTCACCAAAGTGCCTACTTGTAGTTGATCGTATACTGCGCGCGAATATGCCAGACTGGGTTCAGCTCCCAGGCAGCCTTCCAACCAAAGTTTTTCCCCGTTAATTATGGGGACTACGTGCTCCTGGAACCGTAGCCTTTAGCGTAACAAGTCCCGGTTGTAAATCAGGACTAGCGTAACTCTTAGCGTAAGCAGAATCCCCGTTATAGAGTAAGGTGTCTGTTATAGAGCCCAGCAATGCGTTAAAACGCAGGAATGGCTAATCAGACCAAGACCTTAGCTCCTTGGTTGGGTTGGTTGGGCCTCACTGCCGCTTCGGCACAAGTAACATATGGCCGCCAGGCGCGCCACTGCAGCACTTCGCATGTCTTGACTCGCTAGCAAAAAAATAGGTCTTTCACCTGACTGGCCTGAGAAAGAAACGGAACCAGCGCGTGTATTTCGTAGCTGCTTAAACGTTCCAAGCATAACCTAGTTTTCTTTCGCAAGGCTGCGTCAGTAATGTATCTTCATATTGTGCATATTGACGTGAGACAGGATACAATGTGAAATGAGAACAACAGTCTTCACAACTTATATAATCTATTATTAACTTATTGTAAATTAGGCTACATGTTTCAGTCCTATAGGACCATCATCAGACCTACGTACAAGAATGGATGTATAGATAAATAAAGCCTTGGAGATCTCAAAGGCGTCTCTTGTATTCTGGTCTTGTGTTTTGGTTAGGTACCAGTATGGTGTAATGCACTATAAATACTCTATATTGGTGGGGATTTTTGTTTAGACTTATGAGCTAGAGTAAAATAGTTTAACTTATTATTAGGAAATAGCTATCATAGTGTATTTAGGTTTATATGTGTAGGACATTGTTGACTTGTTTATAGGTTGTATTATTCAATTTGTCCTTTTGGTTGAGTTAAAGTACACACAACAGTCACACCACATCCACCACGCCGTACAGATGCTTCTCTCATCGTCTACAGCACAATCTCAATAAGCCAACGAAATACTCGAAGACTAACAACGAACAACAGACGACCGAATTAACCAACCATAACGCAACAACCGGAATCAGAGAGATACAAAACACCAACAACCCACCACGTTTTATAGGAGAACAAAGCATACGTGTACAGAACCTCCACCATATAGTGTATATTCCACACAATCTACACCTCCATAGCAAGAACGCCATACGTAATACCCCAAGATCTAATAACAATGATTGGTTACCAAAAGAACTCCAACATTCAACTATCAATATTTAAGCCAATAACAAAACAAAGATACGCTTTGTACTAAATACCAGTATTGTTCCATTAGATGTTCCCTTTTAGCCTACCATATTCTTCAATAATTAGTTACACGATATTATTACAACACACTGTCAACCATTACTTTGAATCAGACCAAAAGGACAAATTGAATAATACAACCTATAAACAAGAGTCAACAATGTCCTACACATATAAACCTCTAATAATAATTTCAACTGTTCCACTTTAGCTCATAAGTCTAAACAAAAATCCCCACCAATATGCAGCATTTGTAGTGTGTTACACCATACTGGTACCTAGCAACCAAAACACAAAACCAGAATACGACAGACGCCTTTGAGATCTCCAAGGCTTTATTTATCCGTACATCCATTCTTTTACGTAGGCCTTGTTATGGTCCTATGGGGCTGAAACATGTAGCCTAATTTACAATAAGTTAATAATATATTATATAAGTTGTGAAGGCTGTTGTTCTCATTTCACATTGCGCCAGTAATGACTAATGGCATTCGTACCCGCTTCCCTCAATTTAGTCATTTGTTCTTATTCTTTCACGTCCAAACATTCATGAAGAACATTTAAACTAACAACGTATACAATGTCTGCAGATCGAACCACTTCCGGTGCATTCGCGCAATCATAGCAACCAACGAATACTGGTAAATTTGACTACCACTGTTGCAACATTTGTAAATTTTTAGTAAACGAAATCATGGTCAGCACAAAATAAATGGTAGTTTTAGTTACCAAAGCAACTGCGATAGTGAGATAACTATAGTAACGATATAAACATAGGCCATCTTGGTAACAAGGGCAACCATGATAACTTTAGTAACCATGACAGCTGTTGTACCAAGGTACTTGTAGTAACCATGCAAACGTGGGCCATCTTGGTAACAAGGGCAACCATGGTAACTTTAGTAACCATGACAGCTGTTGTACCAAGGTACTTGTAGTAACCATGTAAACGTGGGCCATCTTGGTAACAAGGGCAACCATGGTAACTTTAGTAACCATGACAGCTGTTGTACCAAGGTACTTGTAGTAACCATGCAAACGTGAGCCATCTTGGTAACAAGGGCAACTATAGTAAGGTTAGCACCATGACAACTTTGGTACGTACCAAGGTAACTATAGCAACCACTTTGTCTGAGACCTGTGGTGACATCGGACAGCCCCCTGTTGACACAAGTGCCTACCAAGGTTCTGAACCAGGGGGTTCTCCTCATCAGCAAACTTTGAGTAATTTGTCGCAGAAGTCTACATCGTGATGATGTGAAGGCACTCAGCAAAGACGGTAAATTAGTCAGCGACAGCAAAATACCTGTCACAGTGACGTATATTTCCGTGTCATATAGCCCAGTCAGACGTTTCGTTCACATAATTAAAAAGCTAAACGTCCCCAGGCTTGTCGACGTGTGTAAAGTGCAAGTCGCCGGCATTAGTTCGCCCTTTTAGTTGGTTGTCAGCAATTTAATCATCTTCAATGCCCTGACAATAGAAGCCACAAGCTCCTCCGAAACGTTGGTAACAAATTACCAATCAATGCGGCGTCGTCATATAGACTAATGTTGACCATCATTACTTCAATGTCGATGAAAAGAAACTGCACGAAACTTTTAATTTGGTATCTGCTCCTACACCTTCCAGTATTGCGGTTGTCGACATTCACCGCCTCTCTCTCCCTCCCTCCCTCCCTCTCTCTATCTCTCTCTCCCTCTCTCTCATTTGGCCGTGAAATGCACTATCCTAACTTCTTGTGATCAACAGGCTTTATAATTCATTAGAGAACGCTGTCATATTTGAAGGTAAAACATTAAATAGAGAAACTTTACAAAGAAAACAAAGACTTATTCACAATAAACCAAAGATTCTGCAAGAAAGTCAGATAAGGGAAACTAAACATTATAACGGATTTTCTGACAATTACTAACGAGCTAACTCCATGGAGCAGAGTCCTGATTTAGAAGCAAACACTTCCACAGTTTGTCAAGTAATTCTTCGCACCTTATTGAACCCAAGCGTTCATATTTCATTCCCACAAGGCCGTAACATGTTCTATCCTGAGCCATCTAAATCCAATCCAACCCCAGCAAACTATTACGTTAAGTACACAGTGTGTAATCCAACTAATTGTACATGAAACCATAAATGTGTGTAAATTGTGGATGCTTCTGCTACATCTTTTGACCCCTATAGGCCGTCTTCAGGGTAGTTATTTACAAAGGACCACACTTGTGCTGTCCAGGATGTGCAAATATGAATTTAAAACACAAATGTTTTATATTAAAATGTGGCTAAAAATATTTTGTAGTCCTTAGCTCTTCTACCTACTCACAGTAGGTGTCGAGGTTGTTTATTTTCACTTGATAACATTCAGACACACACCACAGTCGGTACGACTCCTCTGGGGCTAGAGATCTGCCCGACGCAGAGACTTCTACGTGACAACACAAACGCTCGCAAGAGACAAACATCCATATCCCCGGTGGGATTTGAACCCACGATCCCAGCAAGCGTGCGGCCACAGGGATCGGCTGCTAAATGTACAAAACGTAAAGTAATTAGATTTGTTTTATATTTTGTACATCTTAGAAACATTTTAATTGATAACCTTTCAATTTTACATATGCACATCTTGGACAGAATTTATAATAAATGTATTCTTTTGTAAACGACCTCCCTAATGATGGCTTATAGGGACCGAAACATGCAGAAGGAGCATCACAAAATGACAAATATTTATGGTTATATGTGAAATTAGTTGGATTAAACACTGTGTAGTCAACATATTGTACTGAATACGGATGAAGTTAAATATTACTTTCATATTCCCATTAACCTTTTAAAGCCTAGCGGTAACTTTACATACGACCAGGTTTCACATTAAAAAATTCTGCGTGGTGCCCACATTGCGTTTATGTGTTTTGTGTGGATGTCAGAGCAAACAGCAACTTTTGCCTTATAAACCATTAAGAGACTGGTTTTTATAACCCAAATGGAGAGTGTTTACAGCGCGGTAGGCACTGAGTCCTTATATAAAACAGATATGCTTCGTCTTTAAAGGGTTAATATTATTTCCCCATCTCAACCTCAGTATCCCAGTCCGTCACTTTCCTTTTCATTTTCTCACCATACTTCTGTACATAACTGTCCCTCGCACCCTCACATGGTCCAGTAATTACAATTAATTTGTAACGGGAGTTTCCCCACTTGCTCCTGCAATAGGCTGTAAAATTTATGTCGTAAACAGTGTCTTATGCCGACATAAACTACCGCATATTTTAAGCTCAGTAGGTGGCATTTTGCCGATACCAGTGGCCGTGCCGTCTAAGGCGTGGGTCTGCGGCCGCTAGCTTGCTGGGATTGTGGGTTTAAATCCCGTCGAGGGCTTGGAATTTTATCTCTTGAGAATATTGTGTACTGTCATGCAGAGTTATCTGCGTCGGGCTGATCGCTCTTCCATAGGAGCCCTACCGAATGTGGTGTGTATAACTGAGTGTAATCGTGAAGCCTCAATAATGAGGAGACACTGGCCCACTAGGGGCTGTTGCGCCATTGAAATACGTGGCATTTGCATTGCCGTACCTCTGCTGCGCAGCGTGCAGGTTTTATTAACAATCATAATCTCTGTGAGTGTTGGGTGTGGACACAGCAAGCCGACAGTGGCAGAAACGAAAGCGTTAAGTTAATGTTACTGTAGGAGAGGCAGCAATAAAGGGTCTAAATGTCCTGTGTAACAAAATGCAGTTACCTGAGAGCCTGAATGGGCATTTCTTTAGCCACAGTGTGTAATAAGTCTTTATTTCATGACATCCGTATTCCGGTAATTATCTTATACTGTTTAGTAAACCGGGTATTCGCAGTAAAGTTTTAACTTTAGTTCTGCTTTGTTGAAATATCAGTAAAGATTTCGTTTAACTGACTGTAGTAAATCAAGCGTCAGGAACGTTGTTGCGAACTGCGATTACTGGTGCGTCTCTCCTCTACCTGTATTTGAAAGTACCTCATCATCTCTACGCGGAGAGCCTTTATAAAAATGCACGATACAGCTCCAGAATCGATTAAGGTATTGTAACAGAGTTTGATGTTACTTAAAGTTTTCCAATTTGGCTAAAATCCCACAAAAATAACGGAAATGTTTCACGTGAAGCTAGTCTACACATGCTTCTGACATCTTGAGACTTAACCTCACGCCCAACCCTCTAAATATTTGTTACACAAAAAATATTTTGAACAAAACTTGTAGGACAGAAACTTCGCGTACAGCGCATTCTGTCCGTGAGCCTTCCAGTTATGCAGATAAACAAAATGGAGGGAATTAGTCAGAATTTTAAGCTGTGCTTGTGATCTATGTTTCCTAACTTCTTATTTAACATTTTAAGAGTTACTAAAAGAATACATACTGTGAAATTTAATATTTACTTATGTCAAATAATGGGACATAAACTTTATTAAATTTCTTACTTTGAAGAATATAATACATGTTAATATTAACATGATCGTGCATTTTTAATGTGACATTAAACACCCATTTACTGTGATAAAAAATGAGGTTGACAGAATGTGACCCTGCGCTTCCATTACTGTGCAGCTCTGGAAATGAAGTGTCAGAAAGCGTTTGGCGGATAAATGAAGTCCAGCTATACAAGAAGCCACAGGTCCTTTCTGCGAATTCTGCAGAAGTTGGCCTGCGTGCTTCTTGAATATAAGTGTATAGAATTAGTCAAGACGTTTGTTCAGATATCACTATACACTATCAAGATGTATGTAAGTCTTCCAGCCCGAACTGTGATCATGTAAACAGAGAGCAGTGTGCTTTACTACATTGATCCCAGATTCCTCCCTCCCCTCGATTCTAGCGTTGCCTTGCCAACCGCCCTGCTTGCATGTGGAGACCTCTGGCTGGCTTCGTGACGTCACACGGATGCTGCTCGGGTTTGGGCAGAGTCGGGCGTCTGGTTGCACAGGATTCAGGATTACAAGGTTTGGCGTACAAGTGCGGGAGGCCATTTCTCTTGTCGTGTATGAAGAGCTGTGATCTTCAATTGTGGCTCGTTTGGAAGACACGCTAACATGCTGCTGAAGTGTTGAGTAGCCATCTTGTTTGTGTTGGTGGAGGGCAAATGGCGCAACACTGATATTGTGTTGTGCAAAGTGCCTTCTAGTTCGTTTTCTGAGGAAGGGACGTCAAGATGAACCCCGTATGTGCCTTGCACTGGAGCATAAGGAACATGGATTGATGACGCCGACGTGGCGCGATGGTGGAGTCGTCCTCCACCCTGCCCCGGTACGGGCGACGCCCCTTCCATGTGGTGTCCAGCGCCCTACGTCGCCGCCGCAACAAGACAGTACACTTCGGTGACAACCTGCTGGCTTCGGAATTCCTAGAACCCAACGTGCAGCAGCTCTTCACTTTTATAGAGACGGTGCTGAGCGCCTGGGTTCTGGACGAGGATGGCGATGGAAACGGTAGGAGGCGCAGGAGTAGAAGCCTCCAAAACACCAAGAGGACGCCGTCTGATGTGGTGGAACTCATTGGAAAGGGGCTTAATGGTGACAGGGATATCGGATGTCTGAGGTTCAAACATAAGCACTGGAACATCGCGCCTGACCGATGCAATGCCAGTTTCCTCAGCAAGGTAACATGCATCTGCTTGCCGATTCTGATAATTGTACAGCTGAGCACAGACCTTCCGCCTTTCATGGAAGTCGAAGATTCGTTACTGTGTTGAAAGAAGCAGATTGCTATACACCTTAATACATTCTTTCCATCTATATCTAGTTCTCTGAGAAGTATTTCCCCTTGAGATTTTTCAACGGAAATCATGTAGGTATTTCTCAGCTGCTCCTTGCGTGGTACGTGTCTCATCAATCTAATTGTCCTTTATTTGACCCCCTCAATATTTTTATTTTTGTGTGAATTGTGAAAATTAAGTGTCTCATTGTGGCGTTTTCTCCAGTCTCGGGTCACTTCTTCTCCCTCAGGTGCAAACATTTTCCTCAACACCCTGTTCTCATACTCACACTCACAGCGGTGTTTGTGAAGACTCAAGCGTTCTGACATGTGATGTCGCGTCGATTGGTTAAATATTTGCCGACGTTTCGGAGGAGTTTGCCTTCATCTTCATGATCTGACAGTGAAAGGAATATACTTCAAATCTGAGGATTGAGACGTAAAATTCCTTCGAAACGTTAGTCACTATTTACCAATCGACACGGCGTCACATTTCGAGACACTCGAATCTTTACCCTCAATAATGTCGCTCAAATACCGGGGCTTTCAACATGCGGCCTTCTTGATCCCGGTGTGCTGTCTGCCTTAGATATTTACCAAAATCATTGTCATCTAATTAGCCATATCTTACGAATCAGTGGGACACTGTCTGCCTGCCACTACTGTTGTGTAACTGAGTGCCGCCAGGTGCCACTGAATTAGCGTTTGGATTACTGCTAAAATATCCGTATTCTGAGTAGCTGCAAGCAAGATGTTATGAACAGGAATTAATGCTGCTGGCATGTGTATGGATTTATGATCACGTGACCCGTTAGTAAAAAAATTTTGACGCCTCTGCCTTAATGTGAGAGACACTCGGTGGCGCAGTTGGTTGAGGCACTGCGCTACAAGCCGGAAGGTCGCAGGTGCGATTCCCGATGGTGTCATTGGAATTTTTCATTGACATAATTCTTTCAGCTCTACTATGGCCGTGGGGTCGAATGAGCCTCTACCAGAAATGAATACCAGGAATATTGCCTGGGGGTAAAAGCGGCCGGTGCGTGGGGCTGACAACCTTATCACCTCAATGTGCCGACTGTCTTGAAATCTGGGAGCCTCAACTTCCTGGAACCCTCAGGGCCTGTCCAGGCCTGTAATGGGAGTGTTTTACCTTTTTTTATTGCATCTCTTACGTTTGTAGCTCTGTAAATCATCTCCCACTGTTTCACGGTAATTTTCTGTCTTCTGATGTCCCCAAAAGTTTCTGGTAACACGTTTGAATGATTGCGATGCAGCTCTTTCCTTTTTATTCTACCGATCATCAAATTGCTCGTCATTTATCAACTCCCTGATTTTAGGACCTACAAATGTCCTTTCCTTGATTTTGAGCGTCACTTGTTCTCGAAAATATATTCTTTAAGTACAGAAATTCCATACAATTTTCATCCATAACCTTGACGAAATTTTTCATCAACCCTGCTGTGATTGGAGTCATCTTCGTCCGTGGTCACATTACCTTGTGGTTTCGGTGCAGGTATCCCTTCATTGTGGAACAGGTCTCATTGCTGATGGTGGATTTGGATGTATCATCATATGTTTGGACTTAGGTAGAAGTAATCCCTAATATGTCTTAAACAGAAATAACAGTCTGATGATTGGCCTTTTGGTTCTCTCCAGATCCTACGCACGGCGAAGGGCATGTGGCTCCAACCATTTTTAGCCAGTTAGAAGCCTAACTGTGTTGTACAGCAAATATGAGGGGTCTAAGACTTATCTTAGTCGCATACTTTGCACCCATAAAAAAGCTCATAATATTTTTTTGTTCAGTGGAGTGAAGTTTCTTCTTTGAGATTTGAAGGTTACCTCACCACACGCGCGCGCGCGCGCACGCACACACACACACACATCTGAAACTCTCTGGTTGATTTAAACCCTTTCTTGGCATAATGAAAGCTGGTACTGAACTATGATAGGATGTAATGCACTTGAGAGAAGTAACACTTGTGATACTCATAGAACAAAGCCCAGTGCACAGCTGACAGAACAGTGCCCCTCATATGGAGACTGCATGCATGTCTGAACACGGAGGTAAAGTATCAGCCTGCTTTGCCTGGTAATCTGTATCAGACGTCAAGTGAACTCCCTTATAGATGACCTATTAGCACCCAATTTAACTTTGTGTCTCAAAAATTAACATGTTAGTCTTACAAATAAAGACAGTTTGTGAAATATATATTACACAACACACAAAACACAACATTCGTTACACAAAATTAAGGGTGATAGAACGATTCTAATTGCACTATTGAATTCGGCGTGAAAAATGTGCAAGAAACACTAGAGAGTTTACTTCTTATAAAAATTATATCTCGGTGAACTGTGGAACCACCACATGGCTGCCAACATCTCGGAGGATGCCAACCGACTGCCAACCCTACCGATGACAGTTTCCTCTTTCATAACTTTTGTTTATAAATCTGAAGGTGTCTCATCAAGAAATCATCAACATGATCAGAATTTAAGCCATTTTCTGGCTTGTACGTTTTTATGGGTATGGATGTCTCCATCTTTAATCTTGCTGGACTTAACGTGTCTGCTACCGCTTGGAATATATTCGTAGACTAAACTGGAAAGGGGCATGTTGTTCATGCTAAGTATATGTTGTGTGCACTTCCGTTTATAATCCACAATAGTTCTAGTCAAATTATTTAATTCGCTTATTGTTTCATTTGTTGTATGTCCATCAAATGCATAAGCTGCAACTAACCTAAACAATTTCCTCTCCACTGCTTCAGTCCTTCTGTCTTATTGTTTCGTGAGCGTCAGGCTTATCAGCATGGAAACTGTGCGACCCCAAAGAAATTAGCGTCCATGTCTCGTCGACGTAGCGTCTTGCTCTTGTCAGGCGGCTTACCTTGCAAACTATTTCTATCGTCATTAAAGTTTGTGAGAAATTTGTTTGTACATGAAACCGGCAGTGACCGAACTGTTGCAACAGTGTTATATCTGCGAGATTTTAGGTTCTCACAGCGGTCAGTAAGGATATTGCCATCTTGCGTAATGTGATGCCATGTAGTCTGGGGGATATTTACAAACGTTTCGGAGGAGCCAAACTTTATTCTTCGACCCTGAAGATGGAGGCAGTAAGTGTCTCGAAACTATCCGTAAATGTTTATCAGATTAGACGGCGTCACGTACCAGAAGACGACGAACTTAATGTGATTTTTAAATATCACATTGTTTTTAAGTTTAATTGTATTTTAGTCGAACCCGTTTAAAATGGCAACGGTTTACACGACACCTCGCCTATAGAGTCAGATTGTATATGGTACCTATTAATTCGACACTGTTAAACATAACGTTATACTCCTAGGTTATAAGGACACTCGTTTATAATGACACAAAATATTCAGTCCCTTTCATGACGTTATAACAAAGTTCGACTCTATTTGGGTGTATTATTTGTTGCATTCTATTACCCCAATAGTAGGCTATAAAAACAAGATAGGCAATGCACGTATTAGTAACGTTGTGCGCGTTCGCATGATCATTTTACAGTGGAAACACAGCAATGCACTCTGTGTGTGTTGCTAACTTACACGTCACTGTCGAATATACAAAAATACGAGTATTGAGTGTTTCAAGAAATGCTTGTGTGGCAAATTTATGTCACCGGCAACAATGCAAATTATACGTACCAATTTTTTTAAAAAAATTATTCCTGCTAGTTTGCACTTTTCTTTCATGCGTCATTTATAAACGCTGCTTTGAAACAAAAGAATATTAGTTTGTTCGTGGCCTTCTTTAGACGTACGGAAGTTACTTTATAGGCCTTACACTAGCGGTTCATAGGAAGTGCTTCCTGCGCACCGCGTGTAAGGAGGCCTGTACAATAAGACGGGGCTTGCGACACTTATTTACTTTTACTTGTACAATTTTAGGAAGAGCAGATGAGGGATTAAAAAGAAAAGGAAGGAATGATGACAGACGTCATGACCATTCCTTTAATGGAAAGTATATGTCAGGAAGTGTAAAATATAAAAGACCCCTAAAGCCGAATAATACAGAACAAAATCCACCGTCTCATTTGGAAGAATTAGTTTACTTTTTCTAATTGTAATTATTTTAATGGCATAACTTTTAACTTATCACTTTGTTAGATCTTTGAGAAAAAAATGCAGTTTTCAAGCTTTAATATTTTCTCGGCTTATCATAATTTTATCATATTTGTTAAATTTATATTTCAACTGTATATATGGATGATGTAAAATAAAATAATGCGATTTACATAATAATTTTTTCTTACAAAAACTAAATCAATATACTTCCAGACACAACTAAATTTTATTCATGATATATAATAAAAAGAATTTAGTTGTGTTTGGACGGATATTGACGCAAATTTTGTACTATTAACAACACAACGGCCTGGCGTTCATCATAACCTTTTCTTGTCGTTTTATAAGCCTCATGATGGCGTCTTTTGTGTGAAGCGAAACGTGTCGCATTAAAACCATACAACTTAATAGAATGATTTGATTGTGACTGACGGCTATAATCGTCACACGTTCTGTATCTGCATCACAACGGGATGTCCCATGTAACAATAGGCGTATTGGGCCTAGAATCTGCGCCAAATCGCCCGATTACCATCTCCTGTTGGGTATTCTGGCTGATCGCGTAACACCTATATACGTCTCTAAGACCAGTATCGCCTTGCTCAAAAAATTTTATTGCGTGCCTCTTATCGCTGTCGAAGTGTAGCACCGATTTCTCGCATGTATTTTCGTGGCATGTCGTCAGAGGACAAATAAATTTTAAAAGTCTGAAGTACACGAAAAGCCTCAAAGAAAAATCTACATACCATGTATCATTTCAGATCCATATATACAGGTGTCTTGTATGGCGCGGCATCTCTCCCTTGAAAATTTGTACCATCAGTGTCACTTTTAGAAGGACAAACGCCACACTTTCCTCCACCGCTTACAGACATTCGACGTGGCTGAAACCTACGCAGAGTTCATGCTAAGTTCATTAACTGACCTTCCAGAATCGCACGGATGTCACAAACACATTTCAAGACCTAACACACTTAATAACAACGCCGTCTAAAGAAGGCAGTGCCACACGTGATAAGAACGCCCTTTAAAGAATGCAGTGACACACGTAATAAGGGCGCCCTTTAAAGAAGGCTGTGACACACGTAATGAGAACACCCTTTAAAGAAGGCAGTGACACACGTAATGAGAAAGCCCTTTTAAGAAGTCAGTGGCACACATAATAAGAACGCCCTTTAAAGGCGGCACACGTAAAAAGAACGCCCTGCAAATTCACGAATAAAGTGTCGCACTTACCTGGCTTTATCAGAAATTGTGAATCTCAATCAACACGAGCGAGTAATACTTGCATTCACTTTTCTTCACATAGGCTACTCGTAACTGATTCAGCAGTTGGATACTCGCGCAACTTCCTTCTAGCCTCAGAATTTCGAAATACAGAAAGTGCGGTTCTCCCCTGGTGTGGCAAAAGACTCTATACTACCAGAGCTGCAGGTTTCATATTAAACACAAATGTTGGTACTAAATACAATGCTGGGGCAATTTAGAATAACATTCTGCTAAAATTACACAGAAATATTTAGACGCTGTTCTTGAGTTACTTTAGTTGATTTAGCTTTTAATTTTTTTTTATGCTGATCTAATTCTTTGTTATCTTCCCTTTATTTTGCTTTATGTAGTGACTTTAATTTTGTTCCTGCGTGTTTTATCGCTGTTTGTTTCGACATCCATACAAAACATAAATGCTCTTGGTGGGCAGACCGTAGAATGATTGTTAAACCTGGTGGTACACAAAGGAACCACTTAGCCTGAAAGGGTTAGTTCAGACTATTGCAGACGCAGCCAGCAGGCAGTTAATTTTCCATGCTTAGAATATCGGCTTTAGTAAAAAATGCCGAATTCTGTGCACATGAAAGGCTTATCTGTGTAAAAACTGATGGAGCGCACAGCCCACTTGCTCTTTTCTGCCTTACTTATGTTTCTTTGTTCGTGTCACCATTGTTATATGGAGAGGCTCTTGTCTGAAGCACCGGATGCTCAAAACGAAGGCAAATTTTGACATTCCACTTGTGGCAGCATTACACAAGCTGCTGTCTCTTGGAAATATTACACAGCTTGTCATTTTGACGCGATATGCTCTATACGGCTGCACACAACTTAACCACGATTTCCTGTATTCTGACAGTCAGCTTAGATATTGTGCAGTGTATCAGCATTCCTATATTCGGTTCAGAACTTTCTTCTCCTTCACTTCAAACTCTTTGGGTTGTGTGCAGTCGATTACCAGAATTATTTTTCTAAAATTCAATTTAATATTATTCTACTATACACAATTGTTGCGCCTATTGCCATCTTATTTTAAGGGTTTTGGACCAAATTTTTTCCCATGCGTACTAAATACTCTGCCTACTGTCTCATCCTACTTTGAGTTAATCGCCGCAAATTTAACAAGCGCAGACTACAAAGGGCAACATTTATCCCTGTGTAATTTTTTCGGCGTCTTCGTTTTAGGGTCTATATTTTCTCACCAGCTGTGTGTTTCCAGACACTGCTAAGATGGAAGAAGACATAATGTAACAGGCCCCTGAACAAAACAGTAAGCCCATTTAAATTCCTGATCTAAGTGTAATAATTTCCTTCTGAAGAGACCAAAATTACTAATGCTGAATAATAATAATAATAATAATAATAATAATAATGTTTATCTTGGGAAATAATATTACGTGTACCATATATTACAACCACAGAATGGCTGAAACATTACATACCATAGACATATGTTTCGTTTGAGGTATATAATTGTAAATACCCGGTACAAACGTGACAAATATGTGTAATAATAATAATTATCACGTTATCATTTACTAGAGTGCTAGCTTAGCAGCAGAAAAATGGCCAATTACAAAACTAACACAAAATAAGTAAACAAACGTTATATAACGGGACACACACACACGCACGCACGCACGCACGCACGCAACCACGCAGGCACACAAAATATAACATAACACACAATGAAGAGACAGATTTATAGCTGAGCAAGCTCCTAAATTAAATAATGCACTCCACGTTTAGAAATATGCTGCTTAAAATTACTCCCCAAAAATAATTTACATAAAACAGTATCTTGAAACGTACGGTGTACTTACAGACAAATGTAAGTACATTAAATTTACGTAACTAAATTAAAGCCGTAATTCACATGAAACATCTGTGTGTTAGGTACAAGTTTAAAATCTGTTGAAGGTTCTTATTTGCTTGTTAAAAGTATCTACATCATTCTATACCAAGTTCGGTGCTTTTGCATGTATAACGGCAGAATGATTTTGCATGATACACAAAACAGAGTGAAGCGTCCAGTGTTACGATTCGTAACTCTGAGATTTACAAGGTATACTATCCAACAAAGAGGACAAAACTTCAAGCCAATAATAACAGTAATAAATACTTTTTAACATTATTTTACAAAATATGAGTGCACTCGATAATGTAGTAGACAGAATTGACAGGCTGTACGCCATGATGCATTAAAAACTTGCCGGTGTCCTTCTTTAAAATTTGTTAAGCTTAATTCGAAATGTGAAAAGTTGATCATAAATTGGTTAATTTCTCCCATCAAATTTCAAAAAAGTATGGCAAAGTCCAGAACGCGGCTTTAAACGGACTACACCTTGGTATGAATCTGTCTAAATGCAAAAATTACCGAAAATTTTAGCGCAGGTCTGCCATACCGAATCGCAACAAAATCTGTAAAATAGTTTATATACACAAAGGAATCTTGTGTAAACTGTGTCTTCTCATAGGCTAACAGACCTCAAAGTCGGAATTACCCGGTAACTTTAATGAACTTCTCGCAAATGGTATTTAAACAAAACACATAAAGCGAGATAAATTCTAAAAGGTTTTGACGATGGTGTATAATATTGTATGGTGATGGTTTTATGGACTTTATCCATCGTCCGAAGAGTAAACTATTAAAATTAAAAATTAAAATCGCGACGTTTCGGAAGCTGGCTCTGCTTCCGTCTTCAGGTGAATGGAGGGAGAGAAGAGAAGAACACGTACTCAGTTGGGACCCTTAGACAGAGCTAGCCTCCACCACTGGACCAGTGAGTAGGTGTTCTTCTCTTCTTTCCCTCCATTCACCCGAAGACAGAAGCAGAGCCAGCTTCCGAAACGTCGTGATGTTAATTTTTAATTTAATATCTTACTCTTCGGACGATGGGTAAAGTCCATCATCCATCACCACACAACATAAAGCGAGTATTTGTATTTTGTAAAGAACGCCTAGTATTTACTCTGACTATGGTTTTGTTTCTGTCGGGATATGTAGTTTCCCGCTTACACTGAAACCAAATCAGATACCAGTGATATCTGGCATTTATTGGTGGTATCATATCACCAAAAGATGCCAACGACAAATGTGACGTGAATGTATGGTATGATTCAGTCATTGTTAAACTGTGAACTTTGCTGAGATATGTAGGTAGCAACACTACTGACTCTCAGTCTGCCTGTTTACAGGACTACTTAAAGAAACCCGTATTCATTTTTACACACTATTATCGTGTGTTCGGAGACCAAAATGAAAATAAACTGGCACTGCATGCAAAGGGACCGGACAGCGGCCGTTGTTTTCTTTAACGATTTATTATTGTAATAATAATAATAATAATAATAATAATAATGAGAAGAAGAAGAAGAAGAAGAACGGTCGAACCCCGGTTGTAAGACACGTCGTGTATAGCGTTGAGGTATTCTGTGGTACCAATTAATTCCTCACTCATAACCATAACGTTACACTGCTCGGTTGTAACAACACTCGTTTATAACGACACAAAATATTCAGTCCCATTCATGACGTTATAACCGAGTTCGACTGCAATAATTGGGTCCATCAGTGGGTGCTCATTAAAGTGCAGGCTTAACAGCACAGATGCCTACTACAAAGTTAGCACAAAGACACAAACGGAACACAACAGTAGCATAATAATAATAATAATAATAATAATAATAACGCGCTTCTTGGTTTCTCAGTAAAACAACGTGTAACCCTCGGCCATGCGTTGAAACTTCATGCACCCAATGATCTCAGTGAAGATAATCTACCCTTTGGTCTCCAAGACAATGTTTCTGTCTTCTTGCATGTGACGTCCCTAACAAACTTGCAGCCTTTCTCTTCGGGCTATTCTGAAACAACATCAGAAGTTGTCATGTCCGAGAAGCCAGTAATCTCAATAATGTCCGCCTTCATAACTTAAAATCCTCACATGCACCACACACTTCCCATAGACTGCCTCCTGAGGTACCTGCAGGTACTCTGTAACCTATGTACGGGAAAACACAGAAATAACCCGATTACCCCAAGTGTTTATGCGTTTTAACACCTTAGCCGTGTTCACGTCCTAATGTTAGTGTTGATTCTTTCTGCAGATGTCAGACGACGACCGGATGTCGCTCACGACGGCAGTCAGCGACGAGGAGGAGAGCGTCCACAACTCTCCGTATCGTGCTAAGCAGACAGGTACGGCTGCTGCGTCATTCAACTGCACTGGCGCCGTGAGGAAGGCCGGGTAAGTCGCACAACCTGCATAGTGTACGTATCTGTATGTTCCATTTTTGAAATTCCATAACTCCAAAACAATTTACTATAGAGAGCTCTAACCTTACATTCTTATTAAGTATGTGGTTATGTACGAAGTAGAAAATAATCGTGGATCTATCTTTAATAAAGAGGTGAAAGCCTAATGAAGGATACACAAAATTTTCCTTTTTTTGTATCATTGATCTGTAAACTACATTATGGATAACGATTTGATTACGTGATAATAGTCTGCATTGATAGAAATAACGTTAATCTTTGCTGTGAAAATTACAATGTTTAGTCGTAACTGATTCCTGAAATAATTCTACCTAATACCACATGTACGGAGTATTTTAAATATCTCTATGTGCATGGATCAGAGTGATGAAGTAACACTGGACCAAGGGGACACAAGGAGTGTGAAGACTGGGAGAGGCGTTTTTTTTGTTTTTTTTTTTAGTGGAGAAGGGCCCCGCAACAGACGCTACGGACGCACTGCAGCCTTGAGGCTTATTGTGCAACCCTGTGATGAAGATGATGATCATTATTTTTTATCCTTTTCCTAGTAATGGAGCACCGGTGGAATGAAATTGACAGGGGAAAACCGAAGTACTCGGAGAAAAACCTGCCCCAGTGCCACTTTGTCCACCACAAATCCCACATAGACTGACCCGGGATCGAACCCGTGCCTCCGCGGTGGGAGGCCGGCGGCTAACCGCCTGAGCCATGGCACGGCCTCAACGATACTGTTTGTCGCCGATTCCATTCAAGTTATAGAGCAAATACCTTACAAAGGAAGCTGTGTAACGGTTTGGAGACTTCAAAACAGGAGGACAAGTAATTCGCACTGTGAAATGTGTAGATAACCTTGTGCTTCTGACTACGGAAGAAACGGTGCTGAAAGCATGATTGAAGACTCTTTTCACCAGAAAATCGGACTTAAATTTAAGGAAGAAACTAGTAAACTGCTACACTTAAAGCATAACTTTGTATGGTGCTGAAACGTGAACACTTCGGAAAGTAGATCAGAAATACCTGGAAAGTTTTGAAATGTGGTGCTGAAGAAGGATGGAGATCAGTTGGACCGATCGTGCCAGAAATGAAGAAGTATTACATAGAGTCATGGACAGGAATATCCTACGAACAGTAAAAAGAAGGAAGGCTAGCTGGGTTGGTCACATCTTGCGTAGGAACTGCCTTCTGCAACACGTTATTGAAGGGAAGATAGAGGGGACGTATAGAATTGACGGAAGATGAGGAAGAAGACGTAAGCATATACTGAATGATGTTAAAGAAAGAGATGATACTGTAAATTGAAAGAGGAAGCACTAGATCGCACTCTGTGGAGAACTCGCTTTGGAGGAGGCTATGGATCTGTCGAAGACAGACTACGGCTTGAATTAATCTTCTAACGAAGCTGAATACAAAAACGGTTCGCCATACGTTAATATCATATACCCTCGCAATCTTCTGTAGGATCATACGTAACTCTGCTCAAGGTTCCTTACGCTCACAAATATACTTCTGACACAGTGCAAATTCAAACGGTGCAAGTTTTCCGTCATTTGTGCTACTGTTCAAAGTTGTTCCCCCTTAAAGGGCCAAAATCTCCAGTTTTGAGGATTTATTGCTCATGGCTTGCTTGACTAGAGCAGTGAGACTTAAAATGTTTGTGTGTCTGCATTGGCATTCAGTAAAGCACTCCGTCGTTTCAAAATATGAGGTAGAAGCGGAGAAATAAATAAATAAATAAATATATTCACAAATAATTTTTCTAATGTGAAAAATATGTGAATATTTCCGAATCAACAATCGATCTGGTTTTCATTCGATATATCGCCGTGCCATTTAGTACATCCCCCTAGTGTCGCCACGAAGCTTTCGAGAACTCTGATTTGTTGAGTCACGGTAGTGACCTTGCAGTTAAGACTCACTCAAAAACCTTATGAAAAATGTCACTCTTTGATCATAATATCTTTTAAGGCTAACATTTCTGTTCTGTTTATCGTCTGTTTTTACGCAGAGCCTTTTTCCACAAGGGAGGGGTGGAGTAAGGGGCGTAAATTTTTTTTCAAAGCGTCTTATGCGTGCAGTGCAGTATAAAATTATGTAGCTGCAGCTGTTTGGTTGCTTTCGGGGTGGTTTTCTTTTGTTTGCTGACGCTACATTTACCCTTACAACCATACACCTAATAAAACAGGAATTTTCGTGTATCCATCCGTGTATCACGAGCCGTCGTAGCTCAGTTTGTTGAATATAGTATGGGTTGTGCGAGTGAACATTCTGGATTCCATTTCTGGAGGGGGCAGGAATTTCTCATGCCACCACTGTGTCCAGATAGGCTCTGTGTCCTCTCCGTTGTGTACCTGGGTTCTCTCCACTGGAATAAAGCGGCTGGAGCGTGAAGCTAGCTACTGAAATCCATATAGTGCCAAAGTTAAGACGTATTGACCTATGCAGCCATTCTCCAACACGTGCTTTCTGTCTAGTGCTCCCCAACTGCATTCTTCCTAGCATAATTGTAAAGGACTTAACCAAGAACTGCCATTACAAATCTTAATGCTAGTGGAAATATTTCGAGTCATGTATTTTAGCCGATCTTTGCCTGGGTGCGAGCGGAGAGGGCTGTGTGACATCGGTTGATACGCCGCGGACCCAACCCGCGCGAAATGCTGCTGACATTATGATGCCTGCCAGTTTGTACTGATATCTCGTGTATATAAGGACACTGCCGGTATCTCAGACTACACTGTGTTGTATGGCAGAACGATTAGTCCATAATATTCAAAATTAGGGGGGAAGAATCATCCATGGCATATTTTAAAACAATATCACGATATTTGAAGGGGTATTTGAGCTTCTTGCATTGGTTTTGCTGAATATTCAAGCCTTCCAAATATTACGCCATGTAACATCCTAGAAGACATATCCTCATCTAAGATGTCAGTTATGGTAGTCGGTGTCTGGGGTCGTATATGAACCTGGGACCTCCCGAATTCGAAGTCGGGATGTTACCCATTCGACGACGATATTAGATCACATCTGCTGTTAGGTATAGCCCCCTGCTCAGCATGAGTTTCTGGCAAGCTTCTGTGGAGAACAAAATGTTATTTTCTATTGGAGCTTGAGTGGCGCCTTGGAGGTCTCATGTGACTGGTGCTCCAGATTCGAGGAATCGATTTACGACAGTTTTAGTCGAGATGTCGGCTGCGGCAGCGTCTCTGTAATATTGATGAACATGGGGCGCAGACATTGTGGCAGTTCTGGGATCCCAGTTCCTCAGGGAGCTGACTGTGCTAATAGTCAATTTAATATTTATTTGCTGAGTCGCCAGTACACATCATCAGTCTCCACTGCTGATACCAGATTTTCTGAAGTGCACATCCCTCACCTCAGGTCACGTCATCTGCATAGTTTACAGCATGATATTAATCTTTCATTTCCTATCAGATAGTCTTGTAGTATTTATTGTATATCGTTCATACCGTGCATTGTCGGTAACAAAGTTACAATGTTCAATCCAACAAAACAAACTATATTTTTTCAGGTATCTTATATTACAATATCTCGTTGATCACTGCTACATATTTCGATCCCTTATGGGATCATCATCAGGGAATCGCATTAAAGTAACACTTCATAAAACCGAACCAGCAACCCTTGTACACAGTAAAAGGACATAAAAAGTCAACCAGTCAAAATATAGGCGTTTGTTGTGTAATGGATCCTGGTATACTGTGTTTTGGAGACTGCCTACGTATGTATGGAAGGATAAAATAGTACCTTGTTTTCTTGATAACATTGATCCGTCTGTGCATTAAAGGGTTTATTAGGTAAAAACTTTTTGTTTCTTCGTTTTTTATATCTTTCTAATGTGTGTATTGATTGCTAGTTCAGTTTTGTGAAGTATTTCTTTGATATGAATCCCTGATGATGATCCCATGAGGGATCGAAACATATAGGGTTGATCAACAAGACATTGTAATATAAAACATCTGGAAATAATATAGTGCATACAAAAACACTAATCACCAACAAATGCACAAAGAGAGTTTTATCATCAATTGTAACACACTCCTACATGTTTGGACGCTGCTGGGTCATCTTCAGGGGGAATTTTTGTTATCGTTACACTAAGGTTGCACTTTATAGTTGAGTGAGAATGTGCTGTTGACTGTGTACTGCCTTGTTTTTGGAGGCGTGAACTCTCTGCGGTCCCAGCCTGCACTACATGTTTCGACCCTGCTGGGTCATCTTCAGGGAGAACTTTTTTGTTATCGTTACACTAAGGTTGCACTTTATAGTTGAGTGAGAATGTGCTGTTGACTGTGTACTGCGTACAGCACATTCTCACTCAACTATAAAGTGCAACCTTAGTGTAACGATAACAAAAATTCCCCCTGAAGATGAACCAGCAGCGTCGAAACATGTAGGAGTGTGTTACGATTGATGATAAAACTCTCTTTGTGCATTTGTTGGTGATTAGTGTTTTTGTATAATATAGTGCACGGACATGGAACACGATAAAAATATATTGTCTTTTGTAGGACTGAGTCTTTCAGTATCTGTCTCAATCTTTTGTACTATCATCTTTGTTTGGTCTTGCCATACATTTTACCTTACGTAAAAATTACCATAGATTTCTCAAATCAATTATTTTAGTACAACTAATTGATTTGATTATATGTTTTCTTCTCATTTATGTTCAGCCACTTTCTGTTCAAACGTTTTTCTCTTCATCTTTACGTTCCCGTGCATTTCAAAAGTAAAGGAGCCCATTCTCCTCCTCTATGCATTTTAAATTTCCCGGTATGTGACTGCAGACTTCTTTCTCTCATTAGCTCTAGATTCAGCTCTCTATGTATTTCATTGCGTCCAGTTTCAATAATTTTGCCTATTGTGTTGACATGTACCTCCTAATATTGTGGCAGATACATATATCAATCCCATTTTGTCTAATTCTTTTATTTTTAAATTTATTGCCGAACAACCCAATTCCAGATTTCCTAACTGCCACTCGTAATAACTTCTTAGAAGTTTATCCTGTCCCATCTGGACAATCCTACACAATCCGTTTTTACAACGCATAACCTCTTACCTTTCCAACTTCCTCTACCGACGAATAAAACAAAATCAAACATTGACGGCTATTGTATTAATGAGTACAATATCAGATTGCTTTTATTAACTGATATAAAATTTGACTACATGTTTAGGCTAAAATTAACTATTATGAAGTCAATTTCAGACATTTTTAAGGAACTTAAAATTAGTATCAGTTAATTTAAAACCTTGATATTGTACGCATTAATATATAACTCCGAATTTTTGAATTTGAATTATTAATTTATATCATAAACAAAGCGGAATGTGTCCAATAAATACAGATATACTTTTTGCCAATTCCCCAGTTTGTTCTATGTTTAGCCGCAACTGAGAATTCTTAAAATCTTCTACAAATTCTCCCCGGAATTCCATCAGTTACTCCCCATATCCCATGTTTCCACCCCATACTGCAGTCTCAAGGCTCATGTAATTTCATCGGTGACTATGCAGACAGCAGATTTCTTCCTTCAGAGCCGACTTCAGCCATCTCGGCGCCCTGTCTGAAATTCGTTTGGCGCCACCTCCCTCTTATCTACATAATGCCCTGGCGTTATTTTTAACAGTCG
The DNA here is from genome assembly GCA_013340265.1 of Coptotermes formosanus. NCBI lineage: Eukaryota > Metazoa > Arthropoda > Insecta > Blattodea > Rhinotermitidae > Coptotermes > Coptotermes formosanus. The sequence continues at coordinate 3,649,343 of BLKM01009501.1, read as the reverse complement.
CGTAACAGTGTTAATAAATAGATGCACCTAAAAATGATTGTTTTAGCTTGACTAGAACGAGTGTAATGCGGGGACAGCTGGGTGCTTACAAAACGCTTCAAATGATGTTGACTTGTTTTGCTTTCACGTCTTCAAAACTTGTAACCATTTCGGAGAGAGGGAGGCTTTGAGCGGTGGTGTTTCTGTTGAAAGGGTAAGTGCAGAACTCAGACTATCTTCAGACCTAGATGATCTTAAATAAATTTTAATGGGTTTAGGGCTGGAAAATTTTGATCTCACGAAGCGCGACGGAAACTGGCATTGTTCGCAAAATTCTGAAACAAACCCATATATTAAGGTGCGGGTACTCCGTATTGAATTTTTCATCCTATGTGCGATAAGCCGCAAAGTATTTTATTCTTCTGCAACGATTTCGTTATAACATCTGCGAGCACCTTCTCTCTGGAATCATACGGTACGTACAGGTACACCCCAGGCAACATTCGCAGATTTTATCGTCATTTTTTCCATTTGAGACATGAATCTCTGTCAGCTGTTCAACATGACTAGCATTTGGTGTACAATCGCATATTACCAAAATATTTTGCACTCTGAGCACATTAAATTATTTCAGAATTAACATTTTCCTCCATTATTCCAATAAGTCCGTTTAATGTATTATTTCTGCAATAATGATGTGCCAGTTCGCATTTGAAAATGCGGCTAATGTGATTTTGTATTATAGAATTGAATTGTTCCAGCAGTTGAATAAGACCTAAACATTCTGCATTGCTTTATGTATACATCTTACTGGACTTTGGGTCAGAAAACTTTTCCAGCGCTCTGATTATACCTCTCTTTCTGAATCAGCAACTGTTTTAACTTGTCGTGGCGTTTCCACTTTTGCATCTTGATTCAGCTTGTTCCCACTCTGATAAAAATTTCATGTGAACACTACTGCTTTCATAAGATTTCAGGCCTGTAAGTAAAAGGACCCAGTCACGCGGGGGCGCAGTTGGTTGAGGCACTGCACTACAAACCGGAAGGTCGTGGGTTATATTCCCGGTGGCGTCACATAAGCCTTTCAGTCGCACTATGGTCCTGGGGCCGACTCAGTCTCTAACAGAAATGAGTACCAGGAATATTTCCTGGGGGGGTAAATGCGGCCGGTGCGTAAGGCTGACAACCTTACCACCTCCAAGTGCCGATTGTCTAGAAATCTGGGAGCCTTAACCTCCTGGAATCCTAAGGGCTTGTGCAGGCCTGTAACGGGACTGCTTTACTCTTAGCATAGATACTATCATTGGCTAAACAGATTCCGATGTGACGGTCAAAGCACAGGCAGCAGAACCAAAATACACCCTCTGTGGCTTGTGAATGCACTAACCAGCAATGTGAAACAAATTCCTTATTTTCAAGCTTCCAGAAATAATGGCTACCTGAGAAATGTCGACTTTTCCATCTTGATAATTATTCGTAAGCTGAACATTCTTTGGGCCATTAAGAATTCGGTAATCTATAATTTGTCTGTCACATATTTTAGACCATATAGCTGGAACAGGGGTTCCATCACAAGTGTTTGGGTGTTTCGAGTGTCAGCAAATTCCGAAGCATCAGACTGACATTCTGGTTCCCCTGCGCATTTTAATCAGTACTAGTCGCACACAATTTAAAGCTGTTCATAGTTGATATAGACGTGGAGGCTGCACCTTCATTACGTGTCTTATTCTCAGTACTTCTGACGTAAAATACTCCTGCAGATTCTTGGATTTTTTTTTTAATTTTTTCAAGCTAATGCTCCCACTGTGTTCCGCACCTGACGGTTTCTTTTCAATGCTTCTGATAACATTTCTAATTTTATGATCAAATTTAAATCAGTAAAAAAGAGAGACTGATTAGGCACCAAACAAATGGAATGCCAATAACTAATAAGAGGGTCAAGCAGAAGGTCAGTGGTTACATAGCAGTTTGCTTACATTTGTATTGAAAATTAAATACATCGATACAAACCACTGAACACTGAACCATCTTTACCAATACAAATGAATGAAAGGTACAAATTTTGGGATCATGAATAGCTCTTGCGCGGATCTTCTTCTTCTTTTCTTCTTCTTTTTCTTTTCTTCTTCTTCTTCTTCTTCTTCTTCTCTTCTTCCTCCTCCTCCTCCTCCTCCTCCTCCTTCTTCCTCCTCCAAAGGGCCCGTTGGCAGATGCTCCGGATGCACCACAGCCTTAGGCTTATTGTGGAGCCCTAAGTACTCCATTCAGCACAAGTTCGTTTGTCGTGTGCGGTGCTTATGTATATTTTTGGTTCAGCAAGCTTCTTTCCAAATAAATTATAGCGCTGATGAGCCAATGCCTCGCAATTGCGCAGTTAGAATAATTGTAAAAATAAATTTTGTACACAGCACCATGAAATCAACACGAGCATACAAATCTTTCGTTACCACATCTTTCAACAATCTAACAGCTTCGAACACAAAGTGTAATTACCACTACAGAACAGGTATTCAACACTTCATTTGATTTCTCAGTTTTCGTAGCGAGTTTTCAAAATTCTCACTCTTATATTTTGTAATAATGAATTCCATGACGCAACTAGCAAGTGAGCCACGCTTTCGGACTGGGTGAACGCACGTAAAACATAATTGGTGTTTTGGCAATCCGCGTGTGCATGAAATCGTAAGTTCGGTATAACAATGCAAGAAAGGAATCCAAGATGACATATATTTGTGCATAAGGTCATGCAAATGTGTCTATTTCAGTTCAGTTGAGTTTCTTTTACACACTGCTGCGTACGTTTTAAATTTTTGGAGGTTTGCACAGAGTAGCAGTAATATGTACGAGTATTTAAAAAAAACTTTTTTTATAACTTTAACATATAAGTTATGACGTAGTTTACGAGGTGTCTTATCGTGGGACCTGGTTTACCCAGAATGCAGCGTGCAAAACGGACTGATGGCGGTACATACGTCGAAACGCGTATGCTGATGTAAAATTATGCTTTCTTCTTGGACTTCTTGACCCTTGAAGATGGGACCAATATGTTGTCCCGAAACGTCGGTGAAGGCTTATCACTCTACGCTGCGTAATATCCCGGAAGACCTCAGATCTCATCAATATCTCGGCGGAAGCTTGAAATCACAGAGATGGTGATATTTATTAGAACTTTTCCATCGTCACTGAGTACAGAACATAGAACACGACATTTCAGATGCAAACCGCGTTTGTCTTCAGGTGAACCACACAGTTTGTTCGAAACGTCGTGTTTGTATACTCAGTGACGATGGAAAAATTTCTAATTCATATCAGTGATGTTTCGCATGTTACATCGTCTTCAGAAGGTTAGATGGTACAGTTAAAATTATGCTGTCTGTTAGCTGTGAATGTCTGATGAAAATTCAATTTTTGTACTGTAAGATCAGAACGCTGAGCGTCAGTTTAAATTCAGGGAGACTTCATGTGAAATTAATGGTCGACACAGTTGCACTAGACCAGTTATTCTCCGCCTCCACGTCCCTTTGGTTTCCCCCCAACTGATCACCATTCCACCATTGATCCATACCCATCTGTCACAGTATGATGGCCCTGATCAGGCATCACGTGATCACATTCTCAGTCATTAAGTGTCGGGCTTCATCTCTGACCGCTACATCCCTGGCAAAAAATAAGTAGTTGATCGGCCCCGCTGTTGTGATGCAGTACGCGGTTCGCATGGAGTAATACAGCCATAAACATTTAGCAATGTTGGCAGTCACAGTCCAAACTGTTGCCGAGCCCCCAGATTTTAGGCTATATATTGAATACTACAATGAGCCCAACCAGCCACCCATACAACCGAACTTCGCACAAGTTGACCTCGCCTAGTACGTGTTGCCATTTCTGTGCAAGAAACTTATTGCTGGGTCATGACACGGAAACCTTAGTACTACAGCGGAGATTGTGCTTGCGATAACGGATTTCCATCTTGGTTGAGGACCTTGACGTCGTTATACTACGGACTTCTACTACAAATGGCAGTATGTCCTTTTGGATGTGGGAGGTTTTTGGTTATATTGATGTCTGAGGTTTGAACACACAGTGCCTACTGTCAGTATGTGAACCGCCCATTACACATATCGTTTGTAAAATGGGGACAACCCACAAAACACAAATTTTACAGGAGAAGCACAAAGATGGCTCCGTTTTACGTATAGCAAATGCTTTGAGAGATAGGATATCCCCCACCTATCTCGGTTGTTCTTCAAGACGGAGTTGTCATCTTTTTACATATTCTAGGGGACCACTAATTGAATAATTTGCTACACATGACTTAATTTAGCCCAAAGTGGCAGTTAGTCCCATTTTACAAAACAGGGGCGATATGAGGCGTGCGCAACTGAAGCCCCTTCACGGCCTGCTATGGCATTACAAATGACGCATTGTTATCAGTACATTCTTAGTGCACGTTATGAGCAGACAAACTACACACCTCAAATTATCCTACGTATGTAATTTTGCCTACAGGTATACTTATTCATTCTTCATTCTGTGTACTGAATTTCGTGTTACTCGCATGCAGAACAAATTTTGCTGAAGTTGCCTGCAACACATAAAAGCCTGAGCAGGTCTGTACTAGGCCCATATATCCCAGGACCGTGGAATTATGGTTCCAGTGCCGGCACGGGCATGATCTCCCCCCCCCCCCAACTGTTGTTGTTGTGTCCACAAAGGTTCTGGGGCCCACACAACTTCCCGTCACTCCGATGGGTTCTGGTATCATTACCTTGACAATAAAAGCGGCCGGAACGTTCCCTCTCTCTGATACTGAGGTTAAAAGTGCCTAGAGCTTCCTATTTCTGTGCTGTGCCATACACATTTTTGTTTAGCACCACAATGAACGCATGCACAACGTTACGTGTGTGAATTTTGAGGTTGTCACAGATGTGCCGGTGAAGGTCACTGTCTTGTGTTACATGATACCGTGTAGTAAGAACGTTTAATGTTTCGGAGCAATTTATCGCCTCCATCTTCAGGGTAGTCACGCATAACAGAGCGGTAAATCTCCCCACTTATCCAAAGAATTAACCATAGCATCCCCTCTTTTCTAGCTAGTTGGCAAGGACAGCCGTCTGGAGCTTGGGATACTCGGCCCTTCCACCACGATGAGATGTCAGCCCTCGCGGGGAGGGTCATTAACGCTTAAAATATGAAACGTGTCTGTTTTATGTAAGGACTCAGTGCGTGCCGCACAGTAAAGACTCTGCACCTTTGTATACGAAACCAGTCAGTGAATACAGTATAAGACAAAAGTTGCTGTTTGTTTTGAGATCTGTACAAAATACATAAATGCAGTGTGGGCACCATGTAGAATTTTTGAATGTTAGACCTGGCGGTACGTAACGTGGTTAACCGCTAGGCATAGAAGGTTAAAATAAACATTTATTAGATTTCAGAACAAAGACAAGTTTCTCGTGTAAGACATGTGGAAATGCCATACGACGCGGCTGTAGAGTGGGTCTGCGGCAATTTTTCAAGGAATGTGAAAAGTCCGCTTCAAGCCCCAGTCGCTTTAACCCCACGAGGTTTGGTGGTCGCCAGGTATAGATGCGGTGGAGAAAAGAAATATTTCTGTCTTTGCCGGGACTGTAACCATGATTTCCCGGATTTCTAGCCCTTGGTCCAGTCACTGATCGAGCTGTTGCGGTTTGCAAAATATGTAACGAAACTGAACGTGGTAACATTCTTCGCCCATCTTGTCAGACGTAAATTTTCTTTGATGAGAGACACAAAGAATGGAATGGCGCCATCGCCCTCTTCCAGACTTTTTCAGGAACGTTCGCAAAATTCCGAAAAGCGACTGTTAACTTCGTCATGTCTGTCCGTCCGTCCGCATGGAACAACTCGGCTGCCACTGGACAGATATCCATGAAATTGATACTTCAGTATTTTTCGAAAATTTGTCGAGAAAATTCACGTCGGATTAAAATCTGACGACAATAACGGGTACTTCACGTGAAGATATATGTGCATTTATGATAACATCTCGCTGAATTTTTCTTAAAATGAGAAACGTTTCAGGTAAAAGTTGTAGAGGAAATCAAAACACACATTTTGTGTTCAATAACTTTTTTCCGAAAATCGTGCTGTTTATGAGATAATGTGGAAACATTTGGTACAACCAGACATGCCACAGATGACAATATAATACGGCGCATGCGCTTTGCATGCTAGATAACTAAGGCTATAGACACACACTCAAAGTATGTAATAGTTATTGCTCTACCACGGCAAAAATGGTTACGCGAACGCGCCTGAATATTGTGTTATTCGTACAGTACATTGCCTGTGTTGTCACGCTGTTCAGGTTCCTGAGTGTCAAAAAGTGGCTGCTACGCAAGAAGCACCAGATAGAGCTGGCGCGCAAACGAGGCTGGAAGGGTTATTGGGTGTGTCTGAAAGGCACTACTCTGCTCTTCTACCCATGCGACTCCCGCGAAGGACGCTCTGTCGAGGCGGCCCCGAAGCACCTAATTATCGTTGATGGCGCCATCATGCAGCCCATACCGGAGCACCCAAAGCGAGACTACATCTTCTGCCTCAGCACGGCCTTTGGTGACGCCTACCTCTTTCAGGTGGGTGAAGAAGTTGACCTCACAGCAGTAAATGTTAAGATTACGATCGAAAGTGCAAAATGTCCAATCTAAACATAACTGTTTATTTATCAGGGAAATCAGCTACATGTTTCGGCTAAAATGTAGCCATCTTCAGGCTGATTACGAAAACAAAAAGAAAATTCATAGCTGCATGTGTTTGATATCTCGAATCTAACGGTATAACGTTATAAATAGCCCCCCACAGGGGTGCACCCAAGAGGGGGGGGCTGCAGGGCTTCAGCCCCCGACCCACTGAAACCGAAATTTAAAAAAAAAACATAGGTTTTGTACATATTATGACATCAAAAGTTTTACGTGATGTACCCTTCAGCCGAAATCAGACATTGAAATCGGCTGATGACTAGTACATCAGAATTTTGAAAAATAAATTAATACAATTAAAAAGAACAAGAAGATAGGACACTGTGATTGAGTAACGGAACATGTAGTTATATTTGTATGTACATAAATGCAGTTGAAAACATTGTTATGTTATATGTATGACATGATTTTTGTAATATAATTTTTAAAAATCAAACATAAATTATATACAGCCTCAGGCTCAGCCGCCCCCGCCCCACCCAACGAACAATTCTCGGTGCGCACCTGGCCCTGCATAGCGTAAAGATATATGCAGCTTCTGGAATAAATCACATAGAGATTACAAAATTGTATGCTTGTAAAATTTCAAAAAGACTGAAAAAGGATACTTATATATAGTAATTATAAGATGTATTTACAAGATAAAATTAAGAGGAAGGCATAGGCATTATTTGGAGAGACGGCCTGTATGTATTAGTTCCGTCGTGCAGTTGTGTCCCATTGGAAAGTGAAGATACTTCCAACCACCACAAGGAAGAGACATGTCCAAGACCATCTGAAAATTTTATGTGAAGTTCGTTTCGTATTCAAAGGAATACAGAAACATACTGAAAATGGTAATAAGAAGAAATCAGTTTTAGACTTATGCATGAAGTCCATAAGATCCAATTACACGCTTCTAGACGCGTAATAAGAACATAATAAAAATCTAAAATCAGTTAGGCCCCATGTCTGCTTATCTTTTTTCATTATTTATAAAACGTATAAAAGCATGCAATTTTATAATCTCGGTATGATTTTATACCTGAAGCTGCATGCATCTTTATGTTATGTATATCACATAACGTTATATTGTTAACTTCGAGACCTCAAAACAATGCATCTGTGAATTTTCCCTTTTGTTTTCGTGATCGACCTGATGATGGCTATGTATTGCAGCCGAAATATGTAGCTGATTTCCTTGGAAAAAAAAGTGGTTGTGTCAAGACTGAATATTTTGTACTTTTAATTGTGCTGTAAAAACATGGGATGAATAATCTTAAGACTATAAACACATGAGCGATGAATAATCTTAAGACTAAGTTTACAGTTCTGCAACATGGCAGCATGTAGTTACTACTTGCTGTCACATCGCAGAAAGTCGAAATATTAGTCTTATAAATTGTCAAAACGGGAATTGCATTCTAAATGAACCTATAGATAGTTCTCGTTTTACGCCAGGATTACGTTCTTTAAAAACGTCGCGCAAATCGAAATCGTGCAAATCGAACACAAAGTTCCCTTTAAAACAATGTGTTTACTGGGGGTTAGGGGAATGACAACTTCATCGTGTATAGTATATGACTGTACCACTAGTGGACATGCGGACGTGTAGAGTATATACGTACTGTACATACAGCATATATTCATTTCTATACAGTGTACATACGTTTCCATACAATATATTTATTTATTTCTAATGCGTTATTAATGTAAGACACTCACAGCTATAGTTTTTTGGTATGGTTCATTCGGATAGGACTGTGATAGTCGTGCTACACAAACAAACACTTTAGTTTCTGACTTAGCACATTCTTTAACTCTGTCAGCATTATGACGAATTGTATGTACGCTACTATGAGCGAGTCTAGCATTACGGAATATATCAACAATTCGTTCACCTTTTCCACGTCGCATTATTACGTGTAATTCCTCTTCAGCACCAACTGATTTCGGCCGAATTTTCACTTCGATTGCACTAGGTGATGCCGATTTACGCTTTTTGCTCATATTGTTAAGAAAGGCAAATGCTGTTGAAGAAGAAACTAAATGACCCGCGCAGTTATATCAGCAACGTAATCAATCCATACACTTGACTGATGGCGTGACAGTGACGTCACTTCCTGCTAGTGTCCTACAGAAGATAAGCGCGACCACGGATCATCTATGCCAAATCGCATTAAACCGAAACTTATTGTGAATATTCGAAAAGTGATGTGGATTTTCAAGTTGCATTAAAGCTAGATCGCGCAAAAGGAAATCGCGTAAAACGAGAACTACCGTGTAATGTGCGAGCTGTGACTTTCCAGCAGCATTGTTCAGGATTCAGGTCGTCAGGGATGTTATTCTGTGATACTGGGTGACTGATTCCAGCGTTTTGGGGAAAAAAGTTGGAAATCATTAACCCAGTAACCCAGCGCGATATTCCAGAAGATCTGAATCCTAAAATCAATTTGTCAATTGTATTTTATCTTCTATGTAGCAACACCTAAACTATAAATATAGCATGTAAGTACTACAAGACTTGAAATCACATTTTGTCTCCTTTGTTTGTTTGAAAGCAAAATGTAAATATCAGTACATGACAGGGTATTCACTGTGCGCCAACACAAATCCGGGCGCCTGACCAGGTGACAAATTTTGTACCATGGTGCCTAATATTTGAGGGTCCTTACTGTAGGGCTTGCTTTATGTCACCCAACTGGTGCCTAAATTTTGAAGTGGCTCCTAGATTTTTGGAAAATTTTTGTATACCTGAATTAATGGTTAATTTTTCAGTGGTACTTCAGCTGTGTGTCAAGTCACACAGGCATCTATTTGACAACTGTCACATAAACTTCTGACAAGGCACAGTGATTGCACTCTCATTGAGAAGTCATGTGTATGTAGCATACATAGGACTCCTTTTGAGAAAATGATAGTCCCCTAGTCAAGAAATTGACTTTTAAAAGGACCCAGAGTATACAAGAGTCCACCACTTAACAGTTTCCTCAGCCATTTGAATCCTATCTACACTATCATGCCCTATCTTTTAAAATATATTTAAACTATTATCCTTCCTATCCATATTTTGTGTAGTTTCTACAGTGATCTATCGATTTCCTGGCGAAATTCTGTACAAATCTCTTCTGTTATGTATGCAACATTCTGTGCCCATGTCATCGTTAATTTGGTTGCCATTATAGTGTTGTCTCAGGTGAACCACTTTGGTAGTCTTCATTGTACTACTGTTTTGACTATATAACTCATTCCAGGGAGTGGAGTGGAGTCCCTCTTGATAACCTAGTAGTTTCTCAAGTGCTCAATAAAGTCCCTGCTTTTTATGGAACCTGTGCCTTCATTACCATGATTACAAGAGTTTGCCACAGGTGCCTGCCCTGAACCACATGATTCCAGTCGACACACTCCCATTGTGTTTCCCTAAGATAGGGTGACCATACGCCCCGTTTTTGACGGGATTCTCCTTTTTCAGCCATTGATCCCATTGTCCCGAGAAAATGTCAACGGAACGCCAAATGACCCGTTCTTTAAAAACGCATCCCTTTTTTTTAATTTTTCCTTTTTTCCCAAAAGTCTAACCAACCACGCAAATTGTTGCGAATTAGTAAAGAGGTTTACCCTATTTCCAATAGATGACACTATAATTCATTCAGCGTGATTCAGCTGGCTTTCACAGAGTTCCCACAGGTGGCATTATAATGCACACGAGAGTCGATAACACGAGAGTCGACTTTTGGTTGCGGCATGGCCAACGCGGTAGATATGTGTGGTTGAATTCTAGTTATTCCAGTATTTTCTTTGGTATTTTTCAAAGTACTGGTGTGTTGGTAGTGATGTAAACTCTGTAACATTATTTGAGGGGTTTAGTAATTAATTATAAATTCAATTTGTTGACAGTAGATCGTGAAATGCCCAAGCGAAGTGTAGTTTCACTGACACGTTGAAACACCTTTCCTAACTGAAAGTTATAATGTTAACGGTAAAGTTTAATGAACTGCTTGTAGACCTGAATTTTCTGTTGAACATGAGGGCCGTGCAGATATTACACAGCACACTGCTAAAAAGAAGTACAAAGAAGCAGTTGCAGCAAAAAATGCAAGCCGTAAACTAACCTCTTTCATGACGAAACAAGAAGATGTAAATGGTGAACGGAAACGTCTCGCTGCATAAGAGGGATTGCAAGTTTTCCACAGTATCAAGCATAACCATTCGTTTAGATCAGTGGATTGCACACCTACCATCGTACAAAACTTATCCTCAAAAATATTCATATGTGCAAGAATGAAATGTGAAAGTATAGTAGTGAATGTACTGGCACCATTTCGTGAAGTGATAAGTGACTTACGTGTGGCAGAATATGTATCTTTTATGGCAGATTCGTCAAATCACTCAAGCCTGAAGTTGGTCCCAGTTTTAGCGAGATGTTTTATACCTACTAAAGGAATACAAGTTAAATTGTTGGGATTCCAAATTCTCATAGGAGAAATGTCTTAGATATTAGTGGATCACATTCTGTCCATATATGAGAAATATAAATTAACCGACGAGATAATAGCATTTTGTGGTTACAACTGCAACACCAACTTCAGTGGCATTATGAGAAAAGCCAAGAATAATTTCTTTCGTAAGTTAAGCAAGAACTTGAAAATGAACATACTGGGAGTAGGCTGTGCTGCACGTATTGTGCATAACGCTTTGCAAAGAAGTGCAGATGTGGTGCCAATTGATGTGGAATCAATTATTAACAAAGTGTCTCAACATTTTCATGCTTTCATCGTTACAGTTGAGGCACTGAAATCCTTTTGCAGTTTTGTTGAAGTGGAATACAAGCAAGTTTTAGGAAGTGTGAAGACGAGATGGCTTTCCATGCTACCTACAGTGGAAGGAATGATCGAAATGTTGTATGGGCACAGGTAATATTTCCTCTCACTAGATAAAGGTCCCAGACTCTTGAGGGATTTTTTTTAATAATCCACAGTTCATTCTGTGGTTCCAGTTCATTCACAGCCAACTTAAAATGTGTAATTATCAAAACAATTGAATGAGAGGACATTTGTGGCAGTGAAGTGGGACAAGAACTGATTGCCCTGACAGAACAAATGCTCAATAGAAAGAAGCAATATTTTTTTACATCTGCTGTCCTTGACCTCAAAAACTAACTGATAGAGGATGGTGTCATCAGAGATGTTGAAGTTACTGAAACTTTCAACAAGCCTTCTGCACACCTGTATGACTAAATGGGTTTTGTTAAATATCCCTCTATCTTGGTGTGTTGTTCAACAGTGTGTCCAAAACATATCCAAAATTGACACCAACATACTAAAAGTAATAGATGAAGTCGAAATATTCTATCAAGTGCATCATATGAAGAATGTATGTGAATCTAAGGTGGATCATCGGAAGAATTGTGGTGTAAGGACTAGCAAGAGGTGGACTGAGAAAACTTGGGCAATGAAAATTGAATATATTAGCTTTTAGAACATAATACACGTTTTGACTTTTGTGTTAGGAATACCAGACTCAAATGCATCATTAGAAAGGATGTTTTCCTTGATGAATGCATTTTGGACCAATGAAAGGAACCAGTTGTCCATTGAAACTGTACAGGAAATATTAATAACAAAAACACATTTTAAAGACATTTCTTGTGTGGACTTTTACAATTTCATAAAGAAGTGGCCAAACCTTTTGGAAGGAATTCAGTCATGAAAGAAATATGACAAAGATGTTAGTAGTGTATGACCTGGACCATCTGCTCAATAAAGATTTGTGTAATTTGGCAGTGATAATGTGAGACTAAGACAATGATAAACATGTGAGTAACCTACATTAATTTTAATCAAGCTAAACAGTTATGGCTAGTTGGCATGAAACAAGTACAGGAGAATTGTTTTAACTAGTATGACAGTTGAATCATGTCAACTTACCATGAGTGTCCTGTTTTTTTTTTTTTTGTTTTTTTTTTTTTAAGTCTGATCACCCTACCCTAAGATCCATTTTAGTATCTGCCATTTATGCCGGGGTCTTCAAAGCATTATCTTTATTTCATGTTTCCCTACCAAAACCATGTTTGCATTTTTATTTTTCCCCAGGCATGGCTATTTTGGAGAATAATTCTTCTTTTAGAAGTACCTACTGGCTTTGTGCAGTAGACTGGAAAGGTCATGTTGTAACTCAGGTGATTGATTCCAGGCTTCTCACTAGGGTTCAATCCTAGTGTAACCCTTGGAGGATTTGTAGTCGAAAAAGTGACTGTGGGGCAGGTCTGTCTCTGGAAATTTTATTTTATCCTGCCAGTTATGATTTCATCAATGCTGCCCCATTAGGGACTCAGTCTTATCTCAACCAAAGAGTAAAAATATGTTGGTTGAACAGAGGGGATATAGTTGAAACTTCATTTATGCATTTGAATGCCTGCAGAACATCTGAAGAAAATAAGATGGAAATATTATCTGTTATTAACAGAATGTCAGGAGGGCAACTGTATTTTCCTTTTCTTCTAGAATGACTTTGGTTTTTATAACAGAGAGCAGTACACAGTAAATTATTCCTTCACTCGCCATGTTTTTCTTTCACTCACCACATTCCTTCGTACACATTGTTTTCTCATTCACCGTGTTTTTTCACTCCTCATTAATTGGTTAATCACATTCTTTCACTCACCACCTTCATTCACTCACCATATTCTTTCATTCACAGATTTAAGTCTTGGGTACATGATAAGCCAATTGTGGAATAAGTTGTCATTAAGTCTACTGTTATCTTTAGGCACCATGTCAAATTGAGCTAGAGAATTGGGTGAATAGCATCCACTCTGCCTGTGCAGCTGCATTTGCACGTCATCGTGGTAAGACAGGCACCCTGCACCTGCTGCAGGAGGAAATATTCCGTCTGGAGAAGGCCATCGAATCGGTGAGTAGAGCAACACTTACTTGGTTAGTGAGGTGCAGTTAAATTACAGCCATTTTTAACGTACCATTAATGTAGAATGGTAATAATGATTAATAAATAAATTTCTTCAATTTCCAAGAAATTAAGCGTTATGTCCTTACTGTGTTTATCCCAAATTCTAAACGTGAGATTGTTTCAAAGACTTCTGTCCTATTTTAAAACTGAACAAATATATTCAATACTCAGATAAAAGGGAGAAGCCTCCAACTTTCCCACCTGAAAGGTTTAAACAATTTGTGAGTGCGCTGACAGAAATCTCACTATATAAACCTCGCAGCACAACCCAGAGGTTTAACACTCGTGGTGACTTCATGCAAACAAAAATAAAAACTACCATAACTCTGGCAGTATACTGTCAACCAATAACCTGAAGATAGTAGCAGAGCATACTCATAAAGTATTATGCATTCGAAACAGATCTCAGACAATGGACAGTGTGCAACATAATGTTATCTGCATGTAGTATGTGTGATGCCATCAGCTTTGTAAAAAAAGAATTTTTTATGCAATTAATATACATCATGGCCAGTGAGGTGTGCAGTATTTCAAAAATATGTGTGATGCACGTTGCAGAGCATCATTCCAGTCTATCACCTTCAGGTATGCGGTAGTGTACTTTTGATTATTGTAGTGCAGTGTTGAATACTGTACTTACAGCTATCCACTGAAATGTGACAATGTTATATACAACAGTGGTGTTTTCAGTGTGATGCATTATGGGAGAATTTACTAATAAGGACTTGACTTGTGTCTTGTTTTTCTTTGCCACTTGCTAGTATTGTTTCAATTCAAGTCAGTGGAGAAAAATTCTCCAATATCCTGCTTCTCTTTTGATTTCTTTCCAGGTCTGTCCTCTGCTCTTTATGTCTTCCAGCACCTGACTATGTCATCTTGTTCTGAATCATGCTATAGGTCTCTTTCTTTTCAAATTTATTTTAAAACTTAGAAGTGTCATTGTTCTATCTAATCTTTTACATGGCCAAGCCACTGTACTGACTCCATTCACAAATTCTAAATCTGAACTCCTTCTCTAAATATTTCACGACTAACTCAAACCCTTCAATGCAGAGGGTTGACTATACTCCTGTGCCACGCATATCATATGCCGTGTAGTGTCAAGTGTACACAGTTCGAGTATGTTTTGTAGGTACTGGGGTGGCCTTGATGTGCAGGTAACAAGTTTTGTGCTGTCACCGTTACTTCAATTATTATTATGTAGCACCAATTTTTGCTAATAGTTTTTCTGAACTCCACAAGGTTGCAGTTTAGATAGCCAACTGTTATGCTGTGATCTCTTAGAAGAACTGTGTAACTAACAGAGATATTATGAATATATTAATCAATTTATTTTTTGTGGTCAGATTTGACTGCATTAATATTTTAAGACTTCTGTCAGGCACTTGCATGGAATGCGTGATATGTGCTACCTCTTATGGTTTATCTGACAGAAAAGAAAATCATCAGCATTATGGCTGGTGCACAACCCAGTACTTCATGTAGAAATCTGTTTAAACAGTTAAGAGATTTTACCTGTTCCATGCCAACGTATACTTTCATTAGTGAACTTCACTGTCAATAATCAAGGAAATCTTCAAACAAATTCATCTATACACAATATTAATACAAGGAATAAGCACTGTCTTCACAGACTAATTCCCAACCTATCTGTTTTCAAAAAATGTACATTTGATGCTGGCATCAACATTTTCAACTGCTTAGCTTAGCACATAGTCTGACAAGCCTTAAGAATAAAAGGGCAAAGTTTAAAGCAGCCGTAAGGAAATACTTAAATACACACTCCATTTACTCCATAGATGAGTTTCTCTTATGTATAAAGATGATCCGTAATACTGTTTGTAAAATGTTGATCGTATTCTACACTGTAAAAATTGTGTATATTTGTGTATTTATGATGTGTTCCACATCCTGTTGTCTTTGTGACACATGGATCTATGGAATGTGTGTGTGTGTGTGCGTGCGTGCGTGCGGGCGCGCGCGTGCCAGCACTTGTTGATTATAACACAGTGAACAGAACATGTGTTTATTTCTCTGTATCTGCATGTATGTACATCTGGGGAAGTACAATATTCTACTGTGCAGGCAAACAGCAATTTCAGAGTGCAAACAGGGCTTCAAGCAGCAAGAATGGATTAGGGATCAGTGATATCAGGTGCACACCCAGAAGTTTTCCTTGAGGGGGGGCCTGACCCTGAGGCTATATGTAATTTATGCTTCATTTTAAAATTATGTTACAAGAATCATGTTTTAAGTGCAACATAACACTGTTTGCAACTGGTTTTATATACATATGAATATAATGAAATGTTCCATGACTCAATCACAGCATCCTGTCTTCTTGTTTTTTAATTTTATTAATTTATTTTTCAAAATTCTAATGTACTAGTCATCAGCCAACTTGAGTGGATGATTTGAACTGAAAGGGAAAATCATGTAAAACTTTTGATATTGTGTCTACAAACTCTGTTTTTTTTTTAAATTTCGTTGTTGGGGGGGGGGATCTGCAGCCTGGCGGCCCCCCCCCCCCCTTGGGTGTCCTCCTGAGTGATATTTCACACTTTTCAGATAGTACTGAATTTACAGAAAAGCTTTCGGGTTCTAATGATAGTGCATTTTCAGAACAGATGAAAGCAGTGTTACTGATTCCAGTGACAAGAATATGATACATTGTTGCTTTTTGGTGGTGATATTGGTGGTGTGGGTAATATTGTATATGTAAGTGACACTAAGTTTCTGTGGGAGGACATGTACAAATATGTTGGACATTGTGAAATTTTTATTGGAATAAGCGTTCCCCAAGACAGTGCTACGGGTATGACTAACATTATAGATATATTTGAACAACTTTTTGATCAGGACATTGTGTAGAAAATTGTGACCGAGGTCAATCACGATGCCCAGCAATTCCAATATTGTACGGACAGTATTTTTTCCAAGCAGTTGAGGGAAAATGAGTGACAGTTAGTGACAGTAAAAGAAATGTATACTGTATTGGCACTTTTAAGGCTTATGGGTATTGTACAGAAATCCAGTCTGTGGTTTTGTTTTTCAAGAAGCCAACTTGTAGCCATGTCAAGTCTTGGTTCTGACACTCACTTCCCTGGACAGAGTTTAAAAAATTTTTAGATTTACGCATTTTATTGACAACATCTTGAACGACACATCTGAAGGGCCACAAAATCTGCTCAAAATTTATCCCATAATTAGTCACCTAAATTCAAAATTCCAGACTTGTACTTACTCTAACACCGTGTGAAAGGGCCGCCTATTCTTCAAACGGTACCTTTCATAGTAATTGTTGCAGTTCAGAATAGAGACATTCAAATTGTGCCAATTAGATTCTGTCTGTCTATGGTCTTTCATAGTTTATCCTGGAAAGAAGACAATTTTGGAGTTACCCCTCATTTCCAAAGACACACCCAAGACAACAACAATAGTTTTGAAGGTTTCTGAACTCCTACTCAACAAAGGCTATACCTTTTTGATAGATAATTATTATAATTCTCCAGCTTTGGTGAAGTTTTGGAAATTGTTATACACTGACAGCAAACAGGAAGGCTATGCTGAAGAAAGTACAAGAAAACAAGCTAGAGAAGGGTGACGCTATTGCACAACACAGGGGCCCCGTTTATGTCTCAAGTTGACATCACAAGAAACGTGAGATGGTTTCAGTGTATCGTGCAGCTCAAATCAGATGGTAGTGAAGACGGGGCAGGAGAAACAACTCTGTGTATGTGATTTATTATAATCAGCATGTGGGTGGTGTCGATAAGAAAGATCAGCTACTGCCCATGTGCCCAGTGGGGAGGAAAAGAATGAATAAATGGTACATGAAGTTGTTGAGAAGGCCACTAAGTGCCATGGTTTTTAATTCTGTGTTTATATATACAGGCAAAGTACAGGATGTAATGTAGCTCGCTTAAAATTTCGCATGCACTTGTTGGAGGGTTTGTTAGTGAAGTATTCAGTACAGCATGAATTATCAGGTCACCTTGATGGTGACAACACCGTAAAGAGGCAAGCAGAATGCCATTTTCTGGAAATAATACATCCCACGTGAAAGAAATGTAAACCAAAAAGACAGCGTGTAGTCTTCAATAAGCACAACAAAAGAAGAGACACTATATTTTTTCAGGTCTGTGAGGTTGCTGTATGTAGTGATGAGTGTTTAGAGGGCTAGCATTGAAGAAAAAATTATTGAGGTAGTGCAAATTGCATATTTGTTGTCTACATTCTATAGGAAATTACTGGTGTCATTCAAAGTTTCATTCATGTAGAAAAAACATATGAAAGTTATCTGAGATCAAAAGGCAGAAATTAGTAACTTGTTTGAGTAAAATTTAAATGCTCTTAAATACTGCTCCTACATTGTGCTGTGGACTGGGATTTAAATGCCCCCATGTTGAAGGGCTAAACCGCAATTCCTTCTCCATATATTTCATTACTATTTCTAAATCTTAACTCCTCTATGCATTTCATTACTAATTCTAAATCTCAACTCGTTCGCTGAATATTAAATTACTAACTGTATCCCTTCTTGTTTCTTTCCCATTCCTTCTCAAAACTTCGTATTCTTTACTTGGATATTGATTTTGTTTCTCTTCATAAGGCTTTTCGTACAAGTGTAAATCGTATTATTAAATATGTTCTCAGTTACATTTATTCAACATTTAATCACAGAAGTACGAGGGAAATTCGGAAAGTAAAGATACAATGTTGAAAGCATTTTATTTTGATAGTGACGTACGATACGTTGAGAACATACATTTATTTATTTTTGTACGTAGTCACCATGTTTCTCAATGCATTTGTTGAGTCTGGGGACGAGCTTCTTGATGCCTGTGTCGTAGAACTCTGCCGCCTGTTCATTTAGCCACCTCAGCACCTCGTCTTTGGCCTCATCGTCGTCATCAAACTTCTTCCCCGCGACATGTTCCTCATCTTCCCAAACAAGTGATAACCACTTGGTGCTGTGGGAGGGGTGGCCCACAACGTCCCACTTAAAGGTCTGCCACAAGTCCTGTGTGCGGTCTCGCATTATTACGCAGTAGGCAGACTCCGTGTATTGGCATTCCTCGCCGTTTTGAAATGTTCGACGTAAACCTTTAGAAGGTCTCAGTATGGAGCAGCATTTACGCTGTCTCCTCGAGGCAGGAAATCGACGAGAAGAGGCCCCTTCCTGTCCCAAAAGACAGTTGCCATGATTTTCCTCTTTGCCGTTGATGTTCGGAATTCTTTCGCTGATGAATGGGTGTGGCGCCATTACATTGACTGCTGCATAGTCTCAGGTGGATGGTGAAACACCCATGTTTCTTCTCCTGTCACTGTGCAATCCAGAGAGTCGTCAAGTTGGTCCTCGTAGCGCGCGAGAAATGAATGCGTTGAGGAAAGAATAACATAACGAACCTCGCCCTTGGCGGGGTTAGGCATCAACACTGCCATTTTAAATACGCACTACACGGGATGCGATACGGTGACAGCGTTCACTGACCTCTGGACAGTGAGGCGTACCCAAGATGCCAATTCAGGATAGCCAAAGGCAAGAAACAATTTCCCTCCCGTTTACAAGCGGCATTGTATCGTTACTTTCCGAACATCCTTCGTATATTGCATTTGAACATCAGCTGGGCGGTGTAACATATGACTGAACACCTTGGTATTCATGTGTCTGCACTGTGTCTCTGGCTGCCACATATAGGACCACAAGTTGAAGCACATGGCAGACCTGCAGCAAAGTGTAGTATCAGATCCTGAAACAAAACAGCAAATCAACAATCAAATTGTTCAGTGGGAAGAGAATCTGGAGCGCCTCCACTGTGAGCAGTTTAGGTTGCGCTGTTACATGGCAAGCTTGCAAAGTGGAGAATTGCCTAATCCAAAGGTAAGCCAACCTTGGCTGTAATCTTGTCATATCATAACTCAGGAGACTTCTGATTAATGCCAAAATTCAGAAATAAATGCCTAAATTATGTCCAGATTACTGTAAAGAAGTCTTACCTAAGCATAGATTATAATCACAACCATTTTTTTTGTGTGTCGTTAGAATAATATAAGACTTCTAAACAAAACTGATGACTTATTAATCTGTGGTAGTAATGTACCTTGGAAGAGGCTATGGACCTGTCATAAGACACACTATGTGATGATGAATACTGTACATGTACCCTACAGTAATTATTTAACCTTTTGTAGCCTAGTAGTTACTTTGTGTAACATCAGATTTAACATTCAAATTTCTATATTCTGCCCACACAGTTCATTTGTGTGTGTTGTATGGTTTTCACAGAACAGAAATTATTTTGCTGTAGAGTATTAATTCGTTGGTCTACGTTGTGGAAACAAGTGACTTTACTGTGTAGTACAAACTGAGTCATGAAATGTATAACTTAGATTAATTCAGAACGTTGATTAAGCAACACATGATCTTACTTACATTAACTATGATGAAGCAATGACAAATTTTCAATATGTGTGTCAGCTTAACAATACACTTTCATTGGAAACTTAACTGGAATCTAGATTTGTCTCACTGCTACTATTGTAGTTATGTGACTGTAGACCGTACTAAGTAACGGGCACTATGAAATACATAATTTAACTATGTAGCTGTGTACAAATTTTACAGCTAGGTGTATGGTCAGTAAGGTAAAGTTGTCCGCAGCCATGCCATGAACATATTTAAGCCTATATAGGGAAGAGAGGCATGGGTTTACTTTGTTCTTAACCTCACTATTGCAAGAAAGCAAGTGGTCAGCTTGATGCTCTGTTGTTTGACGTCTGCGGAAAGGGCCCCTAATGCCCACTGAATGAGAGGCTGTGTGATGCCCAGAGCCAGTCTGGACATTTTTGGGAAGAGAAAAATCTCTTGCCCATGCTGTGAATCACACACAAGATTGCCTGTCCAGCTGCTTAGTCACTACATGGACTACACCATCCTGGCTCCTGTGACATTTAGTACTTCTTCCAGAAATTCTTCATATCAGTGGTTTCCAATCATTACTGCTCTGGGTGACGTATATATTACTGATAGTCTTGATAGACCTCCTAATAATTTTCTGGCCTGTTGTTGAACAGTTGTAATACTGTGCTGTAATTGCTGAACTTCAGCAGTGTGAAGTATTTTGGAAAATTATGTGTAATAGAGATTTTAATATAATGAAATCAAGAAAAACAAGAAAGCAATAAACAAACAATAAAAGTCAAAATCAGTATCCTAATTTGAAGGACATACCTGGTCCGTGGGCTGCCTGAATAGTGTGTGTGCAGACCCCACTAGTCTTGTGGCTGTTCAAGAGAGCTTCGTCGGGCACACCTTGTTAGTACAGGTGTTTTTGGGACTCAGAAGCCATTTTATCATAAGTGAGGTGACTTAATGATATAAATTTTAGTAGCTGCATTACCATTCTCTCCTCTTCAGACTAATAGTACTGTAATGGTGTAACGAACAGTAGTATAATTTTCAGTGGACTTATATGGAAGGGGCTTGGTTTTGTCTTGAACACAGAAGATACAGTAAACAAAACCAGATTTTAATATGTTATCTTGATTTCGGTAGCTTCTACAATGAGCATGTAACAAAGGTAAATTGTGACTTACACAATCTAGAACAGTTCAATCTGTGTTTGTCCAAAACGTTGGTGTGCAACTACCAAACTACATGGTGTCACATCCCATAAGAGCCTAATCTTGAAACATGCTGTGTTTTATTTCTGTTTTTTCTTCTGTCATTACGAACTGCATGGAATTTTGTTGGAATGTTCACTGTGTCTTACGAAACATCATTCTGTTGCAAAATTTATTCTCTTCTTATCCATACGCCTCACATTACAAAACTCTTACTTGCTCCTAATTCTTTCTAGTTACTATGCAAGTAAGTATTCTAATAATTTTAATAATAGATACGTTGGTATTTGATGGCAAATTTCACCACAGAAACAGGCTGTACACTTGTTAATAATATATAATACTATAAGATATAATGTTCCTTTGTAAATATGTTCTGCCAAAACATGTAGGAGAAGACTCTGTACAAGGTGGTGCAATACACACCTATTATCAAGTGCCATTAGTTGGAAATAAATGCCTAACAATAAGCTGGGAGTGTTTGCTGTACGTTACGAAATATGGTTCTTTTGTAATATTTCAGAATCTCCTTACCCACATGTTTTGTGCTGCAAAGAACACATAAAACGAGGTGGGAGTGTTTATTGTATCTTAACAAAACATGGTTGTCTTGCTATATTTATGAGTCTTGTTACCTATGTGTCTCACATTACAAAAGCACTAAAAAAACTGTGAGTGTTTACTGTACCCTACAAAACATAATACACTTACAATGTGTCAGTGTCTCCTGACCCATGTGTCTGACACTACAGAGAACACATTAAAGATGTTGGGAGTGTTTAGTATATGTTGTAAGGCATGAATTTCTTACAGCCTTTCCTGACCCATGCATCTTGGTGTACAAAGAACAAACTGGAGAGGTTGGAAGTGGTCACTCCTCCTTACAAAACATGATTTCCTTACAGTGTTTCAGTTTTCTGATCCACATGTCTTATGCCAAAAAGAACACACTAAAAAGTCGGAAGTGCTCACTGTACCTTACAAAATATGCTTTGTTACAATGTTTCAGCATCTCCTAACCCACTTCTTGCTCCACACATAATTTGGTAGTGTCCACTGTACCTTACAAGACATGCTTCTGTTTCAGAGTCTCCTTACCCATGTGTCTCGTGCTACAAAGAACACATTAAACAAGTTGGGAGTGTTCACTGTATCTTCGTTTCATGCCTTCATTTGTGCTCGGAGTCCATCGCTACTGAATAATCTGCTAGCAGGTCGTGGTGCCACCAAGCGACGGCCTCCTATGCTGTCCCGCTCAAATTCTGGCTCTAGTCGGCGTTCGCTTCAGATGACGTCAAGGGAGGAGAGTGAGAAGACTGTCAAAGTATCTCTGCCTGATAATCAGGTATTAGAACAAACTGTAACATGTTTCTCACTAGAGTTCAGTGCCACAAACTGCAGAATTTATTGCTGTATGTGACTGATATTCATGAATATCACAATTAGTGAAATGTCAATTAGCATACAGTAAGAAAACTTGAAAATTCTTATCTGGAGGTACAGTTTCCACAGTAACACTTCTACTCATCCACTACCCTTCATCGTAGCATTTCAGGTGCACTGCAAAGTCACAGTTTTACTGAATATTATTCATGCTGTGTAACTGCTTTCGTCAAAGACTGAGACTGCCATATCAGCTGAGCCATAGTTTCCCATCACTAGTGCTTATTGCTGCCATCTTTTGGTCCTATTCTTAGCTGCCATTAATGATCATTATACCTGCAGAACATACGTACACTGACAGTCATTAACCATATCCTATAATTTGCATACATTAAGCATAATTTATTTCTTTCTGCATTGAATGTTTATATTAGCAGAGTATGCAGGTTTTGGGTCTTAATGTAAGGAAGTATTGAAATTTTCCAAGTACCATATTTGATTGCATTATCACAGTACAGTATTGCATACTTTTTATACCTCACTTCATGTTGTGAAATTAAGAAGAAAACAAATCCCTGTTTGTTTCACACTTTCATCATTACATATGAAAGAAAAGGTCAGTGAGAAATTTCATTGTAACAGCCTCAAAGGGATAGCAGCATGTGTAAAATCAAAGTAAAATAAGCTGACAGAGAATATCTTCTGTACCTGAATGACTATTGAAGCTCAAAAATTTTACTTCATGGAGTGTGTTAATTGTTTTTGGTACTATTTTTCTTTAAAGTCTATTACAAAAGAGTTCCAAAATTCCATTACCCTAGGATAGGAACAGAAGACCACAGTAAGTGTGTCACTCCTTCTGTGACTAGTAGTCTATCAGACCACCACACGAAGATATATTTTTAGGCGAAGTCAAGAAAATGGTGTTGTTGATGCCCTCTTGCTAATTATGGTGACTGAAGCAGTGATGGAGCTTTTGCTTTCTAATAAAACACATTAGGAAAATGAATATGTACTGGAACAATGATGATACAGTATTGTCAATTTTCAAAAGAAAAAGTTGATTATAGGTGTGTAGCCAGGGGCATAACTGAAAGTGGAACTCATTCAAAGAATTTGGAAACCCACTCTTAGAGTTTACACTAACAATCCATGCTATGCTTATTTATAATATAACTTACCACATGTTAAAGTAACTGCTGTAAATTACGTCCTTCAACTCTTAGACATGCCTGACACATCATGAACAAACTTCCAAACACCTTTTGAAGTTCTTGTCTATAAATTGCTGATACTGCGTGCTCATGCTTTCATCATGCATGTGGATTATGTGCTGACCAGTGCCTTATTTTGGATATTTATGTGACTGTTAAAGTAGTTTTGTATGTAAAACCAGTTAGTAATGCACTGATGTCACCATTCCACACTGCTTCATAGACCATACCTTCACAACACCTCTTGAAGTTTTTGCACAATTGCAAATTTGTATGGTTTCAAAAAAGCAGATTTGTGTATGTGGTACCTCTGTTTCCTTGGATAACCATCTTAAAAATGTTCATACATGTGCTTCTGAATGCACTCCATTATCATCAAAGTGTCTTCTTAAACAGCACACTGTGCTTACCCTTTCACTTTAACCAGGAACCTGCTGCTTAAACGTTGTTTACTAGTTGATATATTGTTCATTTCAAAGAACTTGAAATAACAGCAAATGGACTTCTAAATGTGCTATGACACTGTGTAGTGTATAGGATTTCTTCCTTACGTAGGTTTCCATAATAACAACCTTTTATTACACTGTACCACATGCTCACAAGCAAAAACAATTTATGTCACAATAAAACCTCTCTGTGGTGCACCGTACTTCATATCCACAAACCACAGAAAGAAGTCTGTTACACCCAGTGTATGAGTCTAGACTGTGTGACAGCCTTCAGATGAAACGGCATAGCCAAATGAGCTACAGTCATGCTACTGGGAATGAATCATACAGACCCCAATAACACAGCTGACATTGCAGGTTTTACATTTAAATGAGCGCCCTGTGTGCGCACGCACACACACATGTATGTGCGTGCACGCGCGCGCACGTGTGTGTGTGTGCGCACGCGTATAACAGGAAGAAGCATTTACCCAGATCAAGGATACAAAGTCTGAAAGATGATATAAACAATATACGTTCATGTTCTGAAGTTCCTGAGTGAGGCACAGTTATTAATTTGATTAGTATTTAAATTCTTTTTGCTTTGGCTATTATAAAATGTTTGTTTGAGACCCAAATTCCTACAAATATAATGGTAAAAGAACTTTGAGACAATCACAGTGGTTAGTCAGTCTAAAGTACATACTGTCTCAATCCCACAGACCCCATAGCATGTTAAAATCCCATCCTGGAGGGGAGTGTTATATCTGGTTTATATGCAGTGGGCTGAACCTATCCAAGGAGCCCTACCAAATATCCAGAAAGATTTAGTAATTTCAGAAATTAGTTCTTATTTTTGGAGGTCAGAGGGCAAAATCTGCAAGGGCCGAGTAGAAAATACTTTTTATGATTATCCATGTGTTTCATTTTATCAGTTTAAAGCATGAAACAGGATGAGAGGAGACATTTTTTATGGTAAATGTTGTGGAAATAATTTTGTACATGTGCAGCATATGCTGTGGTAGTTAAATTAATAATTACTTTAAGGCATAGGAAGTGAACACTGAAAGAATGTTGACATGTCGAAAGAACATTGCTGTTGCTACATTCCATAAGTTAAGAGCCAATTGGGGTTGACATGTCACAGTATTGTATTTACACTTGTATTTGTCTGTTCTTGCATCTTCGATTTAAGAATTTGAAGAGGGGAATTGACTTCTAAATAGCCTGGTACTTTAATTATGATGCAATTTCCTGGTGTGTCTGACATACTCCATGTGGATAATTGCTTGGGCGTGCTGATCCCCGCAGACTGCTCACGTGTACCTGCGGGATGCAATGTCCGTGGAGGAGTTCCTTGCGAGTGCTTGTGGTCGCAAGAATTTAAACGCCATGGAACATTTTGTCCGTGTAAAGAAGAGACGAGATATGGAAGACCACAACTATTTCGTTCCGCATCGGACGGACCTCATAGAAACATACGTGAGTGTCGTTCAATTTGCACTTCACAAAATATTAATTTCAGTTTTCTGTATTCAGATTTTGTTATTGGACGTTTTGAAATTCCCATAGTTATTATGCTCTCAATGTTGAAATTTTTCAGTAAAAGCTTTATCTGACAGCCATATGGGGCGGTTCAAGTCAGCCAAAGTTTTAGAGACTGACTCTGTCTTCATAAGTAGGATTCGGTTACCAGTACACATGGAGGCGGTCTCTGAAACATCTGTTACTTAAACCAATGGAAGATGCTGTCATCCCAAGAGGATTTTGTTCAATTTAGTAACCATAAAATCTTCATGATGTAAAGTGAATTATTTGCTGAAAATCCAGCGGTAAAATTTGACAAATCTCATCACTAGGTATGCTTTCTCTTGGTAACCTTGTCACTAATTCACTGTTGTACACTAGACACTTTAATGTAATGTTTTATTAAATATGTATGTTATGAAACTTTTTCAGCTAAGATAAACACAGTAATACCCACCAAAACACAGGTACCTCTCACTGCCTTTCTTTTCTGCCATTTGGTGGCTGTATTTCCCCAGTCACATTTGCAGACCAGTGTGAGGGAGTAAGAACTTATGTTAGGCGGCAGTAGTGTGGGCATATGGTTACTGTCTCTTGAATGAAGTTTGCTGCAGTGTCATTACTGTAAAGGGTTCTGGCAATAATACATTACACTTAAGTTTCAAGATGGGAGGTTCTCACAGTGGTGTTGCTGAAGATTTAAGTCTTCTGAGATGTGCTACTGTGATATCGGGCAAGTAATTCCTGACATTTTGAAGGTTCACAGTGAAGTCAACTTCAGGGCCAAGCAGTCCAAGGCTGACTGACCCTGAAGAAGAAGGTACTACAACCCTTTAAAAGAATGGGAACTACTTACCTAACAAAACAACAAAACAGTATCACATCCCAGGATATGTGAATTTGCACTTAGGGTTTGCAGTTTCCTGGATTTTGTCCATTGTCTGGTACTCTGGACAGAACCGGATTTACTTCAGTCCTCAGGTAGAAATGTAGGGAGGCACCTATTTGTTGAGCCCATTAGAAGGAGCAAATCTCAGTCACTGGACCCAGATACGTCTCATTTAAAAGTGGAACTGATCCAGTTTGCAAGACATTATGCTCAGTTCAAGTATCAGACAATGGGTGAAGGTAACGAAACAGTAATTGTGCATACAACTGCTTGCTGTTATACTAAATTGTGCATATAATATCATGAAACAATTGCATGTTGCAGCTTCATACGCACGAAATTGTGGAGGTATGCGCCAAAATTCTCTACCAAGTAGAACTTCAGCGTACTACTCTGGAACAGATGTGGGGCTTTTCTGTAGAAGCAGAACTTATAGAGAATGCAGACCGACAGGACGAGCTCTGCTGCTATGTGAGTCGAGTGGAAGACAAGAGTGTGGCCATGCAGAATGGTGAGCTGAACTCTGAGGCATGTGGAATGTTGTTGTGATTAAGTAGAGAAGGAAAGTTGGTGCCATGCAAGGATGGTGCACTTATTTATGTTTTCACATGGATGGTTTGTCTTATGACATAGCTGTTTTCATGCTTCTGTCGTCATCATCATCATTATCATCGTCAGTCTCCTTCTTTTCCTTCTCCTTCTCTGCCTCCTTCTGCTTCTTTTTCTTCTTCTTCAAGGTAGGCAACAAATGTGCTGTTCCATCTCAGAGGGAATTTTACCAGTGCATTCCTGGTCTTCCAGCAATTCAGATTACTTTGGTCTTGTGATTCCTAACACATTAGATGAGTCAACCTGATTCCATACATTGAGTATACTCATACCAGGTAACTTTGTATTCCTGAATTCTTTCATTTGCTTTATATGAAAATGAACATTGCCAGACATTTATAATAATCACATGGTCCTCAAAGAGTATTTCCAGAAATGTGTGTTAATTTTTACTCTACCATTTCTGTTATTCTTATGTCTGCTGTTTCAACATCTGTTGTGTTATGAAAGTTAAGCACTGTATTTTTCCTAGTTTTATTTCCAAACATGCTCCTTCTTTTACCACACATAAACTGAAATTTACTTGCCTTTTGTGTTAAGTATGTATGGTAAAATAAGGTGAAGTTTTCCCTGCCCACACCATGAAGACATATAGGCGGAGTAGAAGTATAGCTCTTCTCATTCTTAACCTCAGTACTAGATGGAGGTGAGCAGTTAACTTCATGCCCTGGCCGCTTTACCCATTACCCATCAAATATGTGGCTGGGTGGCTCCCAGAGCTGGTCTGAAGGTTTTGAAGAAGATAACATTTTTTGCCCCTACTGGGATTCAAACCCCAGACCGTCCAATCCATAGCCTTGTTGCTATACTGACTACGCTACTCCAGCTCCCAGTCCATGTGGTATTTATGGGATATATTATTCCTTTGCATATTCCTATAAGTGCGCCTTTTTTTAATCATATACACTCATCGTCTGATGTTTTTTTATATCTCTTCTGACTTGGTCTGTCTAACTTGCTCATGGCTTTGTTAGTGTTCATTTATCCATTTTAACCTCTGAAGATTTAAAAGGAATTCTACTGTTGTCTTTGCTTAATGTGTGTCTTTAGTGATGCATGCTTCAATTCATGAAATTTTCTTCTGCTGCTTCTACTTTCATAGCTCCCCCAGAATCCCCATTTTCATCCTTTCCCCTTTTTTCCCTAATACTCCTCCAAATTTTATCCCTACTGCCTGTAATTTTCCTATATCTCTCATAATCTCTGCCCATATTTCTGCTTTATCAGTTAGGATAGGCAAGTGTATATTTTGCATAATGCAAGTTTAACCCATGCTGAAATTTTCCGGATTGAGGTTATATCTCTAAAAATCTGAAAAAGTTTCCCACGTCTATGAATTATTTGTGTAATGTTGTCTGGAGCATGTGTGTTGTGTACCAGAGCTGAATAGCTCTAAGCATCACATGTTACATTAGGTTGTGTTATGTTATGTTATGTTATGTTATGTTATGTTGTGGGCCATTCATATGCAACTTGTTAATTGAACAGTCAAATGCAATTTTGAACTTAATTGTGGACTGCAATATGTAGCCTTACATCCTAGCTTCCTTGGTACCACACCAAAAGCATCAGTGGGGAAGGGCCACAGAAAGAGGAAGGACAGTAGTAGTTCCTTGACCCATACATGTAGAAGTATCGCTGTGAGGGGAAATTGTTTTCATATGATTAAATGTATTTTGATTTCAGATCATTACAAGTACTTTCTTTTCTTATGTCTGCACATTCTGTTGCTTCCTGTCCTTCTAACACTCCCAGAATTTCAAAAAGAAAACTAATGACACAGTTATTCAAAACAAAATTTGGTAGTGAACATTAGTGGCTCTTTAAGAGAGGGGAACTGTAGAAATATTGCAGATGTTTTACAGAATGCTGTAATTAATTTATATTGTAGCCTATAAATGAAATTATTTAAACTCTTCAGCTTCGTAGGATTAATTGTTGCTGCCATCTTTACAAAACAGACTTAAGACTAGTATTAAAATTACTTGGTTTCGCTGTACTCTGTTTATGAACTTCCATAATGTGCTTAATCTCAGCATACTCAAAGAACAGGTCCAAAGGTGTATTTGAGGTACACATTGTTTTTCAGTTTTTTCATTGTGAATTTTTTTTTTCGTCTGTTGTGCTGCAGGTCGTGTACTTTGTCTTATCCATCTTCAGCTGAACTCTTTATATAGAAACGAGCATTAAAAATTTGTTTTCATATACAGCATCACCAAAACTGACTGAAATCCAACAACCGTTTGCTACAAAAATGCTAAATCGTGCAGTCATGTATCCCACATTTGAAACTAAACAGCTCGGCCTGCTGATATGCCGAAACATCAGCCATTTTTTTAATTTTTCAGATTCAAATGACTACAACTGGTGTTCAGAATTATTTCAGGAATACATGTACTAGTACTTTTCGACAAAAATATTAACAGTGAAAAGCACATGAAATATTTGGATATATACGTGTCACAAAATGAATTACTTTCCAGGAATAATCAAGGGCGACGAGATCATGGTGATCAATGGTGCTATCGTGAGCGACCTGGACATGATGTATCTAGAGAGCGTTCTGCAGGAGGAACTAGCCCTCTGCATGATGATGCGTTCTTCACGCACAGAACCTCCGGACCTTGCTGGAATCATGAGGGCAACGGACGATATTATCGAGAGCCTTGTGTGTCCTCCCCCTCCCTCAGAACCGCCCGTCATCAGCGAGGAGATGATCTCTGGCCTGATCGTCCCTGCGCCGGGTTGGAGTGGGTCTCATATTTTTGTCACATCCAGCTTTATTTGTTATCAGTGTTCCTTTGCACACATATTGGTCCCTACACAAGACAAATATGCAGTGTTAAAAATTTATGGCTTGCCTATTTTATGATCAACCCTTCAGTCCTTTATGATTTAACATGTTAAGTTCTAATTTTTAATATTTTAACACAAGAAGGTAGCATACTTCTGTGGTTTGAGTGCCTCCAATGGATCGATCCAGACCACCATGAAACAATGTACAACATGGCAATGTCACATGTACATAATATGGGTTACTTCTTAAAATTACTGCTCGCATGCCGGGAGGTCATAGGATATTTTATTCACAGAGAAATAAAGCATGAAGGTGCAGACTAGTTTAAGCTGCACAGAGAGGCTGCAGTGTCAGACCTTCATTAACAAGGTGGTAATTCTGTGAATAGTAACAAACCAGGGGATTCTTGGCCACCTAATTTGACTATATCCTGTCATAACTCTTTGAAGACTAGTTTTCTGGGAGCAAGCAGAACAGCTTTTGGAGGGTTTACTCACAGTGTGTGTGTCTGTGTGTGTGTGTGTTACACATATGATTATATTCTGTAACACGTTTGTGTTCATCTTACGTGTCCCTTTATCTGAACAAACTTGAAAACATGGCATATGTTCTCAGAAGCCCTCATGCTCTAGTGGTAGTTCTCGGCAATGCAAGGAAGTGTGAATCATGTGCATACAATTCTACTGTTTGTACCGTGCTCACATTTATTGTACTGGTATATCTTACTCATGTAATGGTTAGGAAAAGCTAATATGAAGTATGTTGTGAATGTTTATATAGCCTGTAAGAAAATCCTATATTGCCATACAAAAGGGTAGAACTTTCTTTGTTGTATTAAGATTGTTATAGGTTTTAACCTGTATCATCTTGTGAGATGATATGCTAGTCTTTAAAATGTACTGGTGAATGGCCTGGCATGCCCTGTGCTGGTCTCGTAGCATTTACTGGGTAGCAAGTCAAATTTCCACTCTAAGCCAGAAAAACTCAGGCCATCAAGAAATACAATGGGCATTTAAATCCATCTCCTGAAGGTTACTGTACACAAATTAGCATACTTACATGCAGAACTTTTCTGTTCACATGTTTATTCATATTTGTGTTTCTAATCATAACTCAGAAACATATTTCATGTGGCTACATAATGCTGAGCTGGCTGCAAGGCTGTCATGATTCACATTATTTCATCATACAAATTAGGGTGGGGAAATCAGTGTAATTGTCACTGTTGATAACTACATATTTTCAAATCTGTGATTTGTGTAATGCAGGTAAAGAACTGTACTCACCCGAAACAGAGAGTTCTCCAGCACCATCCAGTGACACTGGTAAAGCTACTTCACGGACAAATTCCTTTGAGATTGAAAATCTACTGAAGGTAAGCTTGATGTATTTAATTAGAACATAAATAATTTTATTAGACTAGGG
Organism: Coptotermes formosanus; assembly: GCA_013340265.1. Lineage (NCBI taxonomy): Eukaryota > Metazoa > Arthropoda > Insecta > Blattodea > Rhinotermitidae > Coptotermes > Coptotermes formosanus. The sequence goes on along the minus strand of BLKM01009501.1, from coordinate 3,617,784 downwards.
ATTCCATTTTTAAAAGCCAAAAACTTGGATGCCTAATAACATTTAGATGGTTGGGGGGGTGGGAGGAGAAGACTAAATTTTGAACCCATAAACGCAATGGAAAAAGCAGCATGAGTTATTAATATTACTACAACAAGCTAACTCAGATAAAAATTATGACATACAGATAAATACAGTACTACTACTACCACTACTACTACCACTACTACTGCTGCTGCTGCTGCTGCTGCTGCTGCTGCTGCTTATCATCATCATCATCTCCTTTGTGCAGGGTATTCACACTTATATACCTGAAACAAACCATGTTTCTAGGGTATACAGTGTCGCAGCTATTCTGCGCATACTGTTAATGGTGCATATAACGCTGTCTTCACTATTAAACCTTTTAGTGCTTCTACATTCACACTTTACGCAGTATGTGTGCTGTGCCTAATATAGCTGTTTTCTGTAGTTCCTTGATATCGTGCTTTCCTGGTATGCTGCTCAAGTATTTTCTGAAGGATTTTGAAATGGTTCCAGTTGCTCCCATTATTGCTAGTGACACCTTTGTTTTTACATTCCACATGCGCTGGATTTCTATTATAAGGTCTTTATATTTTAGAATCTTCTCGGCTTCTTTCTTTATCACATTTCTGTCTGCCAGGATTGCTACATCAATTAGCATACATGTTCCTTTTTCATTATCCCGGATTATGATGTCTGGTTTGTTGTTGGGGATGGTTCTGTCGGTTTGCACCAGTTGATTCCATTGTATGGTTACCTTGCCCACTTGACTTGTTTCTACTGACTTTGGTACATGTTCATACCAGAGTTCACTGTCTAATTTTACCCCCAGTTCCTTACATATATTGAAGTGCAGTTGAGCACACACTCTATCATGTCACTTGGTGTATTGTTCTTTTGCCAATATTGGGCATGCTGACATAATGTGGTCTACTGTCTCCTCAAATTGGTGACATAATCTGCATTTGCTATCTGTTTCTTTGTGCAATATTTTTGTTGTGTGGTGCTATCATCATCATCATCGATAATACTGAAACTCAGATACTCACTTTACTTCCTGATTATTATTTTTATATTCATTCCCCATCCTTCACAGCCCCAGTCCAGACTCTGTAATCACTAATCAACAGATCTTCCCCTCGCACTCCTGTTCTTTCCCCTTGGTGGCCAGTTGGTAAATGTCATGCTGCTGTAGATGTTTTCTTGCACCACGGGAAGGTCAAAATGTTCATGTGCATGCATTATGAGAAATATCATATTTTTATGACTTGGACAATCTCAAGATGCTTGGCGTCCAGAGCTGTATTTTGCAGAACAAGGGGGCAGAGCTCATGAGAAGATATAAAGCCAGGACTAGCCCAGCAAAATGAGGACAAATTGGGTCCCTGTATTAGACAGACAGATGTAGAGTGCCACTGTGTATTGTAAGAATTTAACAGATTAAATTTATTTTCTTACACCATGTAACTTGTAAATTATTTTTGTAATGGAAAAAAAATTATTGTAACAGCTAAAAATTGAAAGGCTTCCCAGAAAAAACATAACTGTCCAATATGGCAAAATACTAAAAGAAAGAACAAAATAAAGCTGGCTGGGAGAAAGCTGAACATAAGGCTTTAAAAAAAACATGTTATCCAGGATTTTAGTCATTCTGATGCATGCAAGGGATCAGCTGGGTCTGTAAAACGCCTCAGTTGAATTCTGGACAACTTTTATGGCAAGAGTGCACAAATTGTGGCCACCAGATTGCTGTGGCAACTAAATTTTTTGTGGCGGTCCCTAATATTTTTGTTGGATCCTCAGCATGAACCTTGCTTCATATCACTCTTCTGGTACCCAAAATTTTGTGGTGGGTTCTCAGTTTTTGAAAAATTGTCTCCATTTGTTTTATGGTCTCATAATCTGCATTTTCCATGTCATTTCTTTGTACCTTCAGAAATAGTTGACATGGTATTATTGTTACACAAGAATGTAGAATTTTTGTAGATGATATCATGTTTTTATGATACTGTATCAGAAGCTTCAGTTCTTCATCATTAAATTGTTAAGAAATGGGATAAATGGTGAACCTATTTGGTTGTGACACTACGTGAGAGTGGGCTGCTTTGCCAGTATTTCAAAGAAAACGCTGCATCTCTCTTACAGGGAAAAGTGAGTAGCCTCAGAACACAGACTAAAACCCACACATTGTTAAAACATATAAGCATGATATACATCAATAATGAATCAATATGACAGCCTGCATAAGATCAGTAAATGCAGTAAAATAACACTGATTTGACATTTTTGTTCCAGACAGCAGAACAAGTAACAGGATTCTGCAGGTCACCAGTAGAAACTCGGAAGTCCAGTCCTACTGGGAGTGTAGCCAGCAGCCAATCACAAGCTCTGCTCACTCCGAGCCGTCAACTCTCAGATGCAGAGAAACTCCGAAAAGTAGTGCTGGAGTTGGTTGACACAGAGAGGACATATGTGAAGGTAAGATCTTAACTTGCTTGATGCAGGAGTCATGTGCAAAGTAAGAGCTGGATTTGGTTGACAATTGGAGGAGAGGTTACAGGAACAAATATGTAATCAGGCATTTGTGTGTGTGTGTGTGTGTGGGGGGGGGGGGACTGTCTGTCTGTCTGTCTGTCTGTCTCCCTGTAATATCTGAACAAATGCAGTAGATAACTTCCTTAAACTCTTATGAGACAGCATTCTTAAATCTTCAGAATGCTGTTTTTGTTTTATTGCACTGTCTTTAAAAAAATACATAAACATTTTGCGTTTTTAATTTCCACTGTTGTGAGAACCAGAAATGTCTTTGCTCTTTTACAGCACTTGAACAACCTGCTGGAGAACTACCTGGAACCATTAAAGAAAGAGACATTCTTATCAAATGCCGAGATCAATGCCTTGTTTGGGAATATTCAGGAAATTGTGGCTTTCCAGAGGCAGTTCCTGCAAAACTTAGATGAAGCTTTGGAACTTGAACCTGATTTCCACAAATTTGAACACCCTAGTCAATTTAAAGTGAGTATATTGTCTATCATTGATTCTTGAGATCATGTTTTTTTCTTAATATATTTACTTCAGATAAAATAAACTGACACCACAGAAGAGAATGCAATGAAACACCTGAGTAGTATTCTGCAAAACTTGTTTAAAAAATGTTTCCAACAATGGCAGAAGCACTGGAATAAGTGCATAGCTTCAGAAGGAGCCTATTTTGGAGGGGATTAAGTCTTTGTGTCTGTAAGCAATAAAGATTATTTTTTACTGAACAAGTCTTGGAACTTACTGATCACATCTTGTACCTGAAACTTTTTTCATCTTTTGCTTCAGGTTTCGTTCAAAATATTTTTGCCGTGACAAATGATTGATGAGACATGTGCACAGAAATGCTTTCCAGTCTTCATGTAAAAAAGTCCATCATCCTGTTCAATTTCAATTCGAACTCGAGAGTGTTCACAAATTTTAGACACACTTTGCAATAATTTAATGAAAATCTGATCAGTTCACCTCCAGCATCTCAGTATATATTTTCTTCAGCCTTATCTGTAGTTACCAACAAAAGTTTATTTATGGAGAATTCTCAAATAACTGCAATCTTTTCCAGCTATCATCACATTTAATGATTTATCAGAAAGGACCACACTATTTTGGCATCAAGGTGTATAACAATCTTCCCTCTCAAATAACAAATTTATCATGTAATGTTAATCAATTTAAAACAGCTCTTAAAAATTTTTTTTACAATTGCAGTCATGAATATTTTAGTCACTGTATAAATTAAATTTAAAAGTAGCATACGATGTTAAGTGTTATATATTGTTATTGAATTAATGATTAGACGTATTTTCTGAGAGAATTATTAAACTTTTATACATCCCTTTAGGGGTAAATTTTTATATCAGTTTTATCCCTTCCATTACTAGAGTTGTTATATTTGATGTATTTTTGACATGTATTTCATAATTTATAATGAAGGTTTTATAATAGTTGATTTTATTTTAACTTATTGTAGACTCTGACTGTTGATTAATTCTTTATAAGCTCATATGATATAGGTTTTAGATTTATAAGTACAGTGAAACCTCGCTGCATCGTTTTAGAAGGGGATGGAAAACAAAAACGATAAATACGGGAAAGTGATAGTCGTGAGAAACCATTAAAAACTATAGATAAGAAAAGTTTAATGACTTCTGTTTGTTGGCAATTACAGCACTTCATTAAAACTGCTACTTCTTGTGAAAAAAAACTGTAATTGACAGTTGTTTTGTAGAAACTTTGTATCTAAGCTCAAAGAATGAGCTGTCCAAGCTTAGAACACTATCACGATCACCATCACTGTTGCTGTGCGCATAGATGGATGATCTGACTTTGATGAGCGCTTCGTGCGCTTCGGGAAATTTCGGCACAACTTCGGGTTCAGGTTCGCTATCTTCCCCTTCCACACTCAAGGTTCGCACATGGCTCTTGCACAGCTCCTTCACCATATTAACACCACTGGTCACCAGGTGACTGTCCACAGACACATAGTCGTCAAATTTCTCATTATCCATGCCACTGAACTTTTGCCAGGTATGAAAAGCATCACTGTCATCTTCATTCATCATTGCGACGTCACTAACATCTGAGGGTTGTCCACGCCCATAGCCAGCTTTTCTAAAACAATATTCGAGGGTCTGCTGCGTTACTTCCGCCAGGCTGACACAGTGTAGTGCGTGGGTTCTAGGATGTCAATCTTCTTTTTCTGATCTTTGCCAGCATCCATTAGGCAAACAGCTATCTGCACAACACGCCAACGCTGAATGCTTCTTTTTGATAAGGGAAATGAGGGGAATGATGGGAGTGGGAGTAAAACGTTCAATTGCTACTGTAGCCCAAAAGAAAAGGATGGAGATATGATCTGTATTTGCAGCCGGCGGCAGGAAGAAAGCATCGCACACGAGCACACACTCAATTTTTCGAACTCATTGAACGTCATCACACGTTCACCCCTCATAGACTACTAAATCATTGTTTCAATTTTCCAAAAAACGATCAATGTGGGAAACTGCTGCATTAGGACCCTGATTTTTCAATGATCAGTGTGATAAAACAATAGTTCAAGGAACAATGGATGCAGGAAAATATAGCATTATTTATGTGGGGCTTATTCTGGGACCAAACAAGACAGACAAAATTTGTGGGAAAACGATGGTAATGAGAACGTTGCATTGAGGTTCCACTGTATATCTGTTTTGGAGACTGTTATTTGAAACTCATTTGCTACTGGCTATAAGTAATGTCAATGTTTATTGAATAGTTTGTAGTTGTTACTTGTGAAACAAGAAACATGGTGAATCTAGTAGGTTATTTTTGCAACTTTACATTTTGAACATACCAAAAATAGGAAGGATATACTAGGTACAGAAAACAGTGTTCACTGAGTGACATTTCACAGTGGATCTTCCTTTTGGAGTGAAGTCTGGGGGTCATATTTTCTATTCACAATTTTGGAGAGAATTTTCTAGTACTGAGGCAGTAGTAAGTTCAGAGCATTACTTAGAATTGCCACTTCAAGTAAGCAGAAAGTATTTATTGTTAACAGTACTGTGTAACTCCAAGTAGCAGATTCTTTCTTAAGAACATGGTAGTTGCTCAGCAAGTCAAGAAATCCCTCCTCATTTTATGGAACCTATAAGTCTGTTCAAAAGAGCCTGTGTGAAATGAATGAAACCAGTCCACATCTGCCTATCTTGTTTTTATGCTCCATTTAAATATCCTCATATCCGCACCTAGCTGTCGTAAATGCTCCTTTGCTTCAGGTATTTCCAGTCACAACATCTTACCACTGAAGATTCAAGACTTTTGGTAGTTATACCCTGTTGGCTGTTAAACAGTTACCAATGTTTCAGAGTAGGACAGTGCATTCATCTTCTGGCATGATGCTTCTCTGAAACATCAGCAACTATCTACCAGTCACCATGGCATAATGTCCCAGAAGCTTTGTTTCTTTCTCAGTGCCACTGTGAGAACATTAAGTTTCACATTATTAATATTATTATGTTTTTAATTTCACATATGTAATACAGTACTGAGTATATCTCAGCTGCTGAAGAAAGATTTTGCTCTATAGAATTAGTCCTCATGAATTGTCATTACACAGATCTGCTAATTGCTGTATACCATTGCAGAATGTGCTCTTCTCTGTGGGAAGTGCGTTCCTGTACTATGTGAATCACTTCAAACTCTACAGCTCCTTCTGTGCCAGCCATTCAAAGGCACAGAAAGTTCTACATCCAAGTGAGTTGTGTTTGTGTTGACTATCATAACATATAAATGCAGATGAACGATGTAAGTAAAGTGTTGCAAGGTTTCAAATTGGTTAGTAATCCAGTTACTCCCATAAACTATAGCAGTTGCTACATGTACCACTTTTTTAACACTAAAATAAACTGTGTGCTTTGCACACACATTGTATGTACATGTTTTTTTATGGTTCTTTGGATAAATAGCAATTATTTCCCTAAGCAGTGTTAACTGCTAGATCTTTATAATGGTGATGTAGTCTATTTTATGTATTTGGTAAGGAAATTATTAAATATTAGTTACATTAATTTCAAGCATCAGAAAGTCAAGCATATTCATACACTGAACCCTCTTATGAAATAGGTATTGAGTGTTTCCTATCACCCAGAGCTACTGCATATTTGAATTGTCCGCCCTTGCACGAGCAAGGGCAGTGTTGGGTGGTCATGAAAATGGTTATCATCAGAGGGGACATGCATCCTGACACTTTACATTTAGCCTTGGTAAAGCTGAAGTTTTCAGTCTGTAACCAGAAAAATGTGCATGCATATCCGAGCAGGGCCAAAGTCAGGTCCTTATGAATAGGAGCCTACTCTTACTCAAGACCATCAGGTTTCATATGTAACCAACAGAACATCAGCAGACAGTGCAAATCTGAGGACATGTGCAGTGAGATAGGCATCAAATTTGCTGAATCAAACATGGCGATCTTATGTCCTTGCAACCATTTTGAAACTGCAACATTTTTTCCCGTCACTCATAGTTTTAAATTAAAATGTAGTTTATTTGCATTACTGTACTGATATACCTTTAATATACATGAATACATCATTATTACCATTATTCTTTTGAGGATTTAGGCATTGTGGTCCATTTTCATCTCTTCATTACAATTAAAGTTTCTTTAATGGGTTTTCTGCTTTTCTTTTCCCTGCCAGTTAATATTTCATAACAGGTTGCAATGGTCTTGAGCTGTCAGTTCTAGTAACTTGTTGTATCAAGTCATTTTTCTAGTTATTGATTTTTCCCAAAACTGGTTGTGTTTTAAGTTCTTTCAAAATATCATGCTTTTCTGTTTCTTTTGTGGTTAAAGAGCTTACATGAATGCTTGAAGATGTAATCAGTGCATACTGCTGCACTTTTCTATCACCTGAGTACTAAGCAGTAGGACACCATTTTACATTGTAAGCCATCAATATCTAGTAAGAATTCTAAAGCCATAGGCCTCTGCTTAACCATTATTAACTTCTTCATGTGTTCCATCACTGTACACGGTTCATAACTGCTGACATATGTAAGACTATAGGGAGGGTGCTGAAGTACTTGTCAGCCCATTTCCTCAAGAACTTAAATTCTTTTGAGGCTGTCTGTGGTATGGTATTGTCTTGCTGGAGAATTGTGTGTCACTTCAATTTAAGCTAAATAGTGTAATACAGTTTCATTCCTCTTTCTGTGCCTGAATGACTGACCTGTCACTATTAGTTAATAGTTACTTTGGGAAACTGTGAATTTAAAAATTAACTAAAGGAAATTGTAAATGGAGGGAATTTGGTACTGAGATTATCAGTATTGGCTCGATGAACCAGAATTTTAAGTGAGGAAAAACCTTAAAATCGAGAATCATTCAATAGGTTTTCCCCTATATCAGCTTTTTTTTTGTGGTATCTGCTTCAGGTGGAACAAAAATTAAGTTTTCTTGCATGTTAATTACATTCAGAAGGGCTACTATTTCCATGTACTGATGATATTGCATTACTTGTTCAGATGAAGGCAATCAAGCACTCCAAGAGTTCCTTGCAGCAAGAAATCCTCGCCAGCAGCATTCCTCAACACTGGAGTCGTATCTCATAAAGCCAATACAAAGAATTCTTAAGTACCCTTTGTTGCTTCAGCAGCTGCGGAACCTCACAGATCCACAAGCTGATGAGCACCAGCATCTAGTGGGTGAGTGCAGAGAGAAACTTGGATGACCTGGCACTGCTGGTTTCAAAACTGATTCTTATATCAAGTGACTGCCATAAAATTTCCCTCCATTATTCCTTTTACAGACCATATTAATTGAGAGTCTGCCTTCATTTGAAAATGTTAGTCACAAGAATGCAAAATATTTCTACAGTGTAGCATAGGACACAAATTATATATATGACATGGTCCATTTAGTTTTCATATGCACTAGACCCTAGAGCTAACAGATATATGTTTAGCAGATGTCAGTTTTGGTGGACAAAATTTCGGGGTCAGATTCTTTTGCAAGTACTGGACCAATCTGGTAGAGAGAAAAATTTGAAATTTTCCTGCATTCCTTGTCATAAAATTTGTGGACAACACACTTTTTCAAAATAAAAGTTGTTTTAAATGGTTGTGAATTGTATATACAGTAAAACCCTGTTAAGATGTTTTTGAAAATTCCAAGAATATCTGACTTCGTAAGAGGGAAATTTCTTAAAATGGTAGGACCGAAAAGTTCCATTTTTTTTTAATTTTTTTGTGAACTTATTTCATACATATGCCGAATTTGTATAATTTGCAGCTATCTTAACACATTCTCACTCATATCTGACCATTTAGCCATTTTGTCTGTAACCTTTAATTCACAGTTTTATTTACACCTTTACCTATTCTGTTAGTGACTTTTCATTCACAAGTTCACATTTCATTCCAGATGTTTACTTTTCCTTGAAATATTTTTCAAGCATGGGTTGTTGCTCTTTTTCAAAAATAGTAGCAGTATACATCTTCAGGTTCCATAGGTTCGCTTTTAGGTAGACCACAGGGGCTGGTAAGTAGTTCCAGTTACTGTCACTAACTCTGCAGTGTCTTGAATTTATTTTCTGGAATTGCTGATGTAACTTATCTGCACACAGTCACCACAAATGTTTCAGAATCATGCTACACCATGACACATTGTTTATTACTGCTGATAAATTACGTTTAAACAAGTTGTCACAATCGACCACTCACTTATCTCACATCAAACCGCCGTCCCCCAGCAACGTGGAACATCGTGTCACTTTAACTAGCGTGTGTCTGAACTTCTTCAAATATTATTGGCTGCCTTTGTTTCCTCCAAGTCCCAGGCAGCTAAAGTCACAAGTGAGCTGCTACATGCCAGCCGTTGCCAAACGCAGGCTTATGCAGGTCATGGAACAGCTAGGATCAGCTTATAAACTCTTATAAACTCAGTTTTCTAGGAATCTTTTTTCAGTGTTGGAGTAAATATGTATAGGGGCCAAGAATGGCAAGAAGAAATTCCAGGTGCATTTAAGTGTAAAGCAAATGTTGAAGTTAACTGAAGTGCTAGAGGTATGTGTAAGCATGGCAGCCATATATCTGGCATATGGAGTAAAAACCTTCTTAGGAAAACAAAGTCAGTTCTTCAAAAATATTTATCATTTTGATACAGAAGACGCTGGCTCTTACGCAAAATGTAGCCCAAAGAAACATATGAAGCCAGAAAATAAAGTAAATTTAGAAGAAGCTGTGATGAAATGGTGTATAAAGCAATGTTTGTGCAGTATGAACATAAGAGGCACAGAGATAAATTCTGTTGCTAGTAAAATAATAAAGTTTATGAAAATTCATTTTAAAGCAAGTGGTGGCTGGGTTTGGTAATTTTCAAAGAGACATGGCATCACAAATAGGCATACATTTGGTGCAGCTCTGAGCGGTCCTACTGAAGAGTCTGAGGCCATTCAGTAGAAACTCTAGAGTTGGGTCATGGGGTAGCATCCCTGTGGAGTTTTGTTATATTTTCTGTAATAGTATAAATAGTACTGTGCATTTGTAAGTACATTTAATTTCACTCAATGGGCAAATTATATCTTTTCTATAAAAACTTTTTAGTATTGGGATATTTTTATGAGTTTTTGAGTATGCTTTCTCATGTTACAGAAATTCAGGCATAATGGATTCCCCCATCCCCTCTATTAATCCATTAAATCGAGGGTCTACTGCATCTTGAATTTTGGTTTTCTAGGTTGTAACAACCATGTGATTTTAAACCTATCTATAAAACTGCAAGCAGTCACATCCTACCACACAGCAGTTTTGATATTGTCCACTGCAAGGACCTTAAATTTGATACATATTGTTCTGAATTATGTATTTTTAAAAGTCTCCTAACTTCACACGTCAGTAATGTATAGATAGCTTTTGGTATTACAATAATCATGTGTAAATTCAAAAGTTATTTTTCCCGCTTGCAAAATTTGCCAGCAGATGTAACCTTCACAGAAAATGTGTATGAATTTTATTTACTTGTTACTTACGGTTTATTTAATGATGCTGTCCATAGCTCAGGTTCCATGGCATCATATGTAAGGATGATTAGTGAACAGGGAACTGGAAGGGCTGTAGAATGAAGCAGTTATGGTCTTATTTCATCCGGTTCTGTCATTTGCTGAGGGGGACTGAGAAAATCACAGTAAACCCCCATCAGATAGCGAGTCTGAGGACTGAGATCTTAACTCAACACATTCTGAATATGAAGCAGGTGCGCTACCCACTCAACCAGAATGTTCATGCTGTGTGTGTGTGTGTGTGTGTGTGTGTGTGTGTGTGTGTGTGTGTGTGAGTGAGAGAGAGAGAGAGAGAGAGAATAAATACATCACATCCTTCTCACCCTACATTGGGCATGTTCACTGTAAAGGATGACTTAAAGTACATTAGATATGAACTATAATATGTCAAAACAGAAAATTGTAAGAGTAACACTTTAAAATTAATTCTTACTTAATGATTTAGAGAAATATTCATGTGTTTAAATATAATTGTATGAATGGACTGAGAAAGACAAAGCTTAGAAGTTAGATAACAAGAGTCCATAAATTGAAATTAAGAAATGTTAATTTAGGATAATGTTCTTGGAGACAGTAGCAATGAGTGTACATGTGATAGTGAAATATTGCAAAACATACAGTGCAACAATCTGAAGTCATATGGGTGCAGACTTACGTGATTCAAACTTACCTCATTAAATAAAAAAAAGCACAGAGTACATTGTACCACATACTAAGTCATTTGAAAATTTGTATTGTAGAGGCTCTGAAAGGCATGGAGAAAGTAGCAGAGCATATCAACGAAATGCAGAGGATACACGAGGAATATGGGGCAATCTTTGATCATCTGTTCAGGCAGCATCAGAAATCATGTAAACAGGTAAACAATTATCAGCTACAGTTCTATTGAAATATTTTCACCAACTTCAAAGAGATTTGTATGATGGACTTCAAAAGGGAGCCCAGTTTTGCACTGTAGGCAACAAACTTGCATCTCCTGCCTTCCATGCTTTGTGTATTGTGTGCACCTCCTCTGTAGTGTGATGCTTTTCACTGTTATCACTACTGTCATTTTTGCTAATCAGAAACTTGTCTCTTACATTTAGGCTACCAAAACATTCTTGTCATTCAGAAGTTTGCCTGTGGGCACTATGCTTACATATGAAAAGGCATTTAAAATTACTGATGGTCCTTATCTCCTGAACGGTGATGATGGATAATACATATGTGCACCACATTCAACACTTTGTAAATAACACATGAATTCAACATACTGTAAAACCTCTTAGGACATTTTTGAAAATTCCAAGAAAATCTGACCGGAGATTTCTTAAAAGGGTAGGACCGAGAAGTTGTAACTTTTAATTTTTTGTGAACTTATTACATATGTATGCTGAATTTGTACAATTTCCAGCTGTCTTAACACATTCTCACTCATATCTGACCATTTGACCAGTTTGTCTGTAACTTTTCATTCACAGTTTTATTTACACCTTCACCATTACTGTCACTGACTTTTCATTCACAAGTTCACGTTTCATTCCAGATGTTTTCTTTTCCTTGAAATGTTTTTCAAGCGTGGGTTGTCTTGCTCTTTTTCCAAAAACAGTAGCAGTATACATGTTCAGATTCCATAGGTTCACTTGTAGGTAGACCATAAGGGGTGGTCAGTAGTTCCATTCACTATCACTAACTCTGCAGTGTCTTGAATTTATTTTCTGGAATTGCTGATGTAACTTATCTGCACACAGGCACCACAAATGTTTCACAATCACGCCACACCATGACACATTTATATTACCACCAATAAATTACGTTTAAACAAGTTGTAGCAATCAACCACCCACTTATCTTACGTGAAACAACTGTCCCGCCAACAACATGGAACATCGTGTCACTTTGACTAGCATGTGCCTACACTTCTTCAAGTGTTATTGGCTGCATTCATTTCCTCCAAGTCCCGGGCAGTTGAAGCGGCAAGCAAGCTGCCACATGCCAGTGTTGCTGAACATGGTCTTATGCAGGTCACAGAACAGCTAGGATCAGCTTCTGGCCGCCCAACACAAATTTTTGGTTGTCACGAGAGACCGAGCAGTGGTGAGTGACTACAGTCTCTGCATCGCGGAAGAAATATGACACCACCGCATCGGCCATGAGGTTATGTCATTCTGCTGTGTGAAACATGGTGTAAATGACCTTGGAGTTTAACCTATATGAACTGACCGTGCCATTTGAGTGGTGCGTTTTGGAAACAGAACGAATGGAAACTCGGGGAAATTCTTTAAGATTTTGAAACAGAAAATGTATTAAATGGGTACAAACAATTGTTTAATCTTCAAATTTGTTACTTCTTAGGTGGGAAATTTCCTTATGTAGGGATGTATTAAAAGGGCAATATGTAATGTTAATCCAATGGGAGAATTTTGGTGCTTTTTTATCCTGACTTCTTGTGCGGGAAATTTTCTTAACCGGGGATGTCTTAAATGAGTTTTACTGTATTTAACCATCAGACCAAAACAAGAAATTATAGTGAACACAGATAAACAGCTGAAAGTTTAAATGAGACCAACAAAGTGATGATCCATGTACTTTATACTGCTTATTCTTCTACCACACCAGAAAACAGAAGCATAACATATGAATCCTCTTTTAACCCTATGTTAATTGTTTTAATTATTGTCATAATAAATTTGACACAGCAACATGTATTGGTTTGAATGTAAATTTGAGATATCAGTTATTAATGTCTTTCAGCACAATTGTATACAGTACCTTTTATGCATTTTATATTATTGGCCTGAAGATGACCATATTGGGTCAAAGCATGTTGCCAGAATAAAGTACATAATATACACTAGTTTTATTTTATGGTAATTAATTTATTCATTATTGCAATCAACACAGCAGGATGACAAACATAAAAATTGGAATTTTTAAATTCTCTGAAAGCACGGTTCCATACACAATATAAGAGTAGCATCTCAACAGCGTATCTATAAAGGTGAAAACATCAGAATTTACTGTTAGCAGTTTTATGCAGTACTTTGAGGTGGCAACACAAAACATGTGTAGGCACAGAACATTACAAGCTGTTCCTCCAAGCAGGCAAGTTGATCATAGCCTCAAACATAATTGCTTGGGTTACCGTACATAACAACAGACCACTTATATACCAAATTTCATCTCCATTTTATGTCTACAGTCACATATCACATTGTTCTACAAAAATTCCAACGTATTGGAGGTATAAGAATCATGATGTTAGGAAGAGATAACTTTCTTTGGACAGGGCTGTTCAGTATGTACCCATAAAGCAAATAAATAATGCTTGAAATTCATATACCTACATACCAACACAAAAAGCAAAGCCTGTTTACTAAGCTGTGCAAGCTAAGCAGAGACATGTGACCATGGACAGACTTGTGTAAATTCAGGGTGTAGCCTACAGTCTACACTGACAAGAAACTTCTGGAAGATTACCAGCATATCAATTGTTTGCTCTGAAGCAGTGTTTTCAATCTGTGTAAAATGTTCAATACTGCCCACAGGGGAGCAGCACAAATCTAAATGTGTACACAGATGCTCGTGGATCAAGGAAGAGTTCTGAATTCAGTAACGCCACGTAATGTTTCAGGACAGTTGCCATTTATGTACACAAACTGCACCAGTGACCTAAAGACAGAGATGTGACACTTTGTAAAGCATGAGATAATGATTGTTTTCTTGATAAAACACACAGCAAACCAAATTCTATGCATATTTTCTGAAAAATTAATTAGATTTCAGTAGCCTCACAAGGCATTAAAACTGGAGGTATAAAATACACATCACTAGAAAGCACAGACTTTCATCTTTACACTGGCGGCAATGATATTACACATACGTAAAACTGCTCATGGGAGAGTAGTATGAATGAACTGCCATGTAAGAGCATGCAGTGCACCGAGGACAGAAATGAAGGGTTAAGAAGTTTGTGACATATTATGGAACCTGAAAGCTCATCACCCTGTTCAGAAGGGGCTCCACCTGTTCCCATCCTGAGCCAGATGAGTCCAGTCCATGCCCTCCCATGCTGTCTTAAGGTAAAAAAGTAAATTTCATTCTGTAACCTGCCATGAAGGTACAGAGGAGGAGTAAAGGTATAGTTCTACTCTTTCTTTAACCTTAGCCCTAGATGGGGTGGATGGTTAGTGCCACGCCTGGGCCGCTTTACCCCCAGGAATGAGCCAGTACCCATTGTGTAGGAGTGTGGGTGGACCCCAAGGCTGGACTGGATGAGTGTGGAAAATCTCGCCCCCAACCAACATTCAATCCCTCGACCATCCAGCACATAGCAAGTCTATATCGACTACACTATCTCAGTGCACATCTTATCTTAAGAAACATTTAATTTTTTTTTTTATCTAAACCTAGGTCTTCTATGAGAACCCTTCCCTTTAGGTTTCTTTACCTAAACTCTGCTTGCACCTCTCTGCTCCCCAAACGTGCCACATGCCCCGCCCATCTCAGACTTCTTTATTTGATTATCCACATAATATTTGGTAAGCTGTGCAAATCATGAAGCTCCTCACTGAGCAGTCTCCTCCATTCCCCTGTTATTTCCTCCGTGTTAGGTCCAAATATCTTCCATGCACTCTATTCTGATACACCCTTAGCTCTGGTCTCTCATTCTGAGGGGTGAACTGCCTTCAGTGTGAGAGATCAAGTTTCACCTTCATATAAAACAGTAGGCAAAATTATGTTTCTGCGTATAACCTTTATGCTTTTCGGTAGCAAATGGGAAGACAAAGGATTCTGGACTGAAAGGTAGCAGGCATTTGCTGAGTTTAGTGTACTCTTTAACTTATTAATGAAAGAAATTTGGATTTGTTAAAGTTCCTCCCAAATATGTGAACTTTGCCAACCCCAGCTGCAAGTTATGATTTTGCTTGCATTCTGTTCGTGAGATGTGCATGTATACCTGCTTTTCTCAGCCTTTACTTCTACACCAGCCTCATTTCTGGCAACTGATAAAGCTGTGTGTTATGTATGTTTTTGACCAATAAATGAACACCATCAGCATTGACCAGTCCTTCTTTGTTTGGCTGAACCTTGCTAATGGCACGTTCTGAAGCAAAGTTGAGAAGCAGTGGCCATGATGAATAGCAAATTTCTCATACTAATATTTGCCTATCTGGAATTTATAATGCAAAGAAATAAATTTCATTATTCTTATATGACTTACGAAGTATAAAACAACCAGTTCTTAAATATGTACCTATTCTGTATGTCTTTATTCTGAAGTGTTCAATGGACTGTCTATTCCTGATTAGTGTTGTTACTGGAGATTTGTCTGTTACAAACATGAAGTTCTAACACTGTCTCTGATGTAACTGCTTCACTTTACAGCCAATAGATTTGAGTCCTGGTGACCTCCTATACTATGGAGGTGTGGAATGGCTCAACATCTCAGACTTCCTTGGAAAGATCAAGAAGGGTCTGGAGCTACATGCAATGTGTTTTGTGTTCAAGTCAGCTGTTGTGTTCCTGTGCAAAGAGAGACTGAGGCAGAAGAAGAAACTCATGGTCAGTTCCAACACTTGGTACACAACACAACAAACGAAAAAGTAATAGAAAAATTATATCATTGAAGAGCATACTACTCTTCAAGTTGGTGTAGACCCATATTTGGCAGGTTCCTAGTTCACGTCAGAGCCAGGACACCGACTGTCCTGACTGATGTTTACCATCTGTTTGTACAGCAACTGCAGATCAGATATTATTCTCATAATATCATGACTGCTTCCTTCCAAATCCTTTATAAAAAATCCTGTCTAGATCACCGTATCATCACTGCTATATAGCCTCACGTATTGACAGCATCATAAAGTAAACCATGAAAGTAACTAGCCTGAAGAGATACCTGAGGTTCTTAGGGCAGTATGTATCAAGACCTCTGTTTTCTGGGATGCGATGCTGTGTACTTTTGTTGATTGTACTAGTGTTTCCACAGTGGTGTAGCTAGGATTTTTGGGCCGCTGTGCAATTTTTACTGGTAGACCCTGTCATATCCGTGAAGTACATGGCCACTTGTTATAGACTGTCATCAGTATACTTGTGCATCAAATAAAGCTATTTATTTAAATCTCTTTTTTTTTTTTTGTTAGTTCTCTTGAATACATTAAAATTTGGCCAGGTAGTGGGAAGTTTTCAGTTAGTGTAAAACAATAATTTGTTTTGATGGGCTTGTGGGCCCCTGTGCATTGCATATTCCTGCTCTATGGTAGTTGTGCCCCTGGTTTCAGATGAAACTACTGCTTCCATTTTAGTGTAGAAGCATGAGCTCTGCAGGGAAAAATGGTATGTATGTAGGAAACATGGACCAAAACTGGGGCTGAGGGTAAACAAGTAGAAACAGATGAAGAGTGAACTATTAGGAACAAGTGGCCCTCAAAATGGCTCATCCTTTACCAAGTTGGTTGCAAATTGATTTCCCTTCTTAAACTTATACATACCGCTATACAAGTCTCTAATTTTTCTTCTTCTTGTTTTTTACTATTGTTTGTGGCTCGCTAATTTTGTGTTTCAAATATCCCCTTTGTTTTGTTCCTGACACATCTGTCAGTTCCACTGTCTCCTGTCCATTTTCAGTTCATTTGGTCATTCCAAAGAATCTGTTCAAATCTAAGGCGCTTTGTAATATCTGGAAACATGCGGGTGAGATACTTGTAACAGTAATGAGAAGAGACAACTTTCAATGATTTTTAAGTAACATATGGATAATAAATAAATAGGTAAGTAAATTCCACAGGAAGGTGGCAGATATTAATAACTGGATTATGGAGCAATACAACATCCAAATTTTATGGCTTTGTCTTTCTTCTTGCACCATGCTGCCACAAAGAATGAATTCCACAGTAACTTGCACGTACAGAGGTAGTTAAAATAAGAAAATTACGTTTTTTTACTGATGTGGTTTTTTTGGGTCAACATTTTGTTGGTGGTTTGTTTCTTAGACTGAGTGGTACACATGACAATTATATCTTTTAATGTGGCAAGTTGTACTAACCTAACTGCATTGTTTCATGTAACCTCTGTTTTCCAGTTATCACTTTCAAAATGTCATCTCTCCCTACTTTTGCTTTGAAGTGTCCCAACAGAATTTTCATGTGGTGCTTCAGGACTTGACTGAGTACATGAATACAGCAAATCCTGGCTGTTTGCAGGGTTACATTCTTGAAAAATCTTGCAAACAGTGAGAGACAGTGATGTGCAGCATGGGATTAGGGAAGCCAAAGACCCACAAAACATGATAGTATGTGAATTAATGGTTAATGGAAACAAAAACATTTGTGTTGGCTTTATTTCGAGGATGTCCGTGTTCCTGGCTGAAAGTTGTCAGGGTGATTGAATGATGTAGAAGACAGAGGGCATAGCGAACAAAGAGGTGAACTTTGATTGCTTTGCTTCCTTCTGTATGTCTTTTACACCTCCTTGTGTGGTTCAGTGGCAGCTTCTCCATCACTCATAAATTTAAAGCACCTTTGTATGAAATGGTCAGCCTCAAAGAAATGGTTGGCTGAGTTATCTGCCTCTGGAAGCCTTTCTTCAGAACAGTTGTAACCTGCCCACAACAGTCACAATCTTCTTCATCTTCTGGTTTGCACAGCATTGTCAGCTGTTCAAAAGCTCACCTCAGTTAACTCAGGAGCATGAAAGTGAAAACTTTCACGGACATCAACCTACCCCAAATCTGGGTATCTTCTCTTGTAACGTTACAGGCTAACATGAAGATATTCCTTATTTTGTCCTACTGGTTGCAGAATCAATCTAAGCCTTCTTTCAGCATCCATTAAGAGCCATGAACTTCAGGTTTTTCATGGACTCCTTTATATTTACAATGCAGTCAGCTGTGCTTCACAATTTACAGCATTCACTAACATTAACAATGGTTGCTTCTCATCTGCATCCAGTGTGCTGCAAAAAGTGGTTGAGCAGCTGCAGGGTTAAGTTGTGTTCTTGGGCAGTACTCAGCTTCGATATATGGATATGTAAGACAAGATCCTGCTGATGTTCTGGGGCATTATGAAAGGCAAGGATGGCCTTGAATGCTAGATGCCTGGACTTCAGATACCCTCTTCAAAACATCTTTACCTGGCATGGTCTTCTCCCTCATTACAATGCCACTGACTTACAGTCATTTCTGTTTCTCACTTTCCAGCTATACACACAAAGCCTTGACTGTCCTTTGAAGCAAGGAGTCATGAAAACTTAAACAAGGAAATTTTCCTCCAATCCTGTCTTCATTTTTCTTGTCAAAACAAATCATTGAATCAGTTATGCCACAATGATGTGCAAAGCAGCAATACACATTTTCCTGCCCAATTTGTCCAACACCTCCACTTTCTGTCAAAGTGATACCACCCTCTTTCTTCCTTTTATTCTTAGGCTCTGTATCAGTACATGCATAGCTCTTTCTAGGCACAATTGCAGCTCAGGGACAACAGTTAGTTTTAAAAAGTGTGAAGAGTGTGGTTGAAGTACATTCCACATGGCAAAATATCTATGTAGCCACTGAATGATACAGGCAGCTGCTTGAGTATTTTTCCATGAGCTGATGTGACTGTGACCAAAAATTAGCACAGGACCCATATTATTATGCAGCAGGGTTGCCACAATAAATCTTCCAGGTATAAGCTAAACCATAATGCATCAACCCATGAATGAAGAGGGTTTTCTGCACATGCTCTGGTTCCACAGAAAAGTTGTCCTTCACGTCATAATGTTCAGCTTTCACTTTTCTGTAGACGAACACATCTGCAGTTTCAGTGCCACCTTTGTCTCATCTGACCAGTACAAGGACTTTGACAAAATTAGCTTGTACTTTACTAATTCTGTTGCTACTGTTTTCAGTGAACCTGGTCTATAAAGAGTCCTGCCATTCCAAATTCCAAATCTTCTGCCCATTTTCGTTTCCTTTTGCCATTCCAAAGAACCTGTCCAAATCTAAGGCCCTCTGTAACATCTGGTAACCTGCTATTGAAATGACATGATGTAAAATTATTTGTTAAATAACCCATTAATATGTAAATAAATAAATTCCAGAAAAAGGTGAAAAAAATTAAAACAAGCATAATAGGACCTCACAGAGTATGTTAGGCATGTGCATGATTAGTCCTTCTGTCTTAATTTAACAACCTCTGTACATACAAGTTATTATAGGTGTAGTTATTTTGTTACAGTAGAGCATAACAAGAAAGCCAGTGCAGATTTGATTATGTTCAGTAGGTCTTTTTGCAAGAGGACATAATGAGCACGTTATTACAGATGGGGTTTGCTTTTAGTGGCTGCTGTTGTAGCAAGTTGTAACAAGACTGCAAGTGGTGTACTCTGTGATGTGGTACACAGATTTTACCAAGGAGTTCTTTTTGTACTTCCTAAATATCATATGCGTCATGGTACACGTAATTTCATTTACACTCATAAGAAAAATATGGCTTTCCCTGCACCAATTTGTATGAAACTCGTAAATGATCAACAGAATTATGTGCAGGTATTGTGTACCAAATATTAATCAAATTTGGTACTAAATGAGGAAACTGCAGATAGAAATTTATCTACCGCATCCACCCCAGTAAATTATGGCTCCACTAAGCCAATTTTCACAGAACTTGCGATCACTCAGGACGTTGCTGTGAACATATCTCCTAGCCAGTTTTATCCTTGTGGTACAAAAACTGTATAAAATACAGGCAAAAATTAATTCAACCTCTTAATTAAAACATGGCTTACACTGTACTGATTTTCACTAAACTTCCAAATGCTCATTTGCATTACTTGGACTTTGACCCAGATTGGTCAAGAAATATAGAAAGTATAGGTATAAATTCATTTACACCTGTAGGTAAAATGATTCCTATATTGAATTTCATGAAATCTGACAAGTGGTGTAGTCACTGATACTGGATCACAGACAGATGGACATGGTCTCCACATACAGCATTAGTTTTGCTTCATAAAGAATGCCCAATAAGCAAGTTATTACAGATATGGTTCATATTCAGTGGCTCTTGTTGCAACAGGGTGTAACAAGCAAGGGCAGCTCAAGTGAAGTGGAGATCATCCGGTACCAAGTTCTGATTCCAGTTACAGAAGTGCAAGTTCGAGCAAGCTCAGCTAAAGACATGGACTCTCATTTTCTATGGGAGCTAATTCACCTACGCAGCCAACTGCAGAGACGGTCAGAGAAGGTGTATGTCCTGTCAAACAGGTGAGTATTAGTCCTGTCATTCCATGCCCCCATGTCCCTTCATATCTGCAGATAGTTGTAGGGTTTATGTAACAACAAAATCAAAGAATATTTTACAAATCAACGTAAGATGAAGATCACAATTTTCTAGCATGTGACGCCATGTAACTTGGTTGATAGGAACCAGTAATTTAGAGAAACCTGCTTCCACCATCTTCAGGGTAGAAGATTAACCCACACAGGTAAAAATGGCACATGATACAGGGAATGAAGTTCTGCAAATCAGAAATGGTGGCCAGATAAAGTTCCTTTCATTGATTGGAAAGCATGGGCAAAAATCAAGGAGAAAAATTTTTCTGAGTTGAAAAAGATGTTAAGAAATTTAGAGGAGAAATATCAGGGAAAGGATTGGATGGATACCTTCTCTGAAGCTTTCTGTATCTATTTTCCACTCAAAAATTTGTCTGTCCTTTCTTCCATCTGAGCTGTTGACCATTTGTTCCCACTGATAAACAGCCATTAGTAGAGTCGCTTTATCGTACTGATTGACTTTCTGCCTTGGTTTCTGCCTTCTTCCCCGTATCATGTATGATATTTTCCTGCACACATGCCTCTTCTTCTTTGAAATGGGCACAACACATTCCACCAAATCAGATGTATCTATATACCCAGCAACATGCAGTCACATCCCTGAAGACCATAATCTTAATCCTTTCTCATACATAACACCCTTCTCTTCAGGAGAATATACTACAATGCAACAGTGGCACCTTATCTGTTTTTGTAAGCATAGTGAAATTTCTAAATATTTTGCACAGTAAAATTCACTGCTTCAGAGCTGAAGATTCCAGTGTGAATAAAAGTATGTCCAGGAAGTATTTCAAACTGCACTTTTAGGTTGCCACAACATCTCATGCACTTCGTGTTTTCTGTATTTGCAGTACTGCTGACTTCAGAAACGCCTTTCTGAAGACAGTCCGGCAGATCATCAGGGAAAGTGTGAGGAACATGAGCATCCCAGCAACAAAACCTGTGACAGCAAGTACAGGTACAAGAGATCTCAGACTTCTCCAACAGTTAAAATTAATTCAGATGGTCCGTTACAGCCACAAATATTGACAAGATGCAATTCAGGAGAAAAGAAGGATTTCCTTATTTTTCCTTCAATAATTATGTGCTCTAAAATTATTTTCATTTGTCAAACATATTGTATGTTATATTGGAGTGATCAAAGCTTACACTTTTTACCCAGTTGGTCCTGTGTTCAAATCTTGGTCTGAAAACCTGCTATTCTAAAATTTTTTTGATTTTCCTCAGCTCTTCCAAGTAAGTGCCATCAGAGTACCATCTACATGACCTCCAACAAGTTATTTACTAGTTAGCGTGACATTGGATGCTATATATATATCAAAAAATTGCAGTTATAATTAAAAAACTTAGAATAAGTATATTGTACAAACACTTTTAATTTGAAAAGCCATCTTCAGCATGTACTACAATAAGTTTATATGTCTTAAAGGAGATACATTATACATGCTAATATGATATGCAAAATTGAATCATTTATCCTAAAAGAGGCATGAGGTATTGGAACCAAATTTACAAGGATGACAAGAATTACTGTCTCCAGCCTGTGTCAGAACGAAAGGTCAAATGCAACTAGCTGTATTTAACAGCAATTTTATGCTGGTAGTCACAGTGGACAGAGTGATGTGGTATTATATTTGGAGTGTGCTTCAGTTCTTATGATAGTTTCTGCCAGAACACATTTTTTGTCAAGATAAATTAATGATACTAGTGACCTTACCAGGTACTATGTTCCAGTCATTCATACAAACAAATAGTTTGATACCTACACTACTGATTAATGTGGACAGCATTGCCTTTGAAAGTTCAGTCTAAATTAACAAACACCAGGTTCCAAGAGCATGTATACCTGTAAATAATATAAAGTGTCACTCATCACACAATCCATTGATAATGAGGGCAGAGACAGCCTCCAAAATATTGGTTAGCAGCTCCTCTTTCACACAGCTGATCACCCAAGGAGATTTTATTGTCTCAGGTGCAGCAACAGGAACTGCTACATCGTCTGCAGGAGGCACAACAGCCAGTGAGAATGCTGTGCCAACAACCAGCAAAGGGGTTGTCATCCTCCAAGGCTCACACACTCTGGGGAAACCGAAGAAACCACCGAAGGGACCTCAGAGACATTCTGCAGGGAATATTGATTATGATAACCTTGACACCAGCAGAGACTCTGGGGATGATATTCCACATGGTGGTAGCAGCTTCCGGTCCAGGAGCAAAACTGTCAGTGATGGAACGGGTAGGTTCACTTGCTAAGAGATGTACATTGTTTGGAGCTGAGTATCATGATCAGGTGGTCTGACATCACACTTTCGCCTCACATCTCACAGCACAAATGCTACTCATTTCAAATGAATATCTGCCTTCATTCTGAAGGATCAGTTTGCTCGCTTGATCCTTTGAAGCACTGGGAACCATTCACTAACAACATAAAACCAGAGTCCTCAATTACACCACTATAAAAATCTCAAAATTCATAAATCTTGAGTTTGTAATTCTTTAGATACAGGGTGATTCATGAGCTATGGACATAACTGTATAGGTGATTATTCCATATGTCTTTGTGATCAAAAAAGTTTTATCAATGTGCATAGTATTCTCAGTGGTTATAGTGGTATGGGTGTTTTTTAGTTCTCATAACCACATGCCTGTGTATCGTGCATACAACTTAAGGAATCTGTTACATGCTACGTGACCTTCAGCAGGCTTTGTTTCTACCACTGAATGGCGTGGGGTTTAAACAAATTTCAGGCTTATCTCTTGCACTTATCTCTTCAACCTCCACTCCTTTCGTACCACTCAACACGGGCAGCCAGGATATTAATCATTGCAGTTTAGATGAGTATCCCACCTGTTACAATGTTGCATCATTACATCCTGTTTAGTGACAAGGCACAATTCCATCACAAGAGTGTCCATAATGCGCACACAGTTCTCGTGTGGTCAGATGAAATCCTCATGTCACTGTTTAAAGTAGCCTTCAAATACACTTCAGTGTCACTGTGTGGTGTGCAGGTCTGGATGATCAGCTGATCGATCGTTTTCAGCTTTGAAGGTTGTCTTACAGGAGAGGTGTACCTGCAACATCTGCAGGGAGAGGAATTGCTCCAACTTTTGGTTGATGTGCCTTTGAATAAACAAGGTTGTATATGTACCACCAACATAATGGAGCATCTCACTTTTCATGTGAAGCTAGAAATTTCCATAATGATCATTTCCCTGGGTGATGGATTGGCTGTGAAGGTCCCCACAATTGGCCAGCAATGTCTCCAGACTTAAGCCCACTGGCTTATCGTTTATGCGGATGAACGAAAGAAATTGTTTACAGTGTGAAGTTTTGAATGTGAGATACATTGCTCGGTCACATTTTGGATACAGCAGACTGCATCAGGACAGTCTTTGACAGCTGTAACATGCAATGTTTGCTATTCACAGCCAAGTGACAGGGTGTGTTGCTGCTGAGGGTGGGGTTTCATAATCAGGATCAGTGTAAATGAAAGGCAATTTCATGAAGTTAAATTTAGATTTTAAATTTACCAGGTAGTGTGTTTGTGTATTATTTTATTCCATATCTTTTTAATACAGGTAACCCTCGTTTTAGGTGATTTCACTTTGCGGGATTTCGACTAACGCAACTTAAAAATTTACACAATTATTGGAATTTACGCAATAATTTTCGTGTTAATGGGATTTGGCACAGACAATCTGTGGTCATGGCTAGCAGGAAGTGATGTCACTGTCACACCATCAGTCATGTGTATGGAGTGAGTATGTTGGTGATATAAGTGGCATCGCATTTAGTTTGCTCTTCAACAGCATTGGCTTTTATCAGCATGAGTGAGAAATGTAAATCTGCATCATCTAATGCAATCCGAGTGAAAAATCAGTGTCAGACAGTTGGCATTAAACAGAAACTACATGTAATAATCCGACATTAAAAATGTGAAAGAATTGTTGATACATGCCATAATGTTAGACACACTCATAGTAGTTTACATGCAATCCGCCATAATGCTGATAGAGTTAAAGAAAGTGCTAAGTGAGGAACTAAAGTGTTTGTTTTGTGTACCAAGATTACCACAGTCCTATCCGAATGAACAGTACCAAAAGCTATGGATGTGAGTCTCTTACATTTTATTGCATTTAAATTGAGTAAATATATTTTATAGAAATGTATGTATAGTGTGCAGAAATGTGTATATACTATATATGTGAACATACATACTCTACAGGTCCGAATGTCCACTAGTGTGGTTATACACTATATAGGATGAGGTTGTCGGTCCCCTAACCCTCAGGAAATACATTGTTTTAAATGGGAATTTGGTTTTCGATTTGTGCAATTTTTCCAGGAATGTAACCCTGGCATAAAACGAGAGTTATGTGTACCAGAAAACCATGACCATAACATTCACTTCGATCAGAATGTCACTTATTTATGTCTCCTTGTTATGTGCATAGTCTCCAGATGTAGACTACAAGACCTGACTTATTGTGTTGTTATGGCAGAGGAAATCACATCACACCGGTCAGACATTGATAAGAATTGTGATCCTGGCACGAAGTCAGAGGGTGAGGAGGATTCACAGAGCAAGGGGAAGGCAACGCTAGGACGTACACCAAACCACTTGAGCCTCAGCACCACCTCCACTCTGTCAGCAGGCAGCACAGGCAGTCAGGCACGTCTCATCCAGTCCTCACATCAGCCTGAGAACTATCAGCCAACAACAGTGAAGGACTTAGGTAAGCCAACCTGCATGCAGTGCTACTTGTCAGGCAAGTACATGCCAAAGTAATGACACTGAACATTACAAAGAAGCTCATCTTTTCTGAGCAGCGAGGTAGGTGCTTCAAGTGCCTTGGGGGCAGAATAAGTGTTGTTGAAACATAATACTGAACAATAATAAACAGGAAACTACTATTCCACATCTGTGCCACCATCTTGCAACCATTTGTAACTGGATGGTTCAGTGTCCTTTGTGCAGGGTGCTGATTTGCAGCAGTGTTACTTGTATACTAGCATTACCACTGAAATTGTGTTCGTTTGTATCATGTGGTGCTCAGTTACAATCACAAGTTAAAAACGTACAACTAAAAATGTGGCCTAGAACTTTAGTTCATACTAGTTCTCCCTTTGATGTCACTAACTTTTATTTTAGAAACTTTTAATGAGTTTATTATGCCATATTGACAAGGTATGTGTGTCTGTATTTGTGTGTATGTGAGTGTGCACATGAGCACATGCATGCACAGACATTCCTGTGAACACACAGATACAAATATGGGTAGCATACCATATTTACCCAACCCTTATTTCAAGGTGATTTTAACACAAAAATAGTGATTCATATTATGTTCATAAATGAAGCACAGTGTTCAAAAGTCTTTTCAAGTTAAAGGCATCTGGGGAAGTACATCGTTAGCAGCACCACATTTCTATTATTATTATTATTATTATTATTATTATTATTATTATTATTATTACCCTCATGCCCACCTATAGTTCATTTAGTTCAATATGATCTAATGGCTCTGCTTTCAGGTACATTTCATAATGACAAAATCTAGGTATATCAAATCTGGTTCCATGTTTACAACTTGTTCACTTTTATGTCTAAAGTTTGAAATGATGGTGTGTTGTTTTGGTGACCCTCATTTTTGACTTTTCCATCTTGTTTGTGTTAAAAATGCACGTTTCAGGATATAGCTCTGTTTCCATTGTCAGGTAGAACACGGAAATTTTAAAAGCTACTCTGTTGGAGCAATCCGATGGGGACAGAGAACAGCCCCATCTGGTGAACCCAACAGAGTGTGTTTCATATACTTTTGTATTTTGCCTGACAAAGGAAGCATTGTGGGCTGTTCATCAAGAATGAGATGATGAAAAAAGTCAAATATTTGTGTCACATCATCCTCACTTTTGCTCAACCAGATATAAAGAACAAGGAAAACATGTATTTTGAAGTGCTCAGTACATGAGCTGTGAGGTGAGTCACATTGTCATTTGTGGCTTAGTTTCTGTGAGAGTAGTGATATCTGTTGGCAGTTGATTGGAACTAAATTAAGGTATGTTGCATATGGTATTAAAGTTGATATTGAATAATATATAAATGCATGTGTACATATGTATGTGTACAAGGGTATGCCGGGCTCAGCAAACCAACTCTTTAAATCACCCATGACAAGTGAAAAATTAGGCAGACTAGTGGAAAAATGTTCCAGTTTATTCTTTAACCTTAAGGTATAACACATTCAGTTCTATAGACATAAGCCTTGACAAGATTTGATTTACTCACACTGCCATTCTGACATTAACCAATTACTAGTGGCCTCCTGTATTCATATTTGTATAAGATGGTGCAAATATTAAAAAATGCATTATTATTGAAGTCCTAAAAATGTCCAGCAAAATACAAATTCTGAAGATTTGAATAATAATCTGTATTTTTCTGTATATCTGCACTGTTTGGTACACATATGCGTCGAATGTAGTTAGCCAATAGTAATTTTGCATGTCGCATACAAATTCCCGAAGATGATTGAGGTTGACTAAAACATGTCAGAAGGGTTATGTGAATAAGTAAACTTTTGTCAAGGGTGTTACTTTTTTAAGTGTTACTGATTGTACAAAGTAAGCAATGAATACATTTAAAATTATCCTCTCAATAGCAACTCCTACTCTCTTTTCTTATTTCTTGACCACTGTCAAACAGTAAATCATATCTCATGTACACATTATGCAGTACAAGGAGCAGTATGCCTGTTATGTATGTATTGTACATATCCTATGCCCTGGCATGGAGCAATTACATTGGCAGGCGTAGGCATCATTCATCTTGTGAAGGAATATCTACCTCATAAACAGAGCCAACATTTGCTGGGTGACCCTTCTACATATGCATTTAATGTGTGTTATTCACTTTAATGCTGTGTGTTTTTTTGTAAGTGTGTTGGGTTACTGCATCTATTTAACAGAGTTTAATATATCACGTAGTGTATTGGATATTATGCAAAAGGGGCTTGCGTTTTGCAGGCTACATGAATTGGTTGTGATGTCACTTTTAAATTCATGGTATGAGGCATATAAAGACAGACTGACAGTTGTGCTGTGTCAAGGAAATTATGTCAATATGTGGTGCTAGAAAAAGGGCAGAAAACTGTTCCTATACTGAGGCCACAGAAAGAAGTCCCATGGATGATGGCCCTCTAGAAGTCCTACTGACTGTTCTTTCCCCCTCCAGTGCCCTCTAGCCTATATCAACATGACCACAGCACTTGTTGCTGATGATGGTAATCACATAATTACCATTCTGGACACCCAGTTGGGCAGAATGACTGGAGGGGAATACAGGAAAGTATGATTGTGGAAGAAATGTTAGAGATGTGTACAGGGTTGATCCATAGGACATCTTTATATAGCCTCAGGAGGCTGCCACAAAGGTAACCTCTGCACTTGACATATTCACACTCACGTACTCGAATCAGCTGGCCACCATACAAAACCATTATGACACACACTTTATTTACGTGTAATTTATTTAACTGTGCTACAAGGACAGTAATGCATACCATATGTCATCAAATAACCAGATAACAGTGAGCAGTAGACTGGAAAGGCTGCGGAAGGAAACAGTCACCACTTTAGCCACCTTCCTGCAGATTTTGGCCAAATTTTGTGCTCTTGTCTTGCAATATGCTCAGCAGTACTTGAGTTATAAATGCTCTTTGCACAGAAACACACTGTCCTATAGACGTGAGTACCCAAAAGGGTGAAGCAACGACTTCTTCTTTAATATTTTTTCCATCATTCTTTTTCACCTTATTAACCCTTTAAAGATGAAGCATATCTGTTTTATATAAGGACTCAGTGAGTACCGCACTGTAAACACTCTCTACTTCGGTTACAAAAACCAGTCTCTTAATGTGTTATAAGGCAAAAGTTGCTGTTTGTTCTGAGATCCGTACAAAACACATAAACGCAATGTGGGCACCACGTAGAATTTTTTAATGTTAACCCTGGTGGTATGTAACATTACTGCTAGGCTTTAAAAGGTTAAAATAGTTTTTGTCAGGTTTCAGTGTGCCATCAACCATGGGCATCTACCAAACATAACCTGGTACCCTTAAAAAAGCAATTTCCTGCATTTGTGCTCACTCAATAATAAATGAGTCATAGATGTTGAAATTGCTTTTCCATCACAAATATGTTGAAACAAGACAGTATAGTTACATGGAAAAAAAACCACAGTTGGGTAAATATGGTATATACCATGGATTGTCACATGCAGCCTCCAGAAATTTCTTGTGTGGCCACCAGCTGCTGTCATGACTAGCAAGTGAGTTGTTGTTGAAACAAATTTTTCTCACACCTGTAAATTCTCTGACCATTCTTGCAGATGTGTTGTGGGTCTGTGCTACACAGCTCAACCCTTCATGTGTATTGGCCCAGTGTAGTATTGTTATAATGCTCTTGGGTTAGCTGGAGAAGAATATTTTGTGAGCGTTTTCCCAGTATAAGCTGCAGTATAAATTTACGTAACCATGTTTTCCTAACACTTTGCTTCAAACCATTTCAAGCTATGTGGTGACATAGCTTTTTCCCGACTTAAAGAAGGCCAAGGGAATTTTTTATTCAGAAATGCTAGTATGTACATATGCAGAGATAAAGAACTGTATTGGTAATACTGTTCTAACATGATTTCTACAGGCTGTCAGAGTAAACTGTTCTACACTGCCTGTTACATGTTGTTGCTGCACTACTCTTGTAGTCTGAGAGATCGGAATTCATAACAATAGTATGCTGCAGTGTTTGGTTTGCCACTTATATGACGGAACCACAAGTATCCAAGGTATTTAAGGTTTTCACAACGCTGAGAGTCCATATCATGGGTATTCTAGGATGTGACACTGCAGTGTTTGATAGGTAGGTACAAAAGTTTCTGAGAAATCTGCCACTGCATCTTCAGAGTATAAGTTGTAGGCAGGAAGTTTCTCTGAAACATTGATAGGCCCACCTATCCAGCAAACTACATGGTGTCGTATCTCAGGGCACAAAGATTTCAGTGCTCCAGTTCTTTGGAAGCTGAACCGGGTACAGTAAAATGTGATGACACATTTTGCATATTGGTGTGAAATTTCCTAAGACATAAGTCAACAAATTAGGAAGGAACTAAATGCTTTCCTACATATCCTGCTGGCCAGTAGGAATGGTGGTGCTGTATCTTGAAAGACAGGGATATTACAGTACCAGAACTTCAAGTATCATTGGCTATCCAGTATTTCTTGCCACATTTAATGGTATAAGTATCAGAACATAGTGGCCAAATATCCCAATAGGTTAAAGTTGTAACCAACTGTGGAAAGTTTTCATACAAATATTGTGCATGACCATGTTACAGGTTACATGTTTGTCTGAAAAACTGCAGGAACTACAGTATTTTGTAATAACATTAAATTCAGTGTGACTCACTTGCCATACATTCCAAGACTACAAAATGAAATGCCTAATTACACCCATGCAAAAAGATCAGTACAGAAATTCCCGTTTCTTTGACAGTGTAGATCAGTGCTCTTCAACCTTCTTTTCCTAGCATACCACGAACATAAAAAAATTACGCTTGCCACTAAGAACTGGAAATGTTAATAATATACAGTTGCTGCTTTTCTAATTTAACTTTTTACAGTTAATATTAGTTGTGTAACACTTTAATGTCTACTAAAATATTAAATTAAAAATTAATGCAACCAGGAAATTATAAAGTTTTTGCATCTCTTTTGTCAAAATTTGCAGTGTGTGTATTAACACAAACTGCTCAGTGATCACACCACTGAAAATACTACACAGGCTGTTTCCAAGCAGGGGTAAAATCTCTTAGAAAATGCAAATAAGTATTACAGCATTGTCTTGCTTGCTGTTAGGACCCAGGCAGTGGAATTTTGGGTTAGTAGATTTTAGCTTTTGGCTTCCACTTCTACTGTCAAAATATTGCAAACAGATGTGGAAAATTAGTGAGCAAATAAGTGTTCATCACTCTGTAGTGACCATCATCAAAGATATAATTGAATAACCAAGAAGAATAACCAAGACATTCTAGGGTCGTCAGTTCCTGCGGCCTGACAACCTGTTTGACATGTTTCAGCATGTTGCAGTATTGTTTTATCATTCACAATTTGATGACATAGGACAACCTGTATTTATATTTGAACAATGAAATAATATTTTGGCATACACTTTATGAGTGCATTTCCTTGCATGTAAAATACATTTAAAACAATTTTAATAATTCAGTTAAAATCTTTAAAACCAAATTATGAAACACTGATAATTCCCAAATAACATCACATACTGCCTGTTGAAAAGCACTGGTGTAGATTGTAGGCATACTTTCTTGCATCTATGCTTCATATTACATGACTGTCATGTTAATATATACATAGGATGATGATCCATGCAGTATGCCATTAACTGTACTTTTTCTCATTTCAGAATTTAAAAAATGAGGTTCTGTCAATTGTGGAGGAAAACAATATACCATTACTGGGGACACTATTTACTTCAGTAATGCTTGACTCTTTTGCCACTATGCCTAACATTCAAGACAGTCAGTGGGGCATTATGCCAATTATTGTTGCCATAGGTCCTTGATATAACTAACTATCACACTTTTAGGACATGTCTCCATTATGCACACACGGTATTTTTATTTCTCACTCTCTCTTGCAGACTTCTAAACCTACTGCCAGAATTAGTCATTTGTCTTGGTATCTTTGTTCGCATCTAAAACACCTGCACAAATCACAACCACACCAACACAAAAATTACATTAATTCATTCTAAAAGTAATTTGTACCTGCTTTCAGTGCACAGCCAATGACTATGATAACAATTTTTGTGGTTTTGTGTAGAGTGAGACAGTACATGTTTAGCTTCACTCTGGTAGGAAAGTCAACTTTCTTCTTCCCTTTCTTCAGGAAGCGAATAAGAGAATTCTAAGAACTGTTCACAACTAACCCAGCCTGCCTTTCATGTTGTTAGGGTTCGGCTGTATCCCTTTTGCTTCACTGATGAGTTGGTCCCTGCACCTGGATTTTATAGCTCTGATGGTGTAATTATGCGGGATACAGTAGAGTACAGTGGGGTAGGCACTGCAGTGACCCCTGTACCACGATTATTTCCAATCTTTTATGCAACTGCAGGATAGAGTAACTCAGGCCAATGCATTGTTCCACTGTGACTGCATTCCCTGCCTGCCTGGTACAGTCAAATGTGATAGTGGCATTCCTTAAATCTGGTCTTGATAGAAAAACCAGTTTGTGCAATGTGTACTTTCCTACACTTGCAGATGGTGCTACACAAGGTCCGATCAAAAAGTGTTTGACCAAGGGCCGGAAAATCTAACTAACCTATGGTGTTGCAGTCCTAATCCCCTTCAAAGCAGTCCCCTTCAAACACCACACACTTGTTCCAGTGGTCCTTCCATTGTCCAAAGCACTTTTGGAACTGACTCCTTGGAATAGCCAACAGCTCCATCGCCACATTTCATTTTATCTCCTCCATGTCTTGAAACCTCTTTCCCTTCAACAACATTTTCACCTTTGGGAATAGAAAAAAGTCACATGGGGCCATGTCTGGTGAATAGGGGGGCTGCGGCACTTGTGGAATCTGATGTTTAGCCAAGAAGTTCTGGACAACGTGGGACGAGTGGGGGGGGGGGGGGGGGGGGGGGGGGGGCGGCGGGGGGGGGGGGGGGGGGGGGGGGGGGGGGGGGGGGGGGGGCCGGGAAG
>BLKM01009501.1:3500917-3585106 GCA_013340265.1 Coptotermes formosanus | reverse complement strand
TCAGTCACCTCTGTAGGGCAATGTTGTGGTGTAGCTGCCAGTCACCTCGCTTCCGTAATGCAGGTTGCTTGCGCCACACCGCATCATGCAGCCAACAGAGAACATCGATGTAGTACTCCTTGTTAACAGTTTGACCTTCTGGTGTGTATTCATGGTGAATGACACCTTCATGATCGAAGAAAACTGTCAACATCACTTTCACCTTGCTCCGAATTTGGCGTGCCTTTTTTGGCCTTGGAGGCCCCGGAGTCTTCCAATGTGATGACTGGGCTTTTGTTTCTGGGTCATACCCATAGACCCCAGATTTATCACCATGAAGTCATGAAGTCTGCGTTTTGACCAGTGCATTACAGCAAATCTCTGGCAACTGCAAGGCGAGTCTCTTTCTGCCCAACTGTCAGCAATTTTGGGACAAATTTCGCTGAGACATATTTCATGCCCAAATCTTCTGTCAGAATGGACTGTATCAAACCAAATGAAAGCCCCAACTCGTCGGAGAGCTCTCTAATTGTTATTCTCCGATTATCCAGCATGGCAGAAAGCACTTTATCAATCATCACTTGGTTCCTGCTCGTGGAGGGCCTCCCTGAATGTTCATCACTCTCAGCTGATGTCCATCCCTCTTTGAAGTGCCTAAACCACTCCTTAACTTGCGTACAGCCCATTGCCTCATTCCCAAAAGCCTTTTGAATAATATCGTAGGTTTCTGAGCTTGAGTGCCCCACTTTCTGGCAAAACTTGATGCAGATGTGCTGCTCAACTTTCTCGGTCATCATCAATGTGACACACACGACACACACAATGAGAGGTTTTGGCTGATTGCCAGCGACTGAGCAATCCGAGCGGGAGGCAATAATCACGCATGTGCAAGGAGGTTCAAGGTCACACATGCCGCAATCCCAGCCCCTGGAGCCTGCTTGTTTAAAAGGAAAAAAATATGGTTGGATACTTTTTGATCAGACCTCTTATATGCCTGGTATATAAAATGCAACATCTTGTTGTTAGCACAACTAAAACTTTTATTAGAACATTCGTCTCACATGCACTATGCTTTGACTAACAGTCACCTTCAGCTAAGTCGTCTGCAATGAGTAAACTGTGCAAACATACAGTCCCAAATTCTATTACATTGGGATACCAAGTTTATGCAAATATATTGAAAAAGACTAGTTAAAACAGCAAGCTTGAACTTTCAAGCATTAAATATAACAACTGTTCTAAAAGAGATGCGTGCCTGTAGCACAAAGAGCCATTCTGAGCAGCAGACTTGCCAGCAGATGGCTGTTACAGTCAAAACATGTTGTGAAAAGGAAGTTATACAGTTTTAGTTGTGCCAACACAAATATGTTGCATTTTATATATTTCTGATTCAGCACAATGAGATATCACACTTCAAGATGTGCCTGCTGTTTTGAAGCCAGAATGACAGAAGCTGAAAAGTTTTCTTAGTGCAGTGCCTAACATCTTAGTGTTACCTGGCTGATGTGGTTGAAGGCATTGTCAATCAGGAACAGGAAAGCAGATGCGCAGTCCTGTCTGGGCTGTCAGGTTTTCTGCTTACGCAGATTGACAGGATTGTGCTGTAACTATGTTCATGAAAGGTTCTCTGTAATAGGTCTGGTTTGTCATAGAGACTGGCCTAATCAGAGGCGGTTTTGACTGTGCCAAGGTGGACAGCACAGCTTGTATGGTGGATGGTAGGGCAACTAGAGACTGCCACTGACACCACAAAATTGAAGTCACTGGCACAGTTTGCACTCTTAACACATGCCAAGAATTATGAAAGAGAGCTCGCTGTCCACTTCTTCCTCCTCCATCCCTCTCATAAACCTCTGCCACCTTCTTTCCTACCTCCATCCTGGAAGACAGTAGCAAAGTGGGTACCTGGAAGTACATTGTGCTTCCAGTGTTTCTTGCTTAGAATTTCCTCGAAAGAGCAAACTAACACTGCTCTTCCTTTACCTCACTACATTAGCATCAGTGGAAAATACTCCCTTGTCCTGGCTTTGTATAAAGATGATGCTGGGTACCAGAAGTTGACTGGGGCAGCAAACACTAGAAATTTGGCTTTAATAATCTTGATCTGCCAAACATCATGCTCAAGTGAAGAGATTTGGAACTGTAAAACAAGACATGTGTGAACTGTGTGATAGAGCCAATTATGCAGTGGAGTAGGCATTTTATAATGAACAGCAAAAGTTTTAGAGCACTGTATGTCCCTTAGCTATGGGATCCACATAATAGTCAGGTCCCTTACAAATCCAAGATAGCATATGTCAGCCTCCTTTGTTGTAATTGTTTTTGCAAATACTCTCCTGTCTTTATATTTTGAAGTAGGAAGCTGTGGAGGCCAATTTATTATCTGCCAGTCCATTCTTCTTCTGTTGTTCATTTATTAACTTATCAACCACAATTAATGCCAAATTCAATTCTATCCCAGTAAATGTTTGAGATGATACCAGTACTGGCACCCTGATTCAGAAGTTTTATTGAGAAGATGCAGGTTCAACACATTGTTCAGTATTTGTTGAGGCTGGTAAAAATGAAGAACACAGCAGCACCATATGTTATAAATCCTAACAGATTGTGAACTATTTCAGCTGGTCAGAGCACTATCACCCTAAAAGTAGATGGAAAATATTCTACAAATTTTATTGAACTTAATTTTTGTACATAGTACAAATGAAATGTTTTCAATGCTTCAGCATCTCGATTGTATTTGATGACCATACTAATTTTATGAAGTTCAAGTTGCAAAATATGAATATGTCATGCAAATTGCATGGTCCTTTACAAATTTGCACTTTTAAGTACTACATACCGCGAAATAAAACTTGCTTGTATATGGCTCTTCTGCATCCCTTGCTGTTGAGTAAAATGCCAAGTCAAGAACACACCAAACTAAATATTTGCATGGGGCCCAACCTGAAAATATCAGTTGCAAGACATTATGTTCAATCCTGTCATTGTTTTCATCTGTATTTCATGTACTGTGTTCTGAATGTAGGTTTATGGTGACAACTGTTTACTACATTATGCATTTCAAATATTGTGACTCAAGTATATTGAATTTCTAAGTGGATTGTTGTTGACAAAATGACGTACCATGGAAAATCT
This sequence comes from Coptotermes formosanus, assembly GCA_013340265.1. Classification (NCBI taxonomy): domain Eukaryota; kingdom Metazoa; phylum Arthropoda; class Insecta; order Blattodea; family Rhinotermitidae; genus Coptotermes; species Coptotermes formosanus. Next base: position 3,581,989 of record BLKM01009501.1, on the reverse strand, counting down.
GATACAGTTCATTAAACAATTTAGCGTAGTCAAATTTAGCATGTCTTTATACAAAGAGTTACAGGTGGTCAGTGACTGTGGTTACTGTCTTTAGATATTTGTTCATAATGTTCAGACAGTAATAATAAAATTGTGTGTTTGAGGCTGCACTTATTATGCAGCTGACTAGTGACTGACGCATTAATCCACCAAAGACTGAACACCAGTACTTATTGCAGCTCAAATACTGAAGGAGAATGCATAATTTGTACATTTTCATAAAATTAATAGGATTCATGTACTACAAGAAAGAAGAATTCAGAATGAACATTTCTCTGTGCTTCCACTCTTGATCTGTAATTAGTACATATAATATTGGCCACATCTTTGAAGAAGAAGTTAATAATTGATGGGCAGATGCTTGTCAGGAAAATGAGATGTAGTACACTATATGTTTAGAATTTGCAGATGTTATATCATTTACAGTGCTTATTTAATTCATAATATGTCAAGGTAACAGGATAATCATAAGCAAAAAAGTCACTTTTTGACAAGGCAGATTGTAGATTTCCTGAAGGGAAGGCTTTCTCCCAGTATGCACTGTAGGTGTGGTTGACCAGTGTTTCTCTTTCTTGTCAACAGTATAACTACTCTAACTCTTGTAGGACTAAGACTAAGACCGATACCAAGTATATGGGAACAGCAGGACAATTTGACATAATACTCAAGTGAAACTTATGAGCAGATTACATTCAGTAAATCTTTCATATTTTATATCTCCCTCTAAAAACCTAAAAATGAAAATGTATTAACTATAATTTTACAAACGGTGTTATATGGACTGAAACTCCAATTTGTGACTGCAGAAGGCTGAGGGGAATATGTTGGTGAAGTAACAGGAACAGCATAGATTACATAATGAGAGTCTTCAAAATTTGTATCAGAATTAAATTATGAGGCAAAACATGTAACATGCTTTGGTAATCTGAAAGTACCTACACATTTTCATAGAAAGACCTCAAGTGGAGGGTCCACCTGGAATAAATCAAGTACAGATAGAAGGGTAATATTAAAATAGATCTGTAAATGGGATTGTATATGGTGATCTGCCATCAGGTCCTCATCCCACCACATTGTTCAGTCACACTCCATGGTGATGAACCATCCAGTCCCAGCCATTGTACCACAGTGTTCAGTCACACCATAACAAAATACATGTGAACAAAGTTATAATGGCATGCCATGGCTTATTCAATCAGATGCTGGCTTCTCGCCATGGAGTCTTGGGCTCAGTCCTGGTTAAATTATTGTGATATTCATGGTGGACATAGTGGCACAGGTGCAGGTCTTTCTGTGAGTTTCTCCTGTTCTTCCCCATGGCGCATCATTCCATCATTTCTCCATGCTTATCTGCCATGGCTGCGTGAGATGTGTGACATCCCTGATCAGCAGCACATTATTCCATCCACAGTTTTTAACATAGCCCTTAACTGTTCACATAGTAAGGAAGTTAATCCTTTTAAGTTGTAATTTGTAATTGGATCCACATTTTATGCCATATACTAAGTTACATATGCTGATCTGTTTAAAATTTAAGTTTTGTATATAGTAGGGATTATAAGCAAGCAATACACATGACAATATCGCATGTAGATTCACCCAGTGTCAGTTTTCATCAAAACACTTCCAGGAGTGTAAAAGGTAAAGCACATAATTATGCATTACCTTTATCCATTTCCAATTCTGTTCTTTCTCAAAGAAGGAGTCAGTCACAGCCAACTTTTCCTTTAGTTCTGTTATTTTTGAGCTTCCAAGGTTTCGGCTTTATGAAGCCATCATCAGGCTCTACGTATACAAGAATAAGCAAACTCTACATAGTTGGAGGGAAAGGGATGATGAACATTAAGTTTATAAATGCTTGTCAAGCATGCATCCATCGCTTCAAGAACTTGGCCTTTCCCTACAACTATGTAGAGTTTGCGTGTTCTCGTATATGCAGAGCCTGATGATGGCTTCATAAAGCGGAACCTTAGTAGGTCAAAAATAAAAGAACTAAAAGAAAAGTGTGCTGTGACTGATTACTTCTTTGAGAAAGAAAAGAATTGTATCTTGTACTTAAATGCAACCGGGATGATGAACATTAAGTTTATCCATTTCATCCGGTTAACATGTGAAAATGCTCAACGACTAGCAGTCAGTCGGACTGATCATCCAAATTTTTTATGCTACTCTTGCTGTAGTCAGTAATTGTGGAGGAGTCTTCAGAACATGAAATTAGTGTACAGTTACTGGCAACTTAAGGGGAAAAATGACAGGGTTCTGGGCAAGCCTGCCACCATCTTATAGACTAATGTTTATCTTATGAAGCAGGCTATACTTAAAGAAAGTACTCCAGTGGTCAAGTATTTTCACATCACGCAGGTGACATGTATACATACCTGTACACATATCTGTGTTTATGTAAAGAATGAAAAACACTGGTTTAAGAAGTTCCTAATAAAATTACTATACACACTATACTCAGAGAATCAACTTTTCGTGAACTGTTGTATATTTAATAAAGTACAAATAATAACTACCGATCTAAAGTACATAATCACCTTAATAATATTTATTAACCCAACAGGTGTGTGTATTTTATGGTTGATGTGCAGTTCTGCATTTTTTATTTATCAACATCATTATCACAGCTACCCTCATTAGCATATGTGTCATCTTATTGCCATAATTTATTTGTATTTAGTCGCTTAATGTATATAACGTACTTGTCATATGTACATACTGTATGATAAGAAACAGTCTGCAGAAAGAGAAACACTGTCAAATGATCACCCTGAACTGTCAGTCAGTAAACATGACATTTCCTGTTGGTTCAACACTTTAATCCAAAACCCATTAGTTAATAACCTGTATATGTATATAAAATAACATTTAAACAAACTGTAGTGCAAAATAAGTTTGTAGTGAGAATGCAGAAATGTAAGTAGAAAGGAAAGTCTTAGATGATAAACGTAGGTCAAGAATGTTGGCACAATGTAAACATAAGAACCTTCCAATAAAATGGTTACTGTTGTGTATGATTTCATCCTTTTAAAAGAACTGAAAGACAAATATTCTGCTTGGAGTTTCATTACATGAACAGCACCAGACGCTTACAAAAGGGCTCATATCATCCAGTCATTATGATTTTCATCCTTGGTACTGTAATAATTTTTGCATGGCGATCCACTGCACCAAGGCTTGTCAGTCCCTGTCCTTTGGCTTGCATCACTGACCCACAGTGTATGCATAAAGCTTTCTGTCTATGTCTGTTGGTTTTCATACATTCCAAACACATCAAAAGATATGTTGCCTGTTTGTTTATTGATGTCACTCTATGTTGTGCTGTAAAGTTGTGAAGGGAGGACGGTTTTCAAAATTATCCATAAACAAATAAACTACAGTGTAAATATACAAAACACTAACTGGTTGACTTTCTGTGGTTGTAGGGTCGCCAGTGTGGAAACCAAGAGACATGGTAGGCCTAGGCGAAGCAACCACTCTTCCCCGCAAGGGCAAATCCTCCTCAACATCCTCTTGTTCCGAAATCACGACCGCTAGAGACCGTGAGCGTTGTTTAGTGTATGATTTTCCTGTTGTGAGAAAGACGGAAGGCTCCACCAGTGCACATGAGACTTCCTCATCCTCGTCAACTAGCACGCAGCAGCCCTGAAGAGAAGTCCACAACTCAAAACATTGGTAAGTAGGCAACAGGTGTTTAAGACAAATTTATAAATATGGCCCCCCCCCCCCCAATCCATTCGACACTTCCTTGCTATCGATATTGTGTTCTTAGAACTAAGCAGTCCAGTATTTAAAGGAGATATGTTTTTAATTCTTTCATATTGTGTATACAGATCTACTTGAAGCTGGCAATTAAAAGAACTCCTTTTCTTCTTGGTACAGTCAACCTAGTGTCCTCTTTCCAGAGTCTCCTGAAGGATTACAATTCCATCCTATCATCAGTTACAGGTCATAACTAATTCTGTCTACATGATCTGTCCATCAGTCCCTGAATGCTGTATACTCCTCAGATATATTGCTAAAACTAGGTTCCTCACATATTTCAGTATTTATTTCTTTTTCTAATCATGTACATCTAGTTAAATGCATGTAGTTCTCGTTTTATACGATTCCATTTTGAGTGATTTCACTTTAACCAGACTTTAAAATTTACACCACTTTTCGAATTTATGTGATAATTTTTGGCTTTAACACTATTTGGCATAGATGATCCATGGTCGCCCTTAGCAAATTTATGCGACAGTTTTCAGTTTAACGCAATTTGGCATAGATGATTAATTCATGGTGGTGCTTATCTTCTGTCGGAGGCTAGCAGGAAATGACATCACTATCACACCATCTGTCACGTGTACGGAGTGATTATGTTGGTGATATAACCACACGGGTCATTTAGTTTCCTCTTCAATGGCATTGGCTTTTCTTACCAATGTGAGTGAGAAATGTAAATCTGCATCACCTAGTGCAATCCAAGTGAAAAATCAGTGAAAGACAATCAGCATTAAACAGAAATTACACGTAATAGTGCATTGTGAAAAAGGTGATAGAATTTTTTATATATTCCATAATGTTAGACTCGCTGATAGTAGCGTACATACAGTTCGTCATAATGCTGACAGAGTTAAAGAAAGTGCTAGGTCAGGAACTAAAGTGTTTGTTTGTGTAGCAAGACTACCACAGTCCTGTCCAAATGACCCATACCAAAAGCTATGGATGTGAGTCTCTTACATTTTTATTACACTAGAAATAGATAAATATATTGTATGGAAATGTGTATATACTGTATAGAAATGTATATATACTGTATATACAGTACATATATACTCTACAGGTCCATATGTCCACTAGTGGTATAGCCATATACACTATGGATTAACTAATGTTTTGTGTAAATTCAAGTACAAACTCCAAAGCATTGTCATGCCACAGATTATGTAAATTATTCCATTTACACATAGAAATGTTTACATTTCATTTTCCAAACATTTATTGTCAACTAGACTCACTGAATTTTTCCTAATTATTTAATTTCACATATTACCTAGCGCAGTGTTAGGGCCTTTGTTTCCTCAACATAAAATTCTGTAGTAAATTAAGTAGCCAAACTTCAGATTTCTTAGAAGTCATTTTCTACATCTTTCTGTTCTGCCAAAGAGTGTTTTTAAATTTGTGCTATAGCCATTTGTGCTCTTTTAATATGATAGTTATTACACGTGCACGTGCACGCACCACGCACGCACACACACACATTGTTTTGAATGGCATTTCCTAATAATGTATTGACAGACATTTCAGTTCTATTAATTGTATTCACCTAGTGCTCCTGGAACTCATAAAATCTTAGCATTTCAAGTTCACTGACTTCATCTTCCCTACTTTCCAGACCCAAAATTTTCTGGAGACGCTATACATAGTCAGTCAGAAAAGAACTTTGCATGCCTAAGTTTAAGTCTTCACTTGGAAGGATACTGTTTTAGGATGTGACTCCAGGGTACTGGCATTTTGGAAGAACATACTCTCTCCACTCTTTGACCTTCAAGATGGGAGCAGTGTTTTGTGCCAAAATTCTACCAGACTTCACAGCATGACATGTCATATTTATTAGTGTGAGAACCTCAAATGTGACAGCCTTGACATGTTCTAACAATACCTAAGAATACTTTTTGCTTCTGATGTTCTCTTAAGTCTGTTCCATTAAATACAGGGAAAATTATCTCACTGTCGAACTAACCAACCAATTAGCTAATTCACTCACTCATTCACTACATGGAGCAAAGTCGTCCTTAAGGTGGTAATAGTTCATCAGCTTGTCAGGGAATTCCCTGCATTTTACAGAACCTGAAGGTTTATTACAGTCTCAATATTATTCATATTCCATGCATTAAAGATATAACACTTACAATCCCAACAAAATGCACATATAGTTAAGAAATGTGTAATTATATTATCAGTATCTTATCATATGTACTCTCCTACATGTTTCGGCTTGGGTTAGCCATTGTCAGGGAGATTCAAACACAAAGGAATGTGTGTAAACTCAAAAGTACATCATCATCAAATATGTAGCACATAGAATTGTAAGATCTTCCAGTGCTACATAACTCACTCTTACACAGTACACATCACACTATTCACTACAGGGACTAGATCCATTTTAGGATTGGAGGTACTACAAACAGATGTTTGCATTCAAAAGTACAACACATATGAACTGTAATGAAGGATATCAATATAGGTATTAATTTTTAATAATTTGTAACCCAGATTTTTTAACTATGACATAATCACCAACATGGTATGCAGAATTACATGTTTAAATCACTCTTATCTACTGCTAGGTCTTATACGTCTATGTACTACATATTCAACAAGGATGTACTTCTGTGTTTATACACATATCCCTTTGTGCTTGAATCTTCCTGAAGATGGCTAACTGACGCCAAAGCATGTGGGAGAATATATATGATAATATAATAATATAATTATGTTTGTTAACTGTATGTGCATTTTGTTCTAAGTATAAGTGTTTCATTGCAGTGTTCACAAGGACTCACAACCTGTCCCTATCTGAAGTGAAATCCATTCCATGCCCTCCCACCCAATTTCTTGGAGATCAGTTCTAATATTATCCTCCCATCTAGTACCTGTGTCTTCCAAATGGTCTCTTTCCCACAGGTTTCCCCACTGCAATACTGTCTTTCCATCGTCTTCCCCATATGTGCCATGTACACCCCTCATCTTGTTTGCCTTGATTTCATCACCTTAATAATATTTGGTGAGGATTACAAATCCTGGAGCTCCTCATTATGAAATTTTCTCCAGCCCCCTTGAGCACACTAGATATATAAAAAACAACGATCCACAATCTGCATTCGCCGTTCACGTACTAAACAATAGACATGACTATGGAGATCTGAACAGTATATCATTAATCAGATATGTCAAGAAGGGCCCAACAATGAACACATTTGAACAGTTTTACATCCAGTTATATGCTTTTAACAACAAGTTAATAAATGAACAACATCCTGGGGAATACAACCCCTTATTCCAACTCCTTAACAACTTCCTATTATGTCACAATCACGTGACCTGATACACCAATGCAGCTACCCTACACGTACAAACTCAGTGCATGCTAACCTGTAGTGTAATACACCTTCACCACTCACAATGCCACAGGTATGTATAGTGTCACCTTTGCAGATATCAATTGTCAACACTCTGTACTATTTTTGGAATATAATAGGTAAGATCAAAAGTGGAAATATATACCCACTAATGTTTATAAGAATTGCATTACAAAACCAGTAATTACAGCTTTAACGGGACTCTATTATACCTTTCAGGGCATCCCAAATTGCCCCGTACACCGACACATCTTTTTAATGAACTTTTAGTCATCATTTTAAGAAGAACAGCAGTGACACTTTATTAATAGAACAGGTGTATCATAGACTGTGACCAGTTTTTGTTACCATGTTGTGATAGTGTGTAATTACTGACCGTATGACTCCCTCAAGATGAGCTGGGTGTTAGCTCAAAACGTGTAGGAGTGGTTTCCAAGACATTTCAATGTTAATAAAAGTGCATATGTTGGTATCTAATTAATCCTTGTTCCCAAATATTTGGACTTTGCCATACTTTCAAAGGATTTATTACCCATCTTTATGTTTTGCTTTTGTCCTGCATTCTGTTCATAAGACACAAACATATACTTCATAGTCTGTGCATTTACTTTTGGACCAATGCCCTTACTAGTGGCTAATCAGGCTTCTGTTTTTCCTTTGTAGTATATGTTTTTGTCCTCAAAATTAATATCGTTGGCTTAAACCAGAAGCTAACATGTGCCATTCAATTTCTGTCCGTCCTTATTTGGCTGACTGTTCCCAAGAGCACATTCTAAACAACAAATAGAAGGGCTATAACAATAGCATTACAGCAATGTGTTTTTAATAGTATTTCAGCCTGAAGATAAACCATTGTGGTTGAAGCATGTTGCAGAAATAAATACTATAGACAATATAGTTGTGTTGATGCATCTTTATTCCTTTATTTTGTAAGTAACACAACAGGATGATAAACTTTTTATGTCCCAGCTTTCTCAGCTGAGTCCATGCAGACACCAGGCCACTTCAGTAGAAAGAGTGATGAGCTTCACGGCAGAGAACATGGCAGCATTTTTGGCATTTTGGAGTCTGTGCTGCATCTGATTAGCTTCCACTCCCCATTGTTTGTTTTAACTGGTATCAAACACCTCTCCCAGTCATTCATCATATGGTGTGCAAGTTATCTGTCATAGGGGAGGCAACATGTCTCCTCCTTATCTTCACCAGAGAAGCGTTCACTTACAACAGTTGTTACCTACATGAATGCTGTGTCAGCATGTGTGTTCCAGCTCTTGTGGTGTTTCCTAGAAGCAACATGAAAGTTGAACTACTGGATGGCCCACCCCTAGATTCAGTAGTAGCTTATCACAAGGCTGGACAGATCCAGAAAAAGAATTTTGCACAAATTTTCAAATATTTGCCCCTTTTGTGAAGCCATGTGGAGGCTTCATTATTCTGACACTGAATTGTCACTACTCTCTTCCTAGGAATGTCACATGAATAGACATTGTTCAGGAAAACAGGGTGACCATTATTTGTTGTTGCATGCACTGTACTCAAAAACTGCATTCTCTAGACGTTTCCTTCATGCAGCTTCTAAAAACACATTGTGCACAGAAAATAGAGATTTGACTTAAAAACAATCCCAACAGAGCTTTACATGCTATCAGACTGCAGGCCTGGTTGGAAAACCTTACCAGAATTCGTCCATTGCAGCCATTGCTGTAGATGTTTTTCAGACAACAGGCTCTGTCCCCAGCAGCCATCACATTTTTGTTGAACTTGATTTCCTTGAAGAAATTCAGCGCAACAGTATGAATGATTTGCTACCAAAATATGTTGCATGTAGCAGCTGTACAGAAGAAGTGCCCCTCTTTAGCAGCACCAATCCACAGTCTGTAACCAGCACTGTCACTCCATCTGCCTCATCAGATACCTCAGTTTTTGTTCTCTCCTGTGATGATAATCCTGCTTCTGACACCTCTAACAGACAAGAAGAACAGCCAGTAACACTCTAGTGTTCCAGAAAAGCAGCTACTGCTATTTTGATGAACCTTCCTTACAAAAGCAAACGTGAAGAAAACCTGGAGTGGAACGGGGCTAGGGGTCAGAGATCATCCTTCAACAGACAGTCGCAGAAGAAGAAGCAGTCTGGTCATGATGATGTAGAAAGTAATTGGTCCCGCTGAACACAGCTCATCATTCTCAGACTCTGAGGAATATGAGAACCCAGTCTTGTAATAACTGATGACAAGGATTCAGATAACGGCACATAGCCCTTCTGTAGCTGACAGCTGTATTATAAAGGTGATGAAAAGTAAATGATTTGAACAGAATTCTAGGACTGGTGTAGTATCAAGATTCAGACAAGTGGAGAACATTTTATGTTCATTATGCTACATTCGCTAAACACCATGCCTTATTGCCTAAACTGTGGGTGCACAAATCGCAGTCGCCAGGTCACCTGAAAAACTAAATTATGTATGGTGGTGCCTAATGTTTGTCAGTTCTGTGAGGAACTCGGTATATGTCACCCTTCTGGTACCTAGAGTTTTGATGTGGCTTCTAGGTTTTTGGAAAATTTGTGCACCACTAAGGTAACATGCGAAACATATTTACACCACATATTGTATGCAATCAGAATTGAATTCTAATGAATAAAATAAAACATATGCGATCCTACACACATTCTTATGAATACAATAAAATCTACCCCTTCAGCAATAGATATTTATTCTTCTGCAAGGGCGCACCCAAGGGAGGCCGCAGGGCTGCAGCCCTCCTCTCCAAACCCCCCAAAAGTGATATTTAAAAGACACAGATTTTGTAGACACAATATCCAAAGTTGTATGTCATTTACCCTTCAGCTGAAATCAGCCACTGAAATTGGCTGATGACTAGGATATTAGAATTGTGAAAAATAAATAAATGAAATTTAAAAAATCAATAAGGTTGGACACTGTGATCGAGTCATGGAACATGTATTTGTATATATGTAAATGCAGTTGCAAACAGTGTTATGTTCCTGTTATACTTATGACACGATTTTTATAACATAATTTTTAAAATCAAACATAAATTATACGTCGCCTCAGGGTCGGGGGGCCCCCCCCCCCCCCAATAAAAAATTCTGGGTGTGCACTTTTCTGATGGTCAATAAATTCCCAGCATTTATGGAACACATCTTTATTACCATGTTCACATCCATGCTACCGACTTGTGCAAGTTCAGGTCACACCATTTGGTCCCCTGTAACCATGACATGGCACATCCTTAGCTTACAGATGGGAGAGATGGCATCCAGATGTGAAGGCTAACCATAAATATACCAAATAAGCAGTTGTGGACAGCAATCGAAGGGTGGTCCTCCGGCTTTCCTGCTGGGCTAGGGGCTAACAACTTCTCTTTTTACAAAAACTGGCATGTTACAAAATGTCAGAGCCTCAGAAGTTTTTTAAATTGGTCTCTAACTTTAAGGGAAGGATAAAAGATAAGGATGTTTGAGAATGAAATACCAAGGAGAGTGTTTGGACCTAAGAAAGTGGGAGTAGCGGGATGTTGGATGTAACTGCATAACAAGTTTCATAGTTTGTACTATTGGCTGTATACTGTTAGGGTGATCAAATCAAGGACAGTCAGATTGGCAGGGAATATAGCATGAATGGGAGAAATGTGAAATACATAAAGATTTTGGTTGCAAACTCTGAAGGAAGAGTCCTAGTCATAACTGGGAGGATAATATTGAAACAGATCTTACAGAAATTTGGCTTAATTATTTGGATTTGTTAGGGTCCAATTGTTGTCTCTTGGGAATGTGGTGAAAAGCTTTCTAGGCTCCATAACAGGAACAGAATTTCTTGACTACCTGATCAGTATTAACTTATTCAAGACTCTCCTCCAAGGAGCTAATTCTTTGGTAGTGACTGTGCTTAGCATGGCCAGATTTACACTATGAAGAAACATTCATCCACATATCATGACCAAAGATTTTGTATGCACCACAGTAAAGTGCAGAATGCATAATTGCTGGTACTTTTTGCTGTGTGAGTTATTTAATGATACTGTCAATAGGCAAGTTGTGCACTTTCCAGTAATAAGATAATGGATGAAAAATGAATTGAAAGGAATGTGAAAGGGAAATGCCTGAGTTCTCACCCTTTCCACCACCCCTGCTTGTAAACTGCCAGCAGAACCACCATTCTTTAGAAAATATTTACTTAGTTTCTGTCTCACTTGCAGGAAGCAGTTAAGTATGCCGTGTACCAGGGTGTATCCAGAATGGCCATAAGTGTGTGAGTTGAAGAATGAGCACCTATCCAACAAGATGCTATGTGTTAGTGACAATAATAGGATAAAAACATGGAACAGAATTTCTTTTTGGCTTATTTATAATAGAAATGACATCACGTCAGGATTTTCTGCTGGTAGTATTTTAGTGCCTAAAATTGATCTGGACAAGAAGAGAAATAATACAGTGAATGTTGATATGGAACACTTGAATGACCCAGCAAACTGAGTGAAGTTCAGGGAGCCATTTCTTTGAAACAACTGCTCAAGCAGTATGCCATTGCATACTTTGAGCAGCATAAACACCTGCCAGACAAGCATCTTCCTGAACTTTGTTAGCTTAAAAATGTATTTCAGATCAATATTGGGCATTACATAATGGTATTTGTTGCATTATTTTAGTTACACAGTTTAATTTTATGGCACACAAACACAAAAGTGTATTTGTGGTCGTGCAGGCAGGAGGGTTGGTTAGAAGATAAGTATGTGGAAAGATGAGTATCTGGCAAGTGGATGTCATAACCATGGAAATTTGGGCATCTTGTTCCAAGTGACTAATTTTATAAAGACAACATGCAAATTTACATAATTTGCAAAGACAAAATATCTCGCTTCAAGCTTCCTGTCTTCATTTCTGAGAAGAAACACATTTGAATGACAATGCTTGTAGGCAGGACTCTTGAAGTAATTATGCAATGAATATTAATGTATTTGAGTGTGTGTATGTGTGTGAGTGTATGCCCGTGCATGCATGTATGTGTGTATGTGATACTTGATATCTTCATGACAAGCAAATTGCAGAATGTGGCTGTCAGTAAAACTTGTATTCTGATCAACCCTCCGGCATAACTTGGAAAGGGCTAATTACTGATGCACCAAATGAAAGAGTGCTGCATACAAAAGAATATGTTCACAATGAGATATGTTATTAAAATCACAAGTTACATATTGTTGATGTTGTTGAATTTGTGGTTAATTGTGATAAACTGAAATTCATATTTAGGAAATGTCTAGGCCTCATGTGAACATCAATGGATGATGGATTGGAAAATACATTTGTTAATTGACAGTTGAGGATGATTCTGACTAACCAGAATGGACAAGGCAATATCAAATATTGCACATGCAAGACCTACTAGTTTGTGTGAAATGGTTAAAATAGCTCAAACGTGGAGTGTATTTTTGTGGTTTAGTAATATAAGATATATACATCAGCTTTACTAAATTATATCAAATGTTAAATCCCATCACAGAGTTTCCCATTCATCATTTGTACATATATATCATTTACTATTTGTCATAGTAACATTGTGTCATGTGTGAGTGGTTAAGTTCTAATAGTACAATTTAAATTATCGAAGGAGCTTCAAACTGAGGAATGCTGTTCATCCAGTAGCTGTGACATGGTACTCATAACAGCAAGATATTTTGTCAATTGGTAACTCAGTTACAGCACCATGCATTACCACAAAAACTCATGGTGCAAGTGAAATATAAGCTTGGTTTCATTTTCCATTGATGCAACAGAAAAATCTTTGTTCCTAGGTAATCGAAAAACTAGAGGTAATTTTAGATTGTATTGAGGATATCTATTACTGCTCATCTGCCACTGAATATATTTTGTTCATTAACAGTAATGAGACTAGTCTGGTTTATATGATGTTCGTAGTGTTACTTGAGATTTGATTTTTTTTACTACACAAAATGTTTCATCATCTTCGCTCTAGTTCCCAGTATTCACAAACAGTGGAAGCTTTGCTCAGATTATTTAAATTAACATAACTGTTTGCAAATCATCTGTTAAACAAGTAGCATATCCTAAGTAATTAAATTTTAGAATGTGTCACCTTAGATCTTTAATATGTTACTGTGTCATGACAATTTTTCCATTAATACCCAGCTCAAGTTACATGCAATTTCTCATCGTATTGTTATGATGCCCTATAAAGCTTGTTATCCATATTAAGTGTCTGTAACAAGGCAATAATATTTCAAACAAAGTTTGTAAGGGTCTTCAGCATGATAAAATTGTCACCATTTGATCTCGTATATGTCAAACAGAGGAACAATTTTCAGTGATGTCTTCATTGTTTACTTTCTTCTTGCACAAGTTCTTTTGAGTGACTCAGATGTATCAAGGTGAGTCTTCCTACAATCCAGGTATGTTGTGTTCACATACTGAGGCAATGACAATTATCACATTCATGATCTGTGAATATATTTGAATCTGGCCCACTCAGTCACCAATTTTCTGCCACCTTCAAGAAGTGTCTGAAAAGCCAGTTCTGCCATGATAGTGATAAGAGTTACAATTATGTCAGAGAAATGGGGAAACTTCTCAGATTCAACACATCACTTAAAAAATATTACTGCATTTTATTACAATGCTCACACTTAAGATATTATTTACATTAAGTATACTTTCTGTAAGTTACGTGCAATAATCTAGCAAAATATGTGTGACAGGAAATGCAGGACTGAATGATGGCCTAGCCTCGTCAGCAGCCCCTCACTCTAGAGGTCCAGGTTTCATTCCAGGCCGGTCTATAAGGAGTTTGTGGTGGACAGTATTGTACTATGTCTTGTTTTTCTCTGACTGCTTCGGTTTTCCCATCAGTATGATTCTGTCAATGCTCCATACCCATCCCTTCATCTATCATCGATGCTGCATAATCACAGCATTTGGCAGATCATTGAGGAATACGCTTAAAAGACATTACATGCTTTCTGAGTGTATGGCTTATCTTGAAACTGGTGGGATCAAATATTCTACCAGCTATTGTAAGCGACTGTAACTGGCGTACCATCTGAATTCAAAATTGTAATGACTGTCACTAGTAAATGGCTAAGTTAAGTACAGAAGAGGGTGAATTTTTAACCCAGTTCATAAATATGAACCACAGAAATGTGTAAATGTAAATGTCCTCTGTAGAGTTAATATTATTTATTCCATGCATTCCGCTTGCAGTAATTTATGTATACTGATAACATGTCATTCTATTGTCTGCATATGTTGGTGTATATAAATAATCATCCTCCGTAGAATTGTGCCTTCCTTGAGCAGTTCATTTATATTGGTGCTGCATAAACACAGGTAAATTGCAAACTGCAGTATAAATTAGAAATGCCTTTCAATCAAAAGTAATGGAATGGAATACTGAGTGATTTTGATAAAGTAATCTTTGAAATAAGGAATGGACACTCCACAGTTTTTTAAACCTGAAGGAGGCTTTGTATTCAAGTTTATAACTTTCATCGTCATGGAGTTCCAATGACAGTGTGTCTGAAATAGCAAATTTAAATATTCATGGACCATACATGCCTATATTTGCACTATAAAAGAAAAACAATCACGAATTATGCAAGATTTGAGGTTCTCACAGTGGTGTTGCTGAAGATGTAAGTCCTGGATGTTCCACCAAGTCGACTGATAAATAGTTACTAACATCTTTGAATGCACTTTCATCTTTGGAGTCAAGCAATCCTTGACTGAAGGTACTGTGGTCCTTTGAAAGGTTGGTAACTTTCTACCAATTTTCATGGCACAATATCCCAGAAGACTTGCATCTTAAATTACAAATTATGTTTGCTCTTTTTACTGCTTCATTTCTAATGATGGCAGAAAGTTTGCATAATGTAAACAGAGAGTATGCAGCAATGTTTCTCAACCTTTCCAAGCCATAATTTGGATAAGGTCAGTAGCTTTGTGTCACAATCCCAGGAATCAAAAGTAAAGATAGGTGTAAAATAAAAAACAGGGATCAGTGTAACAAATGTGACATTTTAATGATTTAATGAAATTCAGATAAACATAAATGCAATAAAACCAATCAATAATCCATTGGTTTTATTGGCTGGAAACAAAACAGGGATGAATCACCTTAAAACATATTTGCATTTACATACTTCTGCATGAGCCTGAGTTTAGTAGTGTGAGTCCTCTTATGGCTGTTATGTCTAGAGTTAGTCTTCTTGATCGTATAAACTTGGATTTTCCCATATTTTGCAAGGTACACCCAACCATAATTTTATGCCTTTTTGCTTCTTCCCAATTTACACCACTTTTTAATTTACACTCTCTCATTTTCGGCTTAACGCCCTTTGGCTGGTTGTGTTCTGTTATGTTAACCCCTGACTGGTGATTTTGATTTATGCCCCTTTTTCCAGGAAGGCAACTATGGCGTGAAAGAAACGCTGGGTGTATTCCTCATATTTAGACAATTTTGCAACCCTATGACAACTTTGGTCATAAAACGGTAATTTTGTTTGGCTGATCCAATAATTTTTCGTTGAGAGGGTGGCAACCATGCTAGTCAATGGTCTCTGTCATTTTTTTATGAAATTGCAATCAAGCTAACATTGCCACAATGTCACTACATGTGATTACATTTATGAAAAGTACTGTTTTTAATATGCTTACCAAAGAAGTGTAGGTTAATAATAAGTAGATTCATGAAATTGTGTCATGGCCCACTCAGAATAGCTTCATAACCCAAATTTGGGTTGTGACCCATAGACTGAGAAGCAGTGATATACCAATATGAAACCTCACATACAAACTAGAGCGAAGATAATAGCCTGGATTTATACGTTAATTTTCTTCATACTGTAGGGGGCACTGTGGTGTGTTGTCACATGTGAATGCTTTTGTACTTCTCAGTTTCCTACATTTCCATAACACAGCAGGCATCCAACTGTAAATCATGTTCATATCATTTCATTGCTAGCACAGATGGTTTCTACTGATTTCTCAGGTTTTAGTTTTAGAGTCAGTACCAGTATATCATCGTTATTATAATTGTACCCTGAAATGTTATTTGCCTAAACTGTATCAAGAAACTTCAAACTATAAGTGTCATTTAAGTCAATGTAACCTGGTACTGTCACGCAAGTACATACAATACTACATTTCAGTATATTACTTACGGTACGGCACATTAAATTGTGTGTCCCTACTACTATGAGTACTGAGCAGTAACAATAGCAGTAGCAGTAGCAGTAGCAGTAGCATTAGTGGTGGTGGTAATACAAGCACCACCACCACAGTTGCAAACTAGCTCATTTAGTGTGATTACTACATTATAGGGTGGATGACCATGGAATATGGGTTAATTTCCTAGAAGGGGCAGAGATTTTTCTCTTTTCCACAGTGTCCAAACCCACCCTGAGACCCACCAAGCCTCCTATTCAATGAGTACCAAGTCACTTTCCTCAACCATAACGTAACTTGGGAATGAAGTTGACCACTCATCTTCATCCAGTGTCAAGGTAAAGAATGTATGGAGCTATACTTTCACTCTTCATGCCTACATGGCATGATGTGATGCACAGGGACTTTACTTTTACATAGAGTTTATTCTAACAAAAAATATATCTAAGCATTTGCAGCTGTTTCCTAAAACATCATGTTAAAAATGGTTTGGTGGCCTATGTAAAAAAAAACTCTGCAGAAATGAGAAAATTCTGTAATAAAGTGGTGTGATAGGAAATGGTTTAAATATGGAAACATTACTTTATCTCCTGGGTAGCCATTCCTTATTCCAGTCTGACTTCAGACAAGAAAGTCTTCTGTCAGAAATTTAAGAATCTGATTTCTACGATCATAATCAAGGATAAAAAGTGGGCTAAGTGTAAGATAATAAATATTGTATTGGTCAGAAAGCACGTCTTCTTCATTCATAACCATAATACCCAGGGGAGTTGATCCAAAATAGGGTAATCTGCAAATGATGGTCATTCTTTGGATTTTTACACCATGTAGCAAAAGTCTTGCTCTCCTAAGGCAGAAATACCTCTAACTCCGAAGTCCATCTGCATAAAGTTCATTGCTCACATTTTACCACCTGTGAATGTCCCTCTGTTGCGCTTGAAAAGGGCATTCTTGGAACTCTCTACTCCCATTGGCTCAGTACAAGCCCTATCCCTCCTGTCTTTGGTCAGAATTTCCTCAAACTTCCTATATAACCATCACATTCCTTCAGCTCAAACGAGACAGGCAAACTGTTAGCATAAGCAGAAGTCCTGGCTATAGATACAAGATTTGTGTGACACAAACACAGGTATGGCTACACTGCATGCAAATTTCTGACCTTACTAGCTCTCTGACTGGTTGGTTCCAATTACATCAACATCCACCTGTACCAGAATCTGATAAACCTGAAAATGGAGGTGGTACATTCCTTGGCAGTCACTGGAATAGACCTTGACCATAAGGTGTAAGAACCCAAAAACTGGGCATCATGAAAACCTATAGGGTCAATTGTTAAAAAAAAGTTATTGCCATAAGGTGCTGGATCCTACAATTTGAATTTACTTCCAATAATTACATGAGTATACTGAGTTACATAAATTGGTAGGGTACTACATTTTTAATTCAGCCATATGTACTTGCAAACCTGTAGATAACTGAAATATATAACAAAGGAGATCATTACGCTGGTTGCTGTTTATGTGGCCCATGTGCCATGAAACTAATGTAAATGAAGCATACATCTCCATGTTTACATTACAGTACACATGAAAGGTGTGCTTTATGTAGATTTCACCCCATACAATTATGACCCATTTGTCCATGTCATACCAATAGTGTTATAGCATACTTTGTATCTTCATGAATTTTCAGTACAATGTAGTGCAACAGACTGCTGTCACACATGTGGCAAGCAGCACCACATCCCGCTTTATTTTATTTTAACTAGACAGCCCTACCACAATTCCAACATACCTCAGCTTTCTGAAGGATAAATACAAATAAGTTTTGAAGTTATAACTTTGAATTTTCAGTCACATTCTGATTATAATTATACCTCACTTGTACTTTTTGTCTGTTATGAATGTGGACTGTACAAAAGAAATACATTATTTAAGCATTTTAAATTTCTGAATATTTGTAGTTATTATCAAATAAGAAAACAGATGCCTTGTACATAATATATGTGAAGCTTTAAAATAAACTAAACTGAATCATCCTATTACAATTATTGTCTTATTTCTTTTGACACTCTCCCTGTATGACATTGTCTATTCTGTTATTTTGTTATAATGTTCCTGGGGTTGCCAGATATTGGACAGTAACTCTAGAATGCCAAAAGACTGCACGGAAAATAAATACTGTTTTCTGGATGATTTTGAAAAATCTGTATAACAGGAAGTCAAGGATGACATTACCTTGGGTTGTCAGTGGGCTCATTCTCCTGTGGGTTTGTAGTAAAATGCTAACAGTTATGTTTATTGACTTTAATAGATATTCTATCTATTGCAGGCAATGTATACTTCTGTTTTAATCCGCAATGCATGTCCTTGCATTTCATGCCCCATACCTTTGTTTACTCTTTTAACAATCTTGTCCACGTTGGTTTTTTCAGGAGCTTGATTTCAGCAGCTTGTGTTTTAGTAAAATCTCTCATCTCTCATTGTCAGCACCCACGTTTGACAAGTGCATTGTAGCAATTTTTTTCTCTTTTCCAGAGCGTTCAGACCGCTTCTGGGGCTCATTCAGCCTATTCAATGGGTACTGGGAGCTCTCGGGGGTAAAGCGGCCAGGGCGTGATGCTAACCACTCCCATTCATCTAGTGTTGAGCTGAAGAGTGCGTAAATCTATACCTACGCTCCCCCGTATCTTTCAAGGCTTGAACTGAGACAACTTTACTTTTACACTACATAGACATAAATACGGGTGGTTAGTCGCCTGCTTCCCTTTTATCGCGAAAGTTCGGGTTCGATCCCGGCTAGTCCATGCGAGATTTGTGGTGTACCAAGTGGAACTGTGACTCACTTGTTTCCAAGTACCTGTACCCTGTTCTCATTCTACCAATGCTCTTTATTCATGTGTAATTAATCTAGGGGTACCATCGACGCTATATAATCTCAGTAATTGACAGCATCCTTAAAGAAAACCCCTTAGAAGTTGTAGATCGTAATGAGATCTGCATTTTGTAAAAGGTGAAAAGGTAAAGTTGTTGCTGTCTACGCCATGGAGGCATATAGGCGGGAAAGAGATACAGTCCTACTCATTCTTAATCTCCACAGTAGATTGAGGTGAGCGGTCAACTTGACGCCCCGGCCGCTTTACCCCAGGGAAGGAATCCCCCACCCATTGAACGTGAAGCTGCCAGAGCCCTACCACTTTCTTTGTCAGAACATGGCTGTGATGTGTGACAGTCTGTCTACGACGAACCGTTCAATCAATGACCCATACAGCTATGACATACAACAGCTACTCCACAAATGTTTCACTATGGATTACCCATGATTCAACATGCAAGAACCTTTGTGGTCCAGCATGGCGCCAGTTTTCGCCTACCATTAGTGTGGGCGTATTGATATTCGTCGTTTGATATGTTTCGTTCATAACTAAAACAGTTTCACAGTAAATGAAGTGTTGACAATAAAGTAAGTCCTTGTAATAAACGAGCGTTACAATATATATAAAAATTCAGTCATGCAAAGGTATGTGATGCCGCCAGATTGCAGGACAACTGTGAGAACATTGGCGTTCCACAGACCACCACTAGATGTCAGGAGACGTGAATACAGAGGACTGTTTTCTGCGCGGTACGATCTGAGCCTGTAATATGATTCAGCTTTATTTACGTGTTTTGCATGGAACTCGGAACAAACCACGATTCTTTCCCCATACAGCATTAAATGATTGATTTTTAAAAGCCTGTTGGGGTATGTTTACTGCGCGGTACGGACTGAACCTGTAATATAATTCACCTTTATTTACGTGTTTTGTATGGATCTCGGAACAAACCGCGATTTTTTCCCATACAGCATTAACTGACTGATCTTTATAAAACCCTGCCGGAGTGTGTTTACTGCGCGGTACGGACTGAGCGTGTAATATAATTCAGCTTTACTTACGTGTTTTGTGTGGATCTCGGAATAAACGGCAACTATTTCCCCATACAATATTAACTGACTGACTTTTTAAAACCCTGTCGCGGAGTGTTTACTGCGCGGTGCGGACTGAGCCTATACTATAACTCACCTTTACTTACGTGTTTTATATGGATCTCGGAACAAACTGCGATTATTTCCCTATACAGCATTAAAATTATTGATATTCAAAACCCTGTCGGGGTGTTTACTGCGCGGTACGGACTGAACCTGTAATATAATTCAGCTTTATATACGTGTTTTGTATGGATCTCGGAACAAACTGCGACTGTTTCCCATACAGCATTAACAGATTGATTTTTAAAATCCTATCGGGGTGTTTACTGCGCGGTACGAGATGAGCCTGTAATATAATTCAGCTTTATTTACATGTTTTGTACGGACATAGGAACAAAAAAAAACGATTATTTTCTTATGCAGCTTTAACGGAGTGATATTTAAAACCGACACGGAGTGTTTACTGCGCGGTACGAACTTAGCCTGTAATATATAATTCAGTGTAATCTCAGTCTTTAAATGGTTAATCACGAAGATATAAAATAGCAAATAAATATCGTAAACAATGTTCTCTTTGGTGTAGCTTACGTTAAATCGTCATGGCTCAGGCGGTTAGCCGCAGGCCTCCCAGCGCGGAGGCCCGAGTTCGATCCCGGGTCAGTCCACGTGGGATTTGTGATGGACAAAGTGGCACTGGGACAGGTTTTCCCCGAGTATTTCAGTCCTCCCCTGTCAATTTCATTCCGCTGGTACTCCATTACTAGGAAAAGGGTAATAATAATAATAATAATAATAATCTTCACCATAAGGTTGCACAAGAAGCATTAAGGTTGCGTTGCGTCCGTAGCGTCTGTTGCGGTGTCCTCCACAAAAAACTTAAAATCATGGTATGGGATTTTATGGTGTAGCTTTTCCTTCAAATGCTTCAACCTTTTGCCTTCTGCAAGCAGTAAGCCCATCTTATATACACTGTAGCATTCTCAGTCTCTGTCACATTGCCGCATTGGAGTTTCATGGACCGCCACCAGATGGCAGAAAAAGACAGGACACAGAATTTAGTTTCACGGACGCGCGGATCATGTGTAACAGAAATGACTAAATGGTGTTCCCACGTTACGTAAGGGTTTGCCGTTCACTAATACAACAGTATAATATTCGTACATACACATTCGGGTTTTCGCGATAACTGCGGGCACCACTACGAAATTATAATACACAGTCATACACATTCTTCAGGTTTCCACGGTAACTACGTGAATGAGTGTGCCTTGCCTGCCTACATCGCGAGGTTTTCGCGGAAAATACGGAAATGTGTGTGCCTTGCCTGCCCGGATGACGGGATTTCCGCAGTAACTGCGTACATGAAGTGTCCGTTGCACCCACGGGTCGAGAGCTTTCAAAGGTAACTAAGCAAATGGGTGTGCCTTGCCTGCGCGGATTGCGGGGTTTCCGCAGTAACTGCTTAAAGAACTGTGCCTTGTCCCATGGGTCGCGAAGTTTCAAAAGTAAATAAGTAAACGGGCGCGCCTTTCTTGCTCGGATCGCGGGGTTTCCATAGTACCTGCGCAGATGAAGTGTTCCTTGACCCCACGGGTCGCGAGGTTTCAAAGGCAACTAAGTAAATGTGTTTGCCTTCCCTACTTGGGTCGCGGGGTTTCCACAGTAACTGCGTACATGAAGTGTGCCTTACCCCCACGGGTTGCTGGGCACCATCAGACTAGTTACATTTATAATTTTGGAAGTGTTTGAAATGACGTGCAGTGGTTTGAACCTGAAGTATAATTACACGTATGTGCTGGACTTAACCGGTTTTTACTACGCTTTTTAACACATGCTGCTGTAACACTGGAGTCAAACATCAATAACAGTTGCTTGTTGGAACTTAGCAAAAGAGCCTAAAAAGGCAAAGGGTGAATTTTTTTATATAACATTAGTTAATCCCGTTTATTACGTAATGCTACTGTAATGAATGAGTAAATGCCCTTCCCGAATTTTGGTCATTTAAGTGGTATACTTGGAACTATTCAGTATATTCACTTGTCTTCTAGTAACCAATTCCACCTAAGGTAAAATAAGCTGCGTACGGCGGTTATTGACCACGGATCGCCGCTCGCACAAATATGCCAGATGCTACGTTTTCAGGCATACTTGTGTTTTGTATTTAAGGGGGTGCCACGAGGTAAAGGCTCTCACTAAAGATTCATAGTTTCGGCAAGACACTTCGAGTTCCCGATACGACAAGTTCAAGACATGAGAAATTGCAGTTTCTGACTGGTTATCCAAGGTATGTGGCAGTGTTGAATTTCTAAGTATTCTGAGTGTTTATTCTATTGGAACGGAGCACTTTTGGGTATTCTGTCATTTGGCGATTATATTGTAAATTCCAAATCTACGACAAACGCGGTAACGAACATTAATTACAATCAGGGCGAGCAATTGACTTACCTACAGGTGGCATACACTCCAGATTGTAAATCCTGTAATATATTTATATTGTGGGAGGTTGGATGGTGTCGTGCTGTTGGAATGACAAATCCAATCCATGAATATACTTTTATTAACATCAACTCATACAGGGTTCAACAACGTGGAGATCAGTAATCGTGCTGTTCAGTTATGGGTTTATATGGAGCTGGTTGCGGCGTTGCGTTGATTGGGCTGCGCTGTAGCCGGTGCTAGACTGGACTTAGACTTCGATTGGAGTAGACTTAGACTGGAGAATACTGCTTGGCTACCAACCAACCAACCAACCAACCAACCAACCAAAGAGCTAACTAAGGGCGGAGACTTGAGCGAAGCGCAAGTCGACGTCCCTTTGTCTGAGTAGCCATTCCTGCGTTTCAACGCAGCGCTAGGCCCTAACACAGACACCTTACTCTATAACGGGGATTTGCTTACGCTAACTGTTTATAGTCCTGGTTCAAGGCCGGCACTTGTTACGCTAAACGCTACGGCTCTAGGAGCACATAGCCTTCTTATCTGTGGGGGAAAATTTTGGTTGGATGGCTGCTTGGGAGTTGAAACCAGGGTGGCAAATTCGCGTAATGTATTCGAAGAGGGCATTTTGGTGAAGCCGCCATGCCCGCGTGAGGGAGGATGCGGGCCGTACCCCGACTTTTTAATTTCACCCTGGCATTTACCTTACTACTGAGAAAAATCAAAACCTCAGTCAGGGTGACCGAAATGCGCCCAGCTAGTCAATACGGAGCACGTTTCCATGTCGACTTGTCCGCCATTTTGCATGCGGCCACGACGGGTCGGCTGATCCCTTAGCCTGCGCATCCGGCAGCTTGTGTCGGCCCTCGGTTAGCGTAAATATCTGCCGAGTTGCCGAACTAAGGGTTCCCAACACCAGCTAACTTTGAGTCGTAACTCTCGGTTAGGGCTCTGGTGTGTTCTTCAAAGAACGGCACTCCCAGATCCTCGTGAATTTGCCTGTTATTGACGTACCAAGGTGCACCAGTAGCAATGCGAAGACACCTGGACTGGGGAACCTGCAGATAAGTGACGTAGGCCCGAGCGGCATACCCACAGATGGGGTACGCATAGTCCATCATTGTGCGGACGAGCTGCTTATACAGCAGAACTCCATTTCTGATTGAGAGGCCGCTTCTCCTGTTTAGGAGAGAGCCAAGCACAGCCAGTCGCTGGCAGGCTTTCTTCCTGATCTGTACGATATGAGGCCGCCAGGTCAGGCGTGAATCTAGAGTCACTCCCAAGTAACGGGTTGTACCGGCCAATTCGATAGGCTCTCCTAGGAACTGAACCTGTCGACACCGGGGAACTCGCCAGGCGGCCTTAGCAAAGAGCATCCCATTGCTCTTTGAGACGTTAATGGCGATTCTCCATTCTCTCAGCCACCGCTCTAGGTCACTCCGATAATTTTCTAACTACCTGATGAGCAGTGCTGATTTGCGGGATGGCAAGGCATGTCGTTTACATACAGACTGAAGAGCACAGGGGAGACAAGTGGGCCCTGCGCTACTCCAACAGGCATACAACGACGGGTGGATGTGGCGGTTAGGAAAGCGGCCTCGAACGTCCGGTTATGGTGATAGGAGGATATTATTTTAACAAGGGACGAGCGGAAATTTAGGGCGGTTAGCTTGAAAAGGAGACCATCGACGCAAACGGTATCGAAGACTTTTGCCACGTCGAGAAAAATCTCGCCTGTCAGTCTCTTCTCGCCGAAGTTCATAGACACTCTTTCAACGAGGCCAGCCAGCTGAAGAGTCGTGCTATATTTGGGTCTGAATTCACACTGCTCATCACGCAGTAGCCCGAGACCGCTTACTTTACTTAAGATCCTACTAAGTAGGATCTTTTCGAACAGTTTGCCAATCTTGTCTAGTAGACTAATAGGCCGATACGACAAGGGTATGAAGGGTCCTTCCGGGGTTTCAGGATGGAAATCACGCGGGCGTGTTTCCACACTGCTGGGAAGTACTCCGCTAGAAGTGCTGCTTTGAATAACGCAAGGAGGAGTCTTACAGCCCGCTGCGGAAGGTGCTTCAGAGCCCTTTTCAGTAAACCGTTGGGGCCTGGCGCTTTGCCGACCTAGAGACCCCGAATGGCGTCCTGGACCTCCATGGGATTGGTTAACTTAGGCTCGCTTGCAGGGGCTAAGAGTATGCTTGCAGCGCCTCGGCAATCTTCTCAATAACTGCCGGATCCGACAGGGCGTTTACCGGCTGGAACTGAGACTCAAGACTGTCGGCCAGGGCTTCTGCTTTCTCGGTATCAGAGACAGCAATTCCGCCCGACGTGACGAAGGAAGGTGAGGGAGTGGGAAATCTCATCACCCGCCTTGTCGTCCTCCACAGCGTTTGGTCTTCAGGATCAAGGTTCTCCAGCGTGCAGCTCCACTGGTCGTTACGCCACTCATTTTGCTGGCAGGTCACAGACCGCTGAAGACAGTTAACCTCAGCTTTCAGAGAAGGGCCCCTGGTGATTTGACATTGCCTCCTCAGCCTGTTCTTCTGGCATATTTCATCCTGAATACATGCCGGTATTGGGGGTCGCGGGTCATCACGAGGCCGACTCTTGGGAGTCGACGCCCCTAGCGCCTCCAAAATTGCACTGGACATTTCCTCCACGCACGTGTTGATTTTCACCTCGTTCGGCAGTAACGGAGTGGACGGTAGCCTATCTTCAAGCCTAGCCTGTGATTTGACCCAGTCG
The DNA here is from genome assembly GCA_013340265.1 of Coptotermes formosanus. NCBI lineage: Eukaryota > Metazoa > Arthropoda > Insecta > Blattodea > Rhinotermitidae > Coptotermes > Coptotermes formosanus. The sequence goes on along the minus strand of BLKM01009501.1, from coordinate 3,556,474 downwards.
GGAAACCTGTAGTCAGGTCAGACTTGCAGGTTGCGAAAGGATGACCGGCACGTAATGTCGATCAGTACAGGGAGGTGATCTGAGCTTAGTGCTGAGCACGCCGTCGGATACACTGGGAAGGTTAGGCCCTTGGTAATTACGATTTCTAGGACATTGGGAGTAGCCGAGGAGTTATATGGGAGGGTGGTGGGTGAGTCTGGCCAATAGATCAAACAAGAGTTTCCGCTGGCATAATCATGCAGAAGCTTGGTCCTGGCTGTGGTCAGCCGCGAACTCCAATCCACATGCTTGGCATTGAGGTCCCCCGCCCTCAAGACGGGAAGCCCTCCGCCAAAGCATGCAGACAGGTCCGATCCGATTTTCGGCCGGGACGGCGAGAGGTACACTGCCAGGATTTTAAGCGGGCCACTAGCCAACATAATATGTATGGTAGTTGCGTCTGTGTCAAACCGAGGAATCGTAGTGATCTATACCCCGGCGGAAGAGAATTGCTTTTCCGCCTCCTTCTGTGGGCCGGTCTGTTCAGCGACAGACATAGTTTGCAAGCCGAAACATGTCTCTCTCTCAGAGATAAGTTTCTGTCAAGAGACACATATCGACTCCGTGCTCAGTACACAAAGGACAGCCATACCTTGTACACAGAAACAAAGTATTCAGAAAAGAGTATTCCTTACCAGTTCATTACAGTTTGCTACTTCGTGGCTGAACCCTGTGGTCTATGATTTGAACCTACCTCTGTCCCATCTCATCTGTATCAACATCAGTGCTGTCTCCATGACCCCATGGTCCTTCTTGAGCAGCCTGTAGTTCCTCAGGCAGGCAAGAAATTCCCTGCATTTTATTGAACCCATAGGTTCATTAATGTGTTCACAAAAGTGGACCATGTGTCCCTGTCCTGAGCAAGATCAGTCCTATCCACAAACTCCCACTCAATTTCTTGAATATACATTTGAATATTATCCTCCCATCAAAGCCTATGTCTTCCAATGACCCCTTTCCATATGGTTTCCCCCACCATAATCCTGCATTCACCTCTTTATCATACACCTGTCCTTGGAATTTCTCCCCAGACATACATCAGCATTGATCCCTTTATGGGCACCTAAGATTATGGGATTCTGTCCCTTCTCCTGTCAGTTTTCTCCTGGTACAGTTTTATCCTACAGTCTCTGCAAAAACGCCTCCTACATTTCAAACATGGAGATATATTTTTTAAAGAGTAACAAAAAGTAAAATACTGCCAATTCATGCTTGCCAACTGCAGCCTGTTAATTTTGAAATTCACATTCCTATACCATTTCTTAATTATACTATAAATTCATCCCTTCTGTGTCATGAAGAAAAACATTTTTTTCATTTATTAATTCTAATGAAGAATACTTTACACGATTTATTACGAGTCAATTTTAAGTGATAAAAAGTAAAATGCTACACACTAACCTGCAGGCGGGTAGTCTGTAACACATGTATAATTTTCCCATTGTACCTTACTGCCTGATGATGCCTCTTTGTAGGCGAGCCTAAACATGCAGCTCCATAAATTTCAACTTGATTAATATATGAAGATTGATGTGATTGTTGGTACTTGCCTTACCTTTGTATATTCTTTTGTAATAAATTCATTCTCATTAAAAATATTTCCACATAAAATTTATTAGAACTTAATTTTTACAAAGGTAGACTTTTCAATATCTTTACTGTAATGACTGACTATTCTGCTGACAGAACGCAATAATAGTACCATTGTAAGTGATACTTTGAGAACAGACATTTTCATGCTAGGAAAATGAAACAAATCTTTACTACACAGTGTCAACACCCAAAGGATGTCCACCACCAAATGAACAAAAACAACAACAACCACTGTGAAAACCCAAAAACCTATGCAAAATAAATGTGTCTCTCATTGCACTGACTGCTCATACCTTCTTTAAACTGCTGTTTTGGCTAGGGGGCAGTAGGTTAGTGCCACCTCCCATCGAGTCCACTGCACAAGTTGCACTGGATAACTTATCAGCTTGTGAAATATGTGATGACAATTCTGACTCTCCAGCCAGACTCAGAGATTCAGACAGCGATGACAAGTTTGCCATTCCCAGGCTCTGTAACCAAAGGTGCCAACCTTGAAAGTGATCTGAAAACAGGCTCACTTATGTGTAACTCACACCTGTATGTCACTTGCATAGCAGTCCATGACATCACACAACCATTCCATCCACAAACAAGAGGTGTCCCACCAGTAGCACAGTCAAATATTGTATCAGCCACATGTGCCAGAAACATTTCTGTTCCTTTCTTTGTGACATATTTATTAGAATATATAGGCCCTACATGTGATATACACTCCATACGCAATTTTTATGTACTTTGACATTTTTTAAGCAAATACCTAAAGTGAGAATTCAACTTATAAGAAATATTCTCAAGATTAATGCAAAAGATGCTGACTCAAAGGCCAGGCATGTAAAATTATAGAAAATATACTGTTTGGTTTAGTTTATTATTTAGCCATTCCAGTCAACCACCTGACAAACGACATGACAATTTCAATCAGTCACAGTTAAGAAACCACAAAACACAGAACTAAATGTACTGAAATCTATGCGAGAGGAGTTGTTAATTGCATTATTCACTGCCCCATATGAGAGTGTAGGAATGCATTGCCAAGTCTACTGGCATGTTGCTGCAAATTGTAAAAGGAATTACACTATGAGGAAGGTGGGTTTGTTTAAGTTTCGAAACTCCTTTCACAAGTCCAAAGCATAAGCATACCAATAATCTTAAAAAATAAAATCCATAAATCTGATTATGGAGTTATAGGAATAATTCTTCACATTATTGTTTAACAGAAAATCAAGTGTGCATAGTAAGGGGGATTTTGGAAAAATTTAAGAACAAAACAAGTTTTTGGAGAAAATATGAACAGATATCTGGGTAACAGGGTTCAGGTACAGGAAGACAAAAACAAACAGAACACTGCTGATGACAGCACCAGAAACATGGAAGCTGCAATATTAAAGTAAAGTTATCCCTGCAGACACTATGGAGCCATGAAGGAGCAGAGGTGAAGATCCACTCTTTCTTAACCTCAGCACTAGTAGCAGGTGAGGGGTCTGCGTCTTTCCCCAGCAGCTTTACCCCTAGGAAAAGAGCCCCAGTACCCACTGAACAGAAGGCTGAGTGGGATACAGGGCTGATCTGAATGTTCCCACAGCAGAGAACAATATTTTGATCCTGCCAGGAAAAAAAAAAACGCAAGTCCTTGGTCATCCTATCCAGAACAAAACATTCTGAGAATTATTTTTTACCACTGCTTACGCTGACTCCCTCCCCATTGCTACAAAAATTCTGTAATGATGATTAATAAGCACATCTTAAGTCAAATTCCAATTGTAAGTCATTCACACTAGCTCTTTAACAGCCACACTCTTTATTGAATTTTGCAACTGTCTGCAACTTTATAGTCAATAACTCTTGGCTATAGTCACGAATGTTGTACATTGCATAAGGAGACATATTTTTATGTTAACTTTGACTTGCCACTGATGAAGTCATTATGTGATGTTGGACAGTTACTGCTGGTTCCCCATCATGTCAAGAAGAATCCAGGAAATTATACAAGTAGCTCAACTTGTGATGCAATGTATCATGACAAGCAATACAGTGAAACATGGACCGAGGTGTACCAATGTGATGTAATTATTACAGCAGTTTTGCATACAGTTCAGTGTTGTAAGTACAAACAGAACTGGTTATGAAATAGTGTTGTCAGGAGTCTCACTATGTCAGACATGGTTCAGTTTCATGTACAACATTTAGATCAGTCTTTAGTACGTATTGTATAATTAGAACCATAATGGGGAATTCATCTAAGGTAGGTATATCATCATAGAGCATGGTACCATAATCCTATCTTAAATGACGTACATCAGCTGACCAATGACTGTAGATTGATATGCTAAATATACCTGATATCAATTTACAGGAGTTGTAACACTTAATGTCAGCAGCGATTTTCTCCAGTAACTTCCACAGTCATTATAACAAGCAAAGCATCACTATACAAATGATCACAATTGCTATAATATTATCAAAATTACCATCTTCATACACACATTATTTTCAGTGTCAACAAACACAGAAAATTGTGCATAAGCACTGTTAAAATCAGAATTAAATGTAAGACATTTATTCTTTTGGTCCTGACTCAGTGTAGTATGGTACATGTTTGCAAGTGTTTTGCAGGAACTGTTTGCCTCCATTTCCAGGGCAAAAGTACACTCAGCATGCAGAAGCACTTTGTAATACTGAGAAGGAAGCAATGGGATGAGACTATGTACAGTTAATTAGAAATGATATTGAAGGAAGCAGCCACGACCTAATTCAAGGTACTACCCTAGCATTTATATGGAGGTATGACAAAACAACAAAAAACCTCAATCAGCACATTATGTTTCCTGGATGATATTTGATCTGGGTATCTCCCAGACATAACCCACGAGTGTTAATGCTTGATCAAACTTTCTTGGTGAGAGCAGATTCAGTGATGTCTACTACAGAATGTCTCAAAAGTCACTGTACCTCTACTTACCATGTGAATTTGTGTGTGTACAACTTGTGTCGTGATAAACTGTGAAACTCGAAGATGGTATGTGGCAAAGCTGTCAGCATTCACATGTACATGCCAACACTGTACATGGCACAAGGTGTGCACATACCAATCCACATAATAAGATACAATACAGTGAATTCTCGAACACTCCGTACAGTGCAGATTCATCACAGACAATACCTGTAAAACAGCCTCATATTCCATGTGTACCAGGAGCTCTTTCTCCAGGGGTAAAGCAACCACAGAGTGAAGCTGCATGTTTACCTCTTCACTTCCACCTAATGCCTAATATAATGATAGATGGAGCTATACCTCCATATCCACACATGCCCTTATGACATGGTGCCTAATTAAGCACAGGGTTAACTTTACTTCCCATTTATTTTACCAGTACTCATAACACCAAACTATGAATTACCTCACTCCAGTGGCACAGCTTAGGTACAGTGTGCATTACACGAGACTCAATGTTGAAAGGCCGCCCACATATGGCTGGTAGTTTAGAAGTTATGTTTGCCACGAAGGTCTGCAGCAGAGTTGCCTGATCCCTGTGATGGAGAAGCATGAAGTCCTGCTGCCTCACACACAGACTTGGGAATGTGTAGAGCGTGGAGGTAAAGGATGGAAAGTTCAGTGAGCAGAAGAACAGCTTCTCAGGTGTCTCTGGTAGTCTGTAGCCATACTGGAACACAGCAGTTTAATACGTCAAAGTCTTTGAAACCTTTTCTTGAAGACTGCAAGATATTCTATGGTTTTTCTCACTTTTTCAAAAACAAATACATGCTTGGATAATTCTTCATGTTTAAGTTGCTACTGCAAAGTATAACTCTTGTTAAATTTTCTCAGAACATTCCATGTATAATGGGTGTCCCATATGCACATTTCATGACTGAGCTCCTTGGCTTCGTTTCTCATTCAGTTCTTCAGCTTCTAGGACCACAAAGCTGAGTTCCAAACTATGCCTGCCACATACAGCAGAGAACATGTTACATTTTTCAATTTTCCTGTAGTGTGTTCATGGATAAATAAGACAATGGTGGGGAAGGGGGGACACATGCATTCAGGTCTCTACAAACCCACTTGTCTGGTTGTCTGTGATGAAAATAAGTCATGAATTATGCGTGGAAAAATTTACATTTTTAATTCTCAATTCTGTCATTTTTTTTATTTCTCCCTAAAAAAGAGATGACAAAACAGAAGGGGCCAGTCAGCCTATCACGATATTTATGAATATTAAAGAAATAAATAAGATGTTTATGAACCATAGAGTGAAATTTATACATAGTTACAGTCTGTATGAATAGTGTCAGCACTAAAAATATGAATTATGTACATGAGCAAAACTTGAGAACATATAATTCCAGGTCCTCTTCCTAAATTACCACAACAGAAGACACATGGCCACACAAGCAGTTACTTTAAAAATGTGTTTAATTTTAAATCATAATGTGCATCTGAATAATAAATGTACATAAGAGATGTCAGTATTAAGTAATGGATAAGCATATGATGAAAACAGGATTGTGCTAAGCACAGAGACATGCAGACAGACTGAATCAAGATAAATACACCTAAATATTGCAAATTGCTACTGTCACACTCAAATCTAGGTAAATATTTGAGTGAAACAAGTTTTTCCTAATAGTTCACTGTTATTCATCCAAATCATCCGGTCGGCCAGTCAGAGCTAACTGAGGGCACGGACGTGCACTTACACAAGTTAACATCCAGTTAAACCACTCTTGTGTGAGAAATACACAGCTGGGATGTGAAAAAGGTACCTTATAAATTAAAAGGAATGTGAACTGATGCTAATAGGTGTGGTGTCTTGGCTGAAGGCCTTGTTGTGTTTATACTAAGGACTTGCTGCTGACAGGAGAAACTTTCATCTGGCAGTTTATTGTTCGGGAAGCATACTTCGGTTGGACGATGTCTGAAGATTGAGCATAAAGTGGTCATGGGCCTATTGCATCAACATGACAAGCCACAATGCCTGACACCAAGTCTGAGATAAAATGTAGGCATTTTGTGTCAAGGCTGCTGCCAAATGCAGAGTGACTTTCACAGCAAATGGTAATCAGGACAAAGGGATCAGAGAGAGTAAAGTGAAAAAGGGGGAGGGAAGCAGTAGTACTGATGTCACATACTGTGTAACAAAGAACAGAAAAGTGTCATGGCACATCATCATTGGACGGATCAGCCGCTTTTAAAACAGTACACTTTTGCTGACGGACAGAGGTGAGGACATTGCATGTCCAGCCTCTGTGCTGTCATGCACTCTACGTTTTCTAACGTGACTGATGTGTGCTGATCATGGTTCAAATCCTATGGGTAGCTCAATATGGTGAGATTGGTATTCACCTGTCACACAACTACCTATTAATACAATACTTGTTATGTTTAACCTTTTAAAGCCTAGCGGTAACTTTACATACTACTAGGTTTAACATTAAAAAATTCTACGTGGTGCCCACATTGCGTTTATGTGTTTTGTATGGATCTCAGAACAAACAGCAACTTTTGCCTTATAAAACATTAAGAGAATGGTTTTTATAACCGAAGTGGAGAGTGTTTACAGCGCGGTACGCACTGAGTCCTTATATGAAACAGATAGGCTTCGTCTTTAAAGGGTTAATATTGTCACCAAAAAGGCCCACTACTGAATGCTAACCATATCAGTCCACATGACATTCTCACACACAGTCTCTCTAGTTTAACCTTCATCACCTGAGAAAAGGGGATTTTAAATCTCCCACTGCCACAGGCATCATAATCATACTTTAACTAGAGGTAATGGCAATATAACTGAGACTATACACCACTTAGGCAGCTGATCCACACATGCGCTCCACTGCAATAATGCAGTGCACAGCCAGGTAAACCACATATCTAAATGAGCCCATTATTGAAAGTCATGCTAACCATATTCTTCCAGTGCCTTCTGAGTTCCTTGTAGGTCCTGAAAGGGCAGGAGTCAGGGATGAAAGAGGACACAGATATTAGGCAGCCTTTCTTCAAGCTACAAGAAGGAACCATGTTAACTTAACAGTAAAGTTCAAGAATTGTCTACAGCACAGATATCTCATATTTGAAAACATTACAATGTCTGGATTTAGAGTGTATGAACAGTGTGACTAGAAGGACACAAACTACAGAAGGTTCACTGTCTTAAACAAAATTTATTTATAAACAGCAACTTTGGAATTGTGGTCTTTAAGGAGGCTGGATAACTCATACAATACAGCGACCTGAGTAAATGCTAGGTGACTGAGAAACTGGGGTCTGATTCATGGCACAGACAGGGTAAAGAATGTATGGAGCTATACCTCAACTCCTCAAGATCCCTTTATGGCATGGTGCTTAATAAGTACAGGGGCCACCTTACCTTGCATTACAGTGTTTAAATTTCAAATATCCTTCCCACTCCCAACAGCTGGCACTTTCACCACTTCCAAAGCTAGGTTTTTCTTCAACCTTACCCGCCAAGGAAAGTACAGGTCATCATGAACATGAAATATGCACACCAAACCTCAGAAATTCTATCAGCCATGTAGTTACACTCTTTCCAAAAACAAGAAAAGTAACTTCAAACAGTGTTCATATTCATAAATTTTCACCATTTAAAACTCACAAATGTAGCTGGGCTGCCTGAGAAACACTGCAAATTCACATTAAAATAAAGACATCTTAATGTCTTTGTAGTATTAAATTATGCAACACACACATGCTGCTCTGATCTTACACAGATGGTATGTTCTTTGTCTCAGAGGTGTATGTTCCTTCCTTGTAAAGTGAGCATAGCACTGCATATGTAACATACAATGGTCATTACTCATATTCATACCAAAGAATGCAAGTAACATAACATGCTTTACAAGACCTTCACTCTTCTGGAATGTAATGCTGCGTTGATTGGTAGTTAGTCACCAATATTCCAGGACAACCTATCAGTTCCATACTTGCGGGTCAAGCAGTCTAAGAAGAATGAACCTTGAAGCTGGGGCCAATAGGTTGTTCTCAAACATTGGCAACTAACTACCAATCAATGCTGTGTACCACCTCAGAACAGTGAAGATATTATTTACACTACGACAGAAGCTCGAAATCACGTAGCACGCTTTACCTTGGCAGCACACAAACCCACTTCTCATCACTGTTGTGTTTCACTTCCAGGTCATTCTTTTGTAACTGAGTGAGTCTGATTCGTAGAGGACATACAGACAGGAACATGTTTTCATCTTGAAAGGAAATGAAACACAGAAATTCATTACGTCAAACCACAGCACACTTTATAAAATTCATTCCACATGAAATTAACATAGATAACAACCAGACTGCATGTACTCAAATTCAGATAGTCGTAAAGGGGAGTGACTTGTTGCAGGTCTACATGGAACAGAATTGAAGAAATGAAGAAATGATTGGGCCACATGTTATCGAGAAATATTTAACAGCTCCACATCAAATATTTTCTGGCAAGTGAATTACCATAGTAATTAGAGGATAAACCCCTTGCAGCACAAGGACAAATATACCTACACCATTTTGGCAGACAGGAATGGAATTTCTGAAAAAAATTCATGATGGAAGATGGATAAAAAGTGGGTGGCCTGCTTGGTCACCCAAAGAGATCCCACTACATTTTGTTCTGTAGTGTTGCATGAAGTTGAGAGTGTATCACAACAGTAAACCACAAGCAAGGCATCATTTATTAGAAGTTATGAATGAAGCAACCACTGGTATCACAAGTCAACTGGGATGCATGCAGTGACAACATTCAGTGGCACAACTGGCAGTATGCGTGAAGCCTAATGGTGAGCACTGCTAACATATGCTGCAATAACCTTGAAACTTCAGTGTTCTTATAAACATTTAAAATGATGATAATAACGGTGAGTTTTATTCAGTGCCACATTCAACTAATGTGTTAAGTTGATAAAGGTGCTAAAAACACCCCCAAACTGTTAGTAACTTACCTCTTGCTATTACACCAAATTTAATGGCATTCATGGGGGATGTATTCAGTAGAAAGTCACGACCTTGGATTAAATAACTATCAACTTGGTTCCACAGGGGACTGATGCGTGCTATCAGTGTATAGCAGAAACACGCTTCATAAATTATGTCAGACACTGGCTCTGGACTGCCCCACTGAAACATGGTTAATAGACACATTACCCTAACTGTACTGAATTCTTCATAACAATCACAGAAAAAATTTTATGTAAATAAATCCAGTGTATGATGGAATGCGTGTCACTGACAGATAGCATATAAGCAAATTATTCTGATTTTCATATAATATAAAGCAGGACTTGAAATGCACATCAACAACTGCTGAAAATGTAATGCTATGACAGCACTAGTGGCTGGTCTACAATGTTTGCACCACTGCCCTCTGGCCCCTAGTAGCATGCAACTTTTACAGGAAAGTATCCATTATGACTTGTATCATAACATATGTACGCATCAGTAATAATTCACAACAGTTTAAAAAGACATATGCCTCATAAAATTGCCTGTAACAAAAAACATTTAAGAATCTTTGAGGCAGAGAAAGTCTTAACAAGACTGCATGGCACTAACTTCAGAATTTTACAAAGGCCACAAAAGAGGATTTGTATGCATTTGGAATCCCTGTATCAAAACCCAGGTGTCTTTGCCATCCATTTTTCTAGCTCCCACATGTAATATCAACCTTCACTAAAAGTGTGATTACAAATGGATGGTTTACATACTAAAGGCCTTGGCTCTCTACCTGTCCTCAGTAGTCACAGAATGAACCTCAGTGTATGATAAATACAAATTATGGTTTGAGGAAACTTTACCTAGGAACACAATGGAAGAGGTTTTCTTTCTTCTCAACCTAGTCACTGATGAAGGAAATAAATCAGTTTCTCAAATGTAATTGTTTCTAAAGATGCGAAATAAAACATAATGATGTTTTGCATGCTGAATTTGTACCTGGCTTTTAATGACTGTATATTTTTAGCCTGATGGTCAATATCTAGACTGAAACACGTAGCTTTTAAATAAACACACACTTGTGCTAGATTATTTGATACCGTTTTCAATATTTTTCAAATCCAGAGACTGGCTATCCTGACTAAGGGCTTCATGCCTCGCCTCAGTCCCTCCCGTCAAAAGCCAGTACAGTATTTTAAAATAGACCACAACTGCACCCTTCCACATCTTTTCCAAATCATTATTCATTAATATTAAGCATCCTACCATGTGACACTACATAGTCTGAGCTATTACAGTGATTAAAATAAACAACTAAATAGATAAATAAATAAACAAATGTGGCATCCGTCATCAGTGACGACAACGTTGAATTGACAGTTGTAGGATGAGGATGGGGAAGTGGAGTGGGGGGTACGGGAGTACGACGGTGGACAATGTGAGTGAAGCCTGAAGTCACGTGGTTCCTGCTAACCACGTGATTGCTTCCTGTGGCATCACTGACAGATGCATGTACAGCCGAACCTGGGTTACTCTGCATGCGCTTGCGCAACACATGCAGTTGTATGACGTTTTCGGCTCGTCATGGCGCCATTCCATAAGAGACCGCGGTACAATATATTCAGTTGTACGTCATTCACTTATACGACATATTCAGCTGTACGACGCAGCTCGAATAATATTGATTCCCTTATACGCCACCCTTCCTCCGCGCCCACAGCATAACTAGCACACAAGTCCTCTGTTTTTCATCTGATCTTCACATGGCAGCTCAGGACGTGACGTAACAAGGCAGCGGGCGTTTAATCTGCCGCACGTTCGCTAGCAGTCTGTCTGCGGTTGGCTAGGTCGAGTGCGGAGCTGATCGTTTGTTTAGAGTGCAGTGTCGTCATGACTGCGAAGCAGAAACGAAGTGCACTTATTTTGGAAGATACGATAAGGATTTTGGCCCAAGTGAAGAGCAGTCCGCAGGAGACGAGTCCCAACCAACCAAAGAGCTGAGTATGGCCGTCCCTTGGTCTATCTAGCCATTCCTGCTTTTTAACGCATCGGTGGGCTGAGTAACTTGACACTTTGCGCTATAACTAAGGATTATGCTTGCGCTAACGAATTATAGTCTCGGTTAGTGCCGGGACTTGGTATACTATAGGCTACGGCTCTAGGAGCACATAGTCTTCGTAGCGGGAGGGGGGGGGGCCATACTTTGGTTGAATGGCTCCCAGGGATTTGAACCCACAGTGGCATATGTGCGTGTATTACCTATTGGGCACTTTGGTGAAGTCGTCGTGCCCGGGAGACGGGGGACTGCGGGCCGTGCCCCGACTTTACACTTATACCCTGGCATTCACCTTACAACTAAGGAAAATCACGGAAAACCCTCAGTCAGATTAGCCAAAAAGTGCCTGGCTGGGCACGATTCGTCGTCAGTTGGCCAACATGTTGCAGGCAACCACCACTGGTCGACTGACAGTCCTCATAGGTAGCGCGCCAGGCGACGCGGGTCACATCACGGTCAACGTAAATATCTGCTGAGCTATTGAACTAGGGTTCCCCACGTCGGCTAACTTTGAGTCGTAACTCCTCTTTAGAGCTCTGATGTGTTCAGCAAAGAATGGAACTCCCAAATCCTCATGAAAATGCTCGTTCAGCATTTCATAGCCTGCAACAACACTAAGGCCCTGCCCACTTCAGGGAGTTACACTATAGACGTCCTACAGGTATTTATAGGCGCTCTCTGAACTTGTTCTTTTTTTGTGGCATATTCAGTTGCACGACACCCTCAGTTATATGACGAAATCTTCTGGTCCCTTGAGTGTCATATAACCTATGTTCCACTTTAAAAACAACCATCACAGAAATAACATCTTCTTCAGCTGTCACAGATTAAGCCCAGTAGCTTGTACTGATTCAGAATTAAACTTAAATCAGTCAATAATAACGACATTGACGCTATATAGTCTGTGATACTGAGAGCATTGTAAAATAAACTGCAAAAACAAAATTAATATGAGGGATGACACAGAAACTGTTTCCACTTCATAAGACATGTTGAGGCACCATTGTAAATATGATGGATTATTTCTTTCAACTGCACTTACAGTCATGTTCAGCTTTTCCAAGTGCAGCTGTAACCTTCCTGACTTGCAATAGTCATGTGTCATTACAATATAAAGTATTCCATCTTCTCCACATGCTGGTGAGGCTATTATTTTTGGCTCAGAAAATATCAGCTGCCTGCAAGAGAATAAAAGTTGGAATGAAAAATGATAATCTGTCACAGTTTTGCAACGTTATTAAGTTATTCTGTTCAGTATTCAATCATGTCTTGCCAAATCAACAAATGGGATGTGCATCACTGGGGCTTAATCCAGTCAGGTTTGTCCATGATGTATAACTCTTGGTAACTCCAGGTCTCTTTCTCTTTTACACAGACATCAAATGCAAAATTTGAAACGTAAATTTTATTTTGTATACATATCACATAGCACAAGAAGCAGCAGTTCCATTTTATGTTATATACAGTATGTACACTAGTACAGATCAATTGCAACACTGTGGGTAAGCACAGTTTCTAATGTGGACAAATGTCTGGCAGGTACTTCTGATATGTTAACCTAGGCAACATATTCACACTGAACATCAGCATATCTTGTTTTCACTATATTTTTTAGTCTTGTGCCATGAATTCTGTAACCTAACTCAAATACACAAAATGGAAAATGCAGTAGCTTAATATGTAACGAAAAAAATCCTGGTTGTACAAACGCACAAATTCACAGAATTATTAATTTAAATTCCTCACTGAACATTGATCCACAATGCTCCGTCTTAGTCCACCACAATCTACATCCCTTCTCTCAAAACCTGTGGCTTTGTTCAAATTTGTGGGCCAGCCACATTGTGATTTCACAAACGCATCTTTTGGAACCATTTTCTCTGACATAAAATGGATTCAATTTTAAATGCACAACAACAACAACAACAACAACAACAACAACAACAACAACAACAGCAACAGCAACAATAACACTTATACCTGCATCTAAGTATTTTCCAATGGTAAAGCGATTTCGCTGAACTGTCACATTTTTCCGGGAAATTTACGTAACCCACAACGCAACACATATCTTCTCTTTTCGGAACCGAGGCAAGTAAAATCGACGTGTCAGGTTTATTTTTAAAAACTTCCATTATTAACAAACTACGTGAACAAAAATATTAATTTCGCGGCCTGCTACTCCGTCGCTCTGCGATTCGCTTGCCTTCAGCATGGTTGCCAACGTAAGGAAGGGAAACTCGCAGATCGTGTACCAACTGCCATTGAGACTAGAGGCCGGTGCTTGCAATCATTCGCTTTACCATTTTTACGTCTCCAGAGTGGCTGCATCAAGCAGTCACAGTTGGAACGATGGCCTGTGGTTGGACCGTTGTGTATTAACATTTTGTACTGTTGTAAGGAGTGGCAATGTATGTCGTAGTCGTGAAGTGCAGCGTTGGGATGGACTGTGGATGGGGGGGGGGAGTATCGTAATTTTTCCCAGTCACGTTGTGTTTCGTATCGTGACACGTGTGTTCGCATATGCCACCTAACTGTTGCTTTTCTAGTATGTTCTTGTATCTCCCGCTTCGTTTGTCGTAGCTTGGGTAAGCTACGGTCGCAAGTCTTCGTTGGTGGTGCAGTTGGTAACCGTACATACATACACATATCAGTTTCACAAATGCAGTAACTGTCACTTGATGACTGAATATGAAACTTGTTAGTGTAGTTGTTCCAGTTTAAGGTTGCAAGAAGACACGTTACCCCATATAGTCGAAATTCCGCCATCGAGTTTATAGCCAATCAGTTGCTGAGATATGCTGGAACAGCTCCTATAATCGAACCAGGCAGTAAACCAGTCACATACTGATTGTGATGTACAGAAGAAGGGGGATGCTAATGACATGCTATTCCAGTAACAAAGTTTCCACAAAAATGGGTTGGTGGAGACAGCCCTGTTATGTGACGACCTTATTCTCCTGATCTTAGACCATTTGGTTTCTTCTTCTGGTGTTGTACATAAAGAATGTTTGTTTCACCATTGCCCACCACTTTGGCAAAACTTGCTCGGAGGATATGAGATGCAGCGGCTACAACTGACACTTTCTATGCTGATAAATATGTGAACCTGAATGCAGATATGGTTTGTTCCAGGCTGCAGCCCATATTGACCATTTGTAAACTCGTACGTGGTCGCAAAACATGATCATATAACCTACCAAAATACACTTTGTTGCCATTTCTGTTCCACATACTTCTTGAGAAGTATTACATGATATCAGTCTACATATCATGTGTTCACCTTGTATATATTTTGCAAATGTTCTGACAGTTCCCATTTTGAGAGACTGACTGCAACATCTCTGTGATGAAGTTCTGTCCAAATGTTCTTGCTTGTAACTGATTGTCATACTTCATGATCATCACTAGTAATCTGGCAAGAAAGTTGGGTCTGCATTTGCTGTCCAAGATTATGCCTGCGACTGATAAATACTAAATTTGGGACAGCTTCTAACACTGCTAGTGGGAGCCACACTGTTTACATATCTCATGCCTCCAGCTTGTACAGAATTATGCTGAGTTTCTAATATGGCATATGTTGTTTTTATTCTTGTTTCAGTATGTACAGTGTAACTCTGTGGAGAACAGCCCTCCATGCTAAGCTAATAGGTACTCAGCTAGGCAGGACAATCCCCACACAGTGCAGCCTGTCATAAGCGTAACTTGGCCAATAACACTGGGGGCGGGGCATAACTGACTGTAGGAATTAGGAACTTTATTTTACAAAGGAGTCAAATTTGAAAGAGGGGAAAATTGGTGCCATAAAATGCAAGTTTTTCATTTTCTTTTTTCTGTCTATTTTTTATTTGCCAGTATTCAATTCAGTAATCAAACTATTCCTAGGTTGAAAAAATACTGGGGGGGGGGCATTTGCCCCCCAAAGTTACACCTATGCAGCCTGTTGTTCACAACGGCCTGCCATGTGGTCCCATTCTAAGCAAGATGAATCCAGTTCATACGCCCATCCTATTTTTCTTTAACATCCATTTCATTATTATCCACCCATGCAAGCTTTGTGTCTGCCACACTATATTACCTTTTTTAACCCCCAGTTAGCATGCACAAAACGTAAATTTATTTTTCATATTAATCAGGTAGGTACGTCATTCCTACCAATTCAGCACATTCTCAACCTAAAGTTTTTGTGTTCAACTTGTATACGTGGACATATCTTGCAACAGAGTGATGCTTCGTTTGCTTGTGAATCACTGGGTATGCTTGTAATTGTAATAATTTGTAGCTCTAGTGGCAAGGACAAAACATGCATTCAGTGTCAGAAATGTGGCAAGTGGATCAGAGGGATGTAATGGGTAGCACATCACCACCACCATCAAAGGGACTACAGCCCTAAGCAAGGCCTTGGCCTCTTCCAAGGATTCCCTGCCATCCAATTCTACTGTCAGCTTCTAACCTCAGATCTCTTAACACTTGCCTTCTCACATCATTATTCGCATCAGTCCATCTTACATTGGGCATTCCTGCACTTCTCTTTCCTTCTGGGTTATAATTCATAAGTCTTTCTGGTATTTCAGTATCGTTCATTGTGATCACGTAACCAGATGGATAGCAGATAAGGGATCATGTGCTGTCGAAACTCACAACATTATTTCCCAGCATTAATGGAGGGTTAAGATTCCTGTCTCATTTCAGTTCTTCCTGCGATTTTGCCTCACATAGTATGTGTTTATTTTCCTTTTGGCCATATGATAATGACCTAGGCAAAACACATACTTTTATCCCAGCCATTGTAAGTTAACTCTATGGAGGAGATGCCTTCAAGAGAAGCTGATAGTTACCCTGTTGGTCAGGAAAGTTGTGGTCATTTATAAGAACCTCGAGTTCTTTACCATGTTCACAACAGACAGGCACTGAATCCAGTCCACAGTAACTGTATACAGCAATAAATGTGTTTGTGTACGTAATATACTTAGATTCTTTGTGTATCAAGTCAATGGAGGACACTGAATGTCTAAAGTCTCCAAGAAAAGGGTTATATAATTACTTGCACCATCACTTTAAAATATGACAAGCATTTTCAGTCTGAATTTGTAAATTATTTTAAAAAAATGGAGTTGTATGTGTCTCTGCCAACAGATGGCACTGTGTGTACTGGTGTCCATTCATTGTTGGTTTTCTTTGAAAAAAGTCCGGGAAACAAGCTGAATATTATGCAACTTCAAAGAAAGAATGAAATAATGATGTAGAATTGAAGTGTGAAATATGATGATCATGTTCTGTTTATTTAAATATTGATTTTATGTTTTAATTTTAGTGCTTGCAGATGAGAATTGATTGTGAAAGCATAGTACAATACTTGCAACAAATATGTCAGTCCTTGTCTAGGTGAGCAAAATGTTCAATGATCGTATAGTGAGAACATTGTTGCTAACACCCTATTTACACCAATGCATCCTACACATTCAGTAGAATGCAATTTTTGTAACCCCCTTACTTTACAGGGGGCAAAATGTGTGGATTATTGGTTTAATTTGTGTAGTATATAATGCTGTGTGAACTAGTCAAAATGTATTAATAGGTTTATCACATTAGTCCTAATTTGATATGAACCTAGTTTTGGCATGATAATTAGTCTGCAAGTATTTTAATATTTAATAACACAGACCCTGAAAATGAAACCAGCAGATCCCTCCAAAACACTGAATATACCAACAAAACTACACAGGGTCATATCTATGATGACAGTAATATAGTCACTACAGTGAAAACATCAAATGTCTGACTGCACATGATTTTTTACATGGTTTCTTGCAGTGACAAGAGTGGATGCCTGTATGACATAAAACTTGTACAGGTGATAGAAAATATTGTTGCATTTATGATTATAGTTCTTTCTTGCTCATTCAATAAAATGATTGAAATTTTCTGTCATCCTGTGAAGTTCCTGGGCAGCAATGAAGGCTCTATAAGTAAAATTCCTTCTGATGTATGGCTGTACCCATTACATCCATCTTTTCTTACAGTTACTTAACTATCACATGACATCATCATCTTTAGATGAAGATGTTTCTAAATACTAACCAAGAAACTGGTATCATCAGTGTGCAAATGTCAGTGTAATTGGGTTCATACAACCAGCTGCATCAGTGGTACAGTAACCTTTGGTTACCTCTACAGTCCTACATGACAGAGGAAGAAGGGGTGCTGACAGGACGGTACTAGTCAAACAGAAGAACATTTTTGCTAATTGTACTGTATTGCCTCAATCTTTACCCTCTTACCAGAGAGACTGAGACACCAAGTTCCTTCAGAATGTTGGCATTTATCTGCTGATCTACACACCACATCCAGATGGTAATACCACCTTAAAGAAAACAGCTCAAACTGCATGTAGCAGATAACCTTCTTTCTTGCAGTAAAGTACCAGTACACCGTATTTTCCTCTTTTTTTTTTTAATCATGACCAAGGAAATATGTGAAATTTCCTCATACTATGAACATCTCAGTGTTACAGCTAGAAAACTGGAGATTATGAGAAGATGAATTAAATGAAATGTCATTCTGTTCATGTATTTCTGTCTGCACTGCTGTTAAAAATCGTGGTCAGCATGGCGGTGACAATTACACTCAAGACATACAAAAGGCAAAGCGGGGAGAAACTTCAATCACTAATTGTATCCAATACAGACTTCAGAATGACCATACTGATGTGGCTGTAAGCCGACTTTCTTTCTGATTTTTCATTGTCCAAAAATGCCCCTTTGGCTTAGAATCAGCATCACTCATACATGGGCAGTATAGGAGGTAATGTTGCTGACCAAGTTTGTATGGCACATTTTACTGCAAGACAGCAGTGCACACACATTTTATACATCCTACAAATAATACAGTTAGTTCAGTTTCTTTGCCTCTCAGTGCCGCCAACAGTAGCCACATGCGCTAAACATCCTCCAACAATGTCCAGACTGGCTCTTGGACCCATCCAGCCTCCTATTTAATGGCTAATGGGGTTCTTTTCCTACAGCTAAAGCAACCGGGATGTGATGTTGACCACTCACCTCTGTCTAGTGTCAAGGTTAAAGAGTAAGTGGTGCTATACCTCTACTCTGCCCATATGCCTTCATGGCATGTACACAGTGGACTTTACCTTGTATCTTCACGCCAAGTTTGAAGGGTAGCTCAATTTTGGCCTAAGCAGCTGGATTTTGGAATGTGTGCTTCAAAGAACAGCTGAAGTGCTAAAAATCCTATTCATTTTTTTATTGGGGGGGGGCGCCCGCCGGTGTATATAAAATTCAACTCAGCTTACATTTGCTTCATCTTACATTCAAAGACAGTATGTGACTAAGTACCACCTTCAAATCATAACCCCCTGCCCTACAGTGGTGGGGGAGGCTTTTAAATCCAACCACTCCCCTGGTAGGACTTTTAAAAATTATTATAAAATATTAACCATTTGTTATCCTATAAAAGCATATCATACAGCTGCCTAAACAAGAGGTTCACATTCAAGCTTAGGCAACTGTTTATGTATAGTAAAGATATTGTAATCGTATGTTCAGTCATTCCACAGCAGGAGCTAGCAAAGCGTTAGCACATACCAATGCCAGGGAAAGGGTGGAACTGTCTTGGTGTTTATTTTGTCTGGGCCAGGGAAAGAGGTATTATGAAACTACAGTGTCTCTAAGAAGCAGGTCCAAGAATTTTTGATCCATTTGCAGTGCCTTTAATCCTGGTACTACTAAGTTTCTGGGCTGACTCCATGGTCTAGTATTCGGAACAGAACCTGTTCTGGAAATGTATGTTGTCCAGTGATTGACATTAGTCCTTTCTGATGGGTTGAACCGAGATGGTGTCTCCCTACCATTTTCACCAGAGAAGAAACAAATCCAGTTTCTAAGACATATTCTGTTCAGAATACCACAATGCACAAAGCACAAACCCAGTAACTCTAATATACTGCTGTCAGAATCCTTTAGAACTGACCTACACATTACATCATGTTCATTATTACCATATTTTCACTTTACTGGTTACAAAACTTTTGTGGTTTCAGTCAGCTGTTTTTAGTGACATAGTGTTTGACTCCAGACAGTCACATATAATGCTGCCTCTAATTTAGCTTTCAATTTAACTGATCCCAAGTCAATCTCAGCCTTAAATTCGATACGTCTAACATTTTTCTCAGAATAATGTTTATCCAAAGCCTCTGATGCCCAAACAAACCTTAAATCAGGGTTCCACCCTACTTTTGTCATTTAGGGGTGACTCGCTCCTCCTACCAGTAAAGGTTCACATACCAGTCTAATAAGCTCAGGGTTATTTTCACATGTCAACCTCGGAATAGGTGCATAGCATGACATGTGACATTTATTTCCTGGAATTTGTGTATCATTAAATTAATCACTATGACATACACATACAAAGCTATCAACTTGCATTTCTAATCTTAATGGCTTTAAGACAGTAAAATATAAATTACTAATTATATTATTATTACACAAACCCATTAAAACAGCAGCATATTTTTAGCGCTCATTTTTCTTTAGTGCTGCAATGCGAGTTTCCAGGCCACTTATGTTCTTTATAATTGCATCCAAGTTCTGCTTGACATTTGTCTGGACATCTTTCATCATTGTGTCATTGTTCTGTAGACTGCTTATGATCTGTTGCTGCAGGGCTTCCAGTTGTGTCAAAGATTTATTGAAGTCCAAAGCTAAAACCAACATACAAAAGAAAATAACAGCATACTGAATTTTCTGCATCACATAAATTAATCTTCATAAGTACAGTGTCTATGAAATACCAACATAAAACTATTGTTGCTACCCTGTCACTCTTGAATATCAGATTCTGCATTCAGAGTGAAATTAAAAAACAACATATTCTTTTTTACCTCTGTTGCAAAAATTAAATAACTAAAAAACTCTATGTCAGCGGTGCCTGGGTAACTAAATTCTGTATCATGGCATCTAATACTTTAAGCATAACTAGTGCAGTTCTTCCCCCTTACATATAAAAATCTGTATCACTTCACATGCACCAGCAGAATGTGCCAGATAACTGTGAGGTTCACAGGACATTCTACAGTGCTATAGGTCCTCACTATGTACCATGCTTCTGGCATATAGAATTTGGAGGTGGCTCCTAGGTTTTTGGATAATTTGTGGACCCCTGCCATATTTACAGCCCAGTTATTAAAAGAAAATAACATAACTAAAATGTCCCTCTAGAATGCCCACATGCTGTCTGGAATGTATGGGGGCAGGATCTCTTGGGACACCCAGATAAGGGACGGGATGCCACTGTGCCTCATTAAGCAGCACAGCATGAAGGCATATGGATGAATGCAGGCATAGTTCCACCCATTCTTGGCCTTGGCACCTAATGAATGAGTGGCCAGTTTCATGCTGTGGTTGTTTTAGTCCCATGGAAAGACTCCTTGTACCTATTCAATAGGAGGCTTGGTGGGTCCCAGAAGAACTGGGTAAGACTGAAATCTCTTTCTACTACCAGGAGACCCAGATACAGAGGAACCAGTAACATATTCTAAAGAATAAGATTTGAATCAGATCAGTGTATACTACTGTGGTGAGATTTTGTGGTAATGGTCATTTCCTCCCAAAACAAGGGTCGAAATACAGTATCACCTTGTTTATGCAGAGATTCTAGAGCCAGCAAGCGGTCCACAGTCTGAGGCAGAACCTGGGACAGTGTTTCAGTCTTCTTCACCAACTCATATAGTTCATTCACCTGCAGTAAAATATATAACAAAGATACAAGTACATGAGCAAAGGAACAATTTCTGTGTAAGTTTATGATAGTAATAATACTGGTTTGGCAAAATTTGATGTATCCCTTTACCCTCTCAACTAAGAGACATTCAACAGAAACAAATCAATAAACCAAAATACCAGCAGACGAAGGCAATGGATGCTTGAAACCCTCGTTATTTAAGAACAGGAAGACTACCATCAAACCATCACTTAAACAGTTCACCAAAAATACAACCTCCCAAACATATTCTATACAAAACTCGTCTCTAATTTTACTTTGTAACAGTGTATTTCAAATACAGGACTACACAAACTCCCTTAGACCACTAAACAACAATGTGTGGGGAAAAATGAATTTCTACTAACATCAAATGCTTTCACACTTAAAATCAGAAGAAAAAAGATGGCCACTGATAGTGTAAATGGTCAGTCCATATGGATCCCATGGAATATCTCAATATACTATGGAGTTCCTCAAACAACAGACTGAAGAATACATAAAAAGTTACATAATTTTACAATTAAATTATTATTGCAATAGAAAGAAAAATATGTTTCATCAGCACTGTGAATATGGTCACACCACAACTATAACTAGAATCTTCTGCTCTGCCAAATGTGGCACATGTATACAGGAAGGGAGGAAGGAAGGAAGGAAGGAAGGAAGGAAGGGGTCAAGACGTGAATAAGAAGTTAAGGAATCAATATTAAATGCTCAAAGAGCCAAAATCAGGAAATGGCAAACTAGTTGCAAGTACATCAGATGCTGTGATGAAAAATGTTTAGATATTGTACATCATGAGTCTCCATGCCACCATGTTGCAGAGATGATAACATGGCCCTGTTTTAATCTTACATTTTTAAACAAAATTATACATAAGGCTGCAGAAAGTATACACTATGCAAAACAGAGTGGCACTTAGTTGCACATGTACTGCAGTAAGTTCAGTCAGTGTACAATCACACACAAAAAAAAAGTGACTACTTTTATTTCAGGTGTTGCAGTTAGTTAGGGTACCATAATGCACGTTTTCTCTGTCATTCTTTTGTGAGGAAATATTAAACAAATAACCCAGACAACTGCAAGATGTGGGGTTCTTGCAACAGTGGTGATAAGGATTCTAGTTTTCTGGTATGTCATACCATGTCATTGGTTAAGCAGTTACCCATTGTTTCGAAGGCACTATGCTCCTCTCACACTTCGACAGCGTTAACATCCCAGGAGACCTGAATCTTCAAACAGGATGGTTGCCTGACATCACCCACTGCTACACAAGTAACTCACAAGTGTAACTTTATATTGGCCCAGTTTTCAGTTGTGTGTAAGAAAAAGAAGAATCTAAACATTTTCCAGACTCTTCCAGTTCAGCATTTCAGTTGACATCAGTAATGCACCATCTCTGGAATTTAATATACGGCAAAGACAGAGAACACTTCAGTTGATGTCAGTAATGCACCATCTCTGGAATTTAATATACGGCAAAGACAGAGAACACTTCAGTTGATGTCAGTAATGCACCATCTCTGGAATTTAATACATGGTGAAGCCAGAGAACATTTCAGTTGACGAGAGTACTGCACCATCTCTGGACTTTAATACATCATGAAGACAGAGGACTACCATATACAGCACAACATTAGATGCCAGAAAAGTGGCAACATGTGCACCTTTACACAATGTTTTGTTTCTGCTCGCATTTTATAGTCACTTATACCCTAACACCTAATAATGTCAACAGAATGTGCACCACTATTTCTATATACCTTATGATTCCTTTCTGTGTCTTCTGGTGTAGCTGCAATCTTCTCATTAATGCTGTCCATTTTCTGTGCAAGTGCAGTAAGCCTGCCTTCAATATGGTCCAATTGTGATGAATCCAGGAGGTTCGCTTTTGCATTCAGCTGCTGTGCCACCTCTACAAGACTCTTGTGTTGTGTGTCCAGTGACAAACGTGCCTGGGAATCACAATTAATGTCACTTGCATTTATGATATGAAGAATGTGTTAAATAGGAGTAAATACAAATTATTCTACAAACTGTGTACTGGGACACTTTATATTTCATGCAGGATTCTGCAGTCATTATTTATGACAGCAGTTTAATGTTCTCAATCGAAATAATGATGGTGACAGTACCATTTTGTCTGAAGTTGCTCCTAATACAGTCTCCAGCTTATGCAGTCTGTGTTCCAAGTCTGCCACACGAGAGACTTGAATCAGATGAGCTTGCTCTGGCCTGTACGTCAGTTCATATGTGACAGCACCACTCTGTTCAGAGACACCAGGTTGGGTCTTTATATTCCCCAGCTTATGAGATGAAGTACCACTTAACTTGAAATTTTCCAGCTGGGCAAACAACCTCCTGTAACATGTGATAAATAGGATTATCTCAATTTCTTCTCCTTATCAATGGGCCCCACACAAGGTTGCATTACATCAAACTTTTATGTTGGGCATTCACTGAAAAGCCTAGTTCAAAAATCAATTTAGTCCTTGCATAAAAAGAATCTAACTGTTCAAACTGACAGAAAATCATGTCCATATAACACTCAGGATTCAGCTGTTACTTCTGAAAACCTAAAATGAGCCAGATATTATGGAACTTTCATATAATCAACCACATTCTCAGATTAAATTGGTTGCTGTTGATAGGCAGCATGGACAATACAGTGAAACCTCTATTCATTGTTCCCATTTGCGTTGCTTTCCCACAATTACTGTGGATTTCTTCCAGACCAGAAAAATCACCCATATAAACAATGTATTTTACATCAAAGCACTGTTCCTCAAACTGTCATCTTCCCATGTCAATCATTCAGAAATCCTGATCCTGCCCCACAGTATTCCTTGAATGATCATTAAAAAAACAGTGGAAGTAATGTGATTTTTTTGCAACATACAGTAGCACCATGAATCAGCCAAGCATGGGATGAAAGTAACATGATCATTTTGGAATGCACAGTAGTGCAAAGCTGCCTATACTGATAACAACTGTTACAACCATAACTGTACTTGCGAAATGTGAGTAAAGTGTGGAATGTTAAGTTGAGTTGCAGGGTTACAAGGAGACATGAGTTGTAAGGTACAACTACTCCCACACAGAATGCCAATAATAAAAGGCCAGTCCTGCCACAGAGTGCAAAATGCCAAGCAGAGGATAACAGTGCTACTCTGTGTGCCAAGAGTTTTGGTAGCAAAAAATGCATGCTGATCATGGTTGAAAAATAATCAAAACCACATTGTTTTAAAAAACATAAAAAACACTTCCTGTTAAATAGTACGCAAATAAATGGCGTGGATAAACATTGCCATTTTCACAGAATTTATAGGGGCACTTGAAGCCTCCACAGGTGTGCACGGTAGAAAAGTTTTGTTGCTTTTGGACAACTGTGCCACTCATCTGTAAGATGCATCACTTCTAGGAATACAGGAACTGTGTGTTTTCCAGAAAAGCTGCACAGTCTTGATTTCAGCATCAAAAATGCTTAAAACAGGTTTACAGAAAGCACCCAATAGTGAAAGCTGTATGCTTGATGGACTTGGTAAAGGATACAAAACCGAAAACGCAGTGCCACTGTGAGTTACGCATGAGTTGCATTCCTGGCGCACATTCATAAACAAAGCTTTACACAATTTAAGACCAATTATCCCATAGAAATTTTGCAAGAGCTTAGATTTTACTGTAATATACACTGAACAGAATTAAAACATTTCATGAATTATTCTTATCTACAATGAACTGAATGGCCTTATATCCATAACAAAAGACACATACCTAGTCTATATCATTACAACTGGCAAAATGCCAACTCAGAAGTTCCATACAAGTGCCTGCATACCAAAGACAAAATTCCAAATAGGGGGTTTAAATCCATTATGAGTACTGAAATTACATACAATTTGGAGCTACAGGCTGGTGTTAAATTCTTGTATTTCAGGGCATTGTGTACTGAACACACATTTGATATATGTTTCAGGTCGACAGTTCTGAATTTCAGAAGATAGGAAATGTTCTTGCAGTATAACACTTCTGGTATGTCTGCTCCCTTTCGTGTAATTATTTAAAAAAACTGTAAGCCTGATGGTTAAATGTACTGGGTACAAAATACATGCTTCATTTGTTCCTACAACTTCCGTTCAAAATATTTTTTGCACAAATAAGTTATGTAAAAACGCATGTGTCTTTACGTAAAGTGTCCATTATTGATGTCCAAGTTTAAACATAATAAGAATATGTTGATACATTGTAGTAATATTCCCAGTTTCAAAAAAATTATGTCAATATACATTTTCATGAAAATAAGAACAGCGGTTCTCAGGCTGTTACATGCAATGGATGGAGAGGCCAGGCAGAGTTAATACACTCTTGTGAATTAGATTTCAAAATTACTTAGATATTAAAGTTTTATGTCAAATGTTACAGTTGAAAATAGGAAAAACAAGAATCACGATATAACAATTAACCTTTTAAAGCCTAGCGGTAACTTTACATACAACCAGGTTTAACATGAAAATATTCTACGTGGTGCCCTCATTGCATTTATGCGTTTTGTATGCATCTCAGAACAAACAGCAACTTTTGCCTTATAAAACATTAAGAGACTGGTTTTTATAACCGAAGTGGAGAGTGTTTACAGCGCGGTATGCACTGAGTCCTTACATAAAACAGATACACTTCGTCTTTAAAGGGTTAAACATGCTTGACTACTCATATGTGGCAAGTGCAGTAAACTCATGATTGACTATACGTCTTACACATTAATTTCTGTTTTACCATATGCACATTAAGTGATACTACCTCAGCTGGGATCCTTGAGGATCTGCTAAGCTGGCCATGACTTCTGTTCCTAGAGTCTCTTCCAGACGCACTTCAGCCAGCTGCTTCTTAGCTACCTCCACCTGACTAGACAGAAGGACAGATGACATCTTTTCCAGATCCTTTTCATCTTTTGCCCTTTCCTAAGACAAATCAAAGCGATTAAAATCAGTACTAGTAATGAAGCAGAAATACAGCTTAAAATCTATCATTACTGCAGATCTGTCTCCCATGACATTCACTTGCAAGTCACCATATTCATTTGAATATAGGATGACCCTGTTTAATAGTCTAAAACTCTGTGTGTAATTAAATGATGACTCCCTATTTTTAAGACAACGAAGTAGGAACAAATTCTTATCTTACATTCAGGAAAATATTGTGTCAAATTAAAATTACTTTTTCGATCTTGCCAGTATGAGATCTGAGGTTCTCACAGCAGAAAATATTTGCCCTCCGGCAATGAATGACAACTTCAGTCGATGTGCATCTTCTTGCTGACAAGCCTAAGCACAATCTTAAGCCATCGCCAAGAATGTGCCAATTATGGGACATTCACGGACAGCCTTGTGGTACATTTACACCCCTGCAGCTGCTCTGCTGTGTTGATAAGAAGTTTGTAGCCAGTATATTTCCTCCCTACTCTTCTAACCCCTCCTGGGTCTATGAAATATACTGCATAACACAAAGTTATGATCCAGTTTTTTCTGTGGCTCTGCTGTCTTAACTGTATACGTGACACTTTCTTATTGTTTCCTCTGCCATCCAATGTCAGGACAATACGAACACATGGCTTGGAATGCTGTGCTTTGTGGTCAGCTGCATGTCCCAATTTTTTACTGAGGCCAAGTGAACACACACGCACACGCGCACACACACAAACTTGTGGAAAGCAAAATTCAAGGTTATAGCTTTATGACTGACATCCTACTGTGCTATACGGACAGCAAACAGAAAGTACAGACTATTAGCCACAACAACATTTCTATCAGTTTATTGCTCACTACATGTTTCAGCTTTTGTGAAAAGTTATCATTAGGCTAGTTAAGAATATATAAAGAAAAAATAATTTAAATACAGTCCATTAAAATAATACTTTTTCATATAGATGAGATCTCAAATTTACAATACTTCCTTAACACTGAGGTGAAAGGTAGCCTCCTTATTCTATGAAGGTCTAATTGATTTGTTTACTTATCTTATGAAGATACATTTGGCCTAACATTTTACTCTGAAATCCACTAATTGACTGGATGAGGTATGAAGAACAAAAGACTACAGGGAACAACTACAAAGTGTACCACATACCTGTACAGTGTTCAAAATTAACAAACAAAATTAACATGAAACTGTACCCCATAAGGCTTATTTTAATACTGGAGAACTTCCCTTTCACACCTGAAGTACTGGAAAACAATTTTAATATTTTAATATAAAACACATTTATTATATTTCAATGTATCATCTCAACTTTTATCTAGCTTCAGCTGATACAACTCCAATTTTGTAAAGATCAGATCTCACCTATCTGAAAAAGTATGGGTCATATTTAAATCATATTTCTTTATGTATTTTTTAATTGGCCAATGACGGCTTTTCACAAACGCCAGAACGTGCAGTGAGCAATAAACTGATTTAAGTGCAGTTGTGACTGATGGTCTGCACTTCCTTTTGCTGTTCAAGGTTAACAGCTATCAGACAGTTCCCATGCGTATCTTGGAATAATCCGGCACTCTGGAAGGAATCCATGGGAATTAAGTGCAATACACAGCCTTCAATCCCACTAAAACTTTGTGGATCCACCACCAGAATCAAAGCTGAAACAACAGTCACAACCTTGCTTATAGATTTGTTTTGTTCTCGCTACAGCAAGGTTATGTCATCTACAGTGGCAAAGATGAAGTGAACTATTAACATCTGTTTAGTTATAACCATGATCAACATATCAGTATCCTTCTTCCCTAAAGTTGTCCATACATGGTCAAACAACTTGCACAACAGAAGCTGTTGTAGAATAGGGTGTCGTAGGAAGGTGAATCCACACATAAGGCTGGCCCTAGGTGCCAGAAAAGCAAGCACATGCCTGGGACGGCATGCTAGCCTTTGGCTTTTTTCCACAAAAATCTACTTACAGTATTTTAAGTCACCAACTACAAATTTTCTGTGCCTTATTTTTTAAATTCTGAGCTGGCCGAAAGAACTGGTGCAAAATGCAGACAATAATTGGTAAAAACCAAAACAAAAGGCAGGGGTGGGGTAAGAATTTGCCTGGGGTGACAGAAAACATAGAGCCAGTGCTGTCCACAAACTTATGCAACAGATTTATGCAAACATCAGTTACAATTAGCTTGCAGTCATGGAAGTCTGAGGTGGCATGTTAACAATCATCACTGTTTGTGTTTTGGAGAATAATAATAAAACTAGAAAATGGAAATGGAAGCACAGAATGTGAATGCAGGAGTCTCTGAAGGACAAGTTGGATTTTAGCCATGATAACCTCCTAAAATAACTGGAAACATCTTTGCAAATAAGACTACAAGCTTTATTTACAAATGTTCCCTGCTACTTTCAGTGAATTATTGGAAGTGGTTATGCCTCTTATTCAAACAGAAAAGATGATCATAAGAGACTGTTATTTAACATCTCAAACCAGACCATACACTGTCAGCATGTTTGTACAACAACCACTGTTGCACAACTTGCTTGATCATGCATGGGCCACCCCATACAAAAACCAACCATAATACTATCTGTGGAAGAAGAAAGACATGCTTAAGGATGATGTCATCATTACTTGATACCAAGACAAACATTCATTCATTCATTCATTCATTCATTCATTCATTCATTCATTCATTCATTCATTCATTCATTTTCACTTCACCAGTAGAAGGCGCCAGCTAGTGGTGCATGCACTTAGGAACTTGAACTAAACTGATCCACATACTAAATTGATCCAAATTTCCAAGATAAAAAAATTTTTTTCCCTGAACTATGGTGCACACCATCTAAGATTTCTCTTCAAGAGTAAAGCAGCCAGATTACATTGCATGTGCTCCAGACAGGACAGCACCAATCTGAAGGTACAGAATGTGATCAGGACTTGGCAACCTAGGGAGTCTGAAGTTCACAGTATGAACAAAAACATCCAACACCTCAGTCTAAGGGGTTAATTAATATATAAGCAGACTGCCAAATTTCACTGTGTTAGATGTCAAGGAAAACATTAAGAGTTTTTTTTGGGGGGCGGGGGTGTTAGAAAGTACATAAAAAAATTTGATCTTCTAATTTTAATTTTGGTCTTCTGCACATCACAGTAGGCTTTTAATTCAGGCACCAACAGTTAATAGCATATCCTTCTGGGATGTAACAGTCACTGTGCAGTCTGGCAACAATGTGTCAGAGGAACCCACTGCCTCTATGTTCAGTGTCAAAGAACTGCCACCACCCCAGACCCATATGCATGCATGAACATCAGCCTCTTACTTTCAGCTGTGTGATTTCCTCCAGCAATTCTCTCATCTCGCACTGTAGTCGCTGATACTTTTGAAGTGGGGTTTCCTTCTCCCCACTTTCTGCCAACTCCCAATCCCCCGATCTGAAATGACATGTTCCATAATTACCAGACACATTAGCAGCATTTTTACCGTCTCTGCATGGCAAAATCACAACAGTTACTTCACAATCATGGTGTAGTTACAAATTGAATAATCAGATGTTTATTCTGTGGTATACACAGTTATGATACATTTTATTCAGAATGCTTGGAACTTGGAGTTTTCTGTCATTTGAAGCACCATGCCTGAAATTTGTTACAATAAACTGAAAAATTACAAAGCTAAATAGATAGATAGATAGATAGATAGATAGATAGACAGACAGATAGATAGATATAGATAGATAGATAAATAAATAAATAAATAAATAAATAAATAAATGGTCTGCCCTCAAAATGCATGTATGTTGGGTTGGTTAACACAAACTTCAAGGTGGCAAATGAACACATGCCATCAAAACAACATGAAAACAAAGCACTGGCTGTTGAATTACTTGGCAATAATCTTAAATTTATTTGTTCTGGAACACGACTGGTTGGTTTTCAGTGTTCTGGATACAAGGATGCCAGATAAAAGATCCCATACATGTATTTCTTCACAGCAAAATAAAATAAAATAAAATAAAATGACAGACACTGAAAGAATGTTCCACTTTTTTTGCGCGTGCTGTGTGACAGTGTGCACGAATTTCTGTACCTGGCATCATATCCTGTCCGCAGTCTTTTACTTAATCTATCGGAAAAATCAATTCCTTTCCCATCCAGTGTTTTTCCTTTGAACTTGTTAAATGCTTCACTGGCACTGATATGAAGGCGTTCAATGGTGTCAGAGTCTTCCTACAACAGAGAAAAGGGATTGTTCCTGATCAATTTTACTAATGCTATTTATAACAGGCTGGGTCAGAAACTTGGCCATTCAAGATAGGAGACACTGAAAGCCTTGGGCTATTTGAAAGGAGACTTTTGAGGGCAATTTATGGTCCCAACAAAGAAGGAGATGAGTGGTGCACTCGAAACAATAAGTAGTTATATGACCTTTACAAGGACGAGGATATAGTCACATTCATAAAGTTCAGATGGCTGAGATGGGCAGGTCATGTTATTAGGATGGAAGAAGATAGGCCTGCGAAGAGAATCCTCATTAGTAATCCAGGAGGTGCAAGGAAAAGACCAAAAATTAGATGGGAGGACAGAGTGGACGATGATAGCAAAGCCATCAGAATAAGGAACTGGAAGATTGTTGCCTTGAACTGGGAAACCTGGGATAAGCAATTAAGGCAGGCCTTGGCTCTTGGAGGGCTGTTGCACCGATGATGATGATGATGATGATGATGATGATAATTCATAACAGGCACTTTCTGAACAATTTTACTAATGCAATTCATAACAGACATTTTCTGACGCCAACAGTAACAGTACATTGCTGATACCAAGCTCCGCAAATTATAACAACCACCCAACCTTCATCAACCTCAAATCCTATGAAAACCAAATAACCAAACTGACTGATTTCAATATGTAGCCTTGATTCTGGCACTTCAATCATTTTCTGATCAATATCCAATGTTTTCTGAAATTCTGGAAGTCTCAGAATTGGCTACATAACAAAAAAACAAAGATCAGAAAATGACAACTTTCAGACTGCCAGCTTGTGTGCTTATGACAATGGTAGCCACTGCACTTACATACATATGGGTTGATACCTGCTACAACATACGAAAGTTAGTACTTTTATTGTAATTAATATTTTAATAAAACTTATGAATCACCATCATTCACATCAAGTCATATTTGTCTTTCAGCTACTGTAATTCATCCTTCCAGCATTATTTACATACACTTTTCATGTCCACCCATGTTGCAGTTGGGCTCTATCACCTGCAAGAACACTAGCTAAGTGTGTATGGTCAGTATAGAGTCTCCTCGTGACAAGCACCTGAATGAGCTACACAAAACTGGAAGAGGGCAATAGGTAGAAAGTTTGACATCTGTGAAAACAGTAACATTCTTTCTTTAAAATTACATATCCCAAACAAAACCAAGATTTACACTATGTCAGTAACATTTATCTCAATATACCATTCATAAGTGTGAGAAAGCTTAATTATGCATATATTCCCAAAAGAATGGGCTATTCATATCATAAATTTTAAGTTAATTTTATGAATATATTTTGTTCTGCATAAAATTCTAAGTTTGTGGATAACTTGTACATGTTGTGAAATATTTCATTATACAGTGTGACTATCTTAGAACTTCCCACAAACTGTGGAGCTGCACGGGCAAGGGAGTTGTATACTCCTCACTTATAGTCACGCCATACAGATTCAGACAGCTAGCAGAAACAACAAGCCTACAACCTAGTTACAAATACAACTTGCCTACATCAGACCAGATACTGAAAACACTTTCTGTTGCAGTCAGGTTAAGTGTTAAATCCTAGCACTGTACTGGATAACAAAAAAACAGATGGAGAAATTGAAGCCTGAGTGCTAACTTTCAAGAAACTGGCTCCAACGTTCTCTTCAAGAATCCCTCAATGCACTGCACAGACAACTGGGGCTTCAAGTTTCAAACTGGTGTCATTGTTATCATCGTTGTCGTCGTCA
Source organism: Coptotermes formosanus (assembly GCA_013340265.1). Lineage (NCBI taxonomy): Eukaryota > Metazoa > Arthropoda > Insecta > Blattodea > Rhinotermitidae > Coptotermes > Coptotermes formosanus. Next base: position 3,524,084 of record BLKM01009501.1, on the reverse strand, counting down.
TCATCATCATCATCATCATCATCATGTTGTTACTAGGGCCTGATTCAGATCTTGATTGCCTCAACTATGCTCCTCCACTAATTCCTATAAATTGGTTGTGTGTGTCCAGCATAGTTTGAGGATTCCAAACACAAACATATATGTGTCGTCTTCGGCCCCAACCCCCAAGCTGGAGCATCAGAATACCTTCTTATGACAACTTTCTCTAAACCTGTATACCACAGGTGGCCCTACCAGCAGTCATGCTGTTGATGGCGCAGATTTTGAGTGCACTTATGCACACAAGCCTCTCACCTGACAAAACGACACCTTCAAAAAGGTGGGCATACCATCAATACAGCAAGTTTCAGATTTATGCTAACAGTTTTTATGGGGGTAACAGGAACACATGCAAAACAGCAGCAAACACTCCAGCACCTGCCGCACTAAGGGTAAGTTCTATTTGTCACATGCTATCCATTTGTGGATTCTGCCACAACTCTGAATCTTTGCAAGCCAATTAGGTGGTAGGAGCACCCAACTCCTCCATCTTGATCTGCAGGAAGTTCTAAGATTATTCCGTATGTATTGTGACAACTCATTTGGTACATACAAACTGTCATTACCCTTCAAATATCTTATAGTACCAAGTACTAACAAGGCAGTCCACCTGTCCATACTTCTGGATTATATTCACCAGCCATCGTAGTCATGCTGTATTATCAGCAGTAAATTTAATGACATCCTGGTCACCTGCCCCATCTGGCAGAAGTACTCATGACTTCTTTTGCTTCTTATGACAACACTAAAGGCTACATGGCAAAGGAGTCGTGGTTAGATTTCTGGAAGGGGCCAAAACGTTTTTCATCCAAAGTCTTCAGACTGGCTCTGGAGCCCACCCAGTTGCCTATTCAATGGGCACCACGGGCTCTTTCGCAGGGCAAAAGCAGTCAGGGTGTAAAGCCAATCACCCATTCCATCTAGTGCCCAGGTCAGTGAGATGTGCGCTCTTCTGGGATATTATGTGGCGCTGTGTGGTAATTGTTTACCAACGTTTCGGGACATTCTCGTTCCCATCTTCAAGGGTCAGGAGTCCAAGCCGGAAAGAAATCCAACTTGTAACATAGATATTAACTGGGAAGATTTGCATGGGGTGGGGATCATGCTTGCTGATCCTCACCCTGCGCGAACCTTCCCAGTCAATATCTACATTACAGGTTGGATTTCTTTCTGGCTTGGACTCCTGACCCCTGAAGATGGGACCGATAATGTTCTCCCTAAATGTCGGTAAACAATTACCACATGATGCCACTTAATATTCCAGAAGAGTGCAGATCTCATCAACATTGCAGCAGAAGCCTGAAATTAAAATTAGTGCCTAGGTCATTAATGCATGCAGTCATACTTTCACTCCCTCATACACCTTCAAGGGCTGGTGCTTACTGAAGCACAAGGACCACTGTACCTTTTTATTTATTGCATAAGTTTCTGCACTAATTCTGACACTGTCTTTTTCATCCAACAACGCACAATGCAACAACCACACCTTAACTTAGCGCAGTTAAATTATTCATATTTAAAATCAGAATCTCAACTTTATTCATGACAAATGGGATGGTCATATGAAGTAATGGGATATATAGTCAGATCTGCTGAAAAATGAACATCACATACTTAAAATATTTTGCAAATGAAAATGCTTAAAATTCTGGAATATAAAGCACCTCATAAATGCACATAAATACCAAGGAACAAGGACAAATCATTTCACTCCTGTGTGGTAAACTGTAAACAATAACCAGAATCCCATTTCAAATTCAGGTTAGTTTGCTTCAGTTTCCATTAACTGGTGTAAGCACAACCCATGTTTCTGATTTATTACCTCATAGAATTCAGTATTCTGATTACATTCTGGAAGATCAGCTGTCTCATAGATATCAGGTTGGTCATAAGCCTGAAAAAGAACACATTATTTGGCTCAACAGCAGGCACAGAAATCCACTTCACTATTCTACTCTTTGCATATACCACTGTCCGTTTGTAAGACCCTCTCTACATATTTACTGCATAACCTGCTTTACAACCACATACGCGTACTTCAAATAGTCTAGTTATTCATCAAAATACTTGTCTAGCATTTCAAGAGATGTAACAAATGTTTAATTCTGACTGTACACCCATGACTTAAAAGTCATGAAATCACAATCTGCCACCCATCAACATCTCATCTGCTACTAATGCAATCAAACTTACATCTCTGACTGGAATATTAATGAAAAACGTTTCCGAAATTCTGCATAGGACAATGTAGGGGCAAAGTGGGCTTCTAATTTAAATATAGCAAGAAATGCAACACTATTAAAACCGGTAATAAAAGGAATTGAAATCCCACATTCACTCTGAGCACAAAAAATACAGCTCAAATCTGAATCCACATTCGGACATGACGTTGTGTGGCTTTGTACAAAGTTACCGATGGTTCGCGGAGCTTACTGCCTCCATTCTCAGCGCCGAAGCTGTCGACTTCCCAGAATTTGGACTTCTTGTACTCTGAAGATGATGAAAGTTCCTCCGAAACATCGCTAGCTACATACTAATGTAAATAGTATCTTATCTCGGGAAATTTTAATCTTCAATTCCATTACGAATTACGCATCAATTGCTGTCAACGCATGAAAAATGACTTAAAACGCACATCCCCCATTTATTGACAAGCTGACAAGGTGTCTCATAACCACCACGGCAATTCAACCTCACCCACGTTTTTCAAATTCGTCCAATTCAACAGGAATGTATTATCTCATTCATGTACGATATAATTACTGAAGTGTGTACATTAAAACACTGCAGACATAGCAAAAATGATGCACTATTGCTCTAGATATCTTACAATTCCAGGCAAATCTGCATACTTCGGATCCGCCATTTTAACACTAGTCACTTGTTCTCCGTATATGGATGAACTACGGCCATGCCGTGGTACTACGCACAGTTTATACATATATACCATGGTTTTGTACGAGCCATGTGCGAGACACTCACTTGTACAAATAGATGATCCGTGCACAAAAAAGTTACCTGTAAGGTCATACAGGGAAATCTACTATTGTTGCTGATGTCATTGATGAGTCTGAGATCGTACGAACGCTGTAGTATGGGCTTGCTTCGTGTAGTTTAAAAAAATTAAGGAACTGTCGTTTAAAGAAGGGCATATATTTTGAATATTGATTTCTCGTGTGTGTGTGCGCGCGCGTGTGTGTGGGTAGGTGTTACAAGTTCGTGGATAATGCATATGCCTGTGAAGTACGAAGTGCAGCTAAATGAAATGCTCATGTTGACCTTTGATTTTGTGTTTAGCAATGTTGGTTGGTGGTCACGGTGAATCCAACCCAAATACAACGTGGCTCCAGAGCCGTGGCCTGTGGATAAGTTACGGGCTTGGAGTGCTGACACTCCATCTCATTTTACTCAGTGTTCCAATTCTGAGTGTCCCCATTGCATGGACTCTGACAAACCTCATACACAATACAGTATGTATAGGCCCTGAGTAAAGTTTTAGAGTTACTCATTGTTTGTCATGTGTCAAGAATAAAACACGCGCATTATATCAATTACAGATATTCGTAACACTCTCCAGGCTTCCCCCCCCCCCCCACCTTCACCGCCGCACCCTTTTGTTGTACTCATATCACTGATTTCGAATTTTTCGTGCTGATGGATGATTATACGTACAAATGTACAAGACTTTTTTTTTAGCAGCTCCAATTTAATTTTCCTCTTATTTAAATATAACAACCAAAACCTGTGCATACCTACAAAATCTTTAGTCTTGGACTAACAAAAATGTTTTTTTAGTTTATTCATCCGTTTCAAACATTTAAAATAGGATATGTCAGTTTAAGTCACATTTATAACTAAACAAATTTAACCTTGTTGAAATTACATAATCACATAAACACCAACAGCATATGAACTGGTACATGACAACTCATCAGCTCTAATTTCACTCGTAGGCTAATATCAGCCACATTAAACATGACATATATTCTGTAACAGAAAGAACCCATCTGTCTTGTAAAGAAACCTGTACTTTTCTGTTTATTTTATATAACTGCATACTTGTGGTATAATTTAATTCTTATATTCATTACATTTTCTTTTAAGAAATGTCTCTGATATGTAACTGAACATGGAGAGCCAAATTTTTGTCAATGTATTATGATTGCAAACTTCTGCATTGTGTTCGATATTTGCTGTGTTTCTATTAAAATAGCGTAGTATTTCACTTATGTACATACAAGGTAATGACAGTGTATTCAAATCCCTGAATGTCTGCCTACGGTGGTGTAGGAAAACAAACTAGAGGGAAACAAACGTCTGGCACAAGCAACCTATCAAGTTTATCAACCCTAACATCCTCTCTTTATGTTGAAAAGAGAGAGTCATAACACAAAATGCCAAACAATGTGTTATTTATCCAGACACCACTGGGTTTGCAGAGTGTTTACAGTTGTAATGTCTTCCAAACAATGTCTTTGACTTGCCAAAAGAAAGACCAACTGACATGTAGCAGGTAATGTCAAATAGTGTCCAACATTACCGCCTTCTGCTATCCGACATTTACGGCCACCTCACGTCCACAATCTGAATCGTTCTTACACAAAACCTATGGGCACTATCAATATCACTCACAGTGCATCTAACAGTTAAGTCAAGCTCCTTTGAACCCAGCATGCTGAACTATGGCACATGTACTAATAAGTTCTGCTTGCTTATAACCACTTTGATTTCTTGAAAACACACAAAAGTGGCTCTTCACTGGATGCAACTGCCTTTACCCGTATGGCAACAGGTCACAACAGCTTTTCTGTGATAGCAGAACATAATTCATCTGTTCCTTGCAAAAGTGCAGCACCAGGATGACCTAGAGACGGGTATCCAGAATTACCAGACCTATCTGAGAATCCCCACCATTACTTTACTAAATGTAGGGTGTAAAATATGCATAATGCAACAGAAGGGATAATTTGAATGTTGCCCTTACAGTGTCACTTTGTGTTTCTACACATCTTGAAGGGAGCACCCTGGATTCCTCAGGACCAAGGAGACTGTAGGATACTCACTCACTGGGAGCAGATAGATTATGGGCAGCAGTTCACAGCAACTCGCAAATTTCTCACAGTTGTTCCCATTGTACTGTAAGTAAATATTTTAATTACAAGAGAGATTGTGGATTAGAAATATTGTTCAAAGAGTACTTTACGTGGAAGGGTAGATGGTGTGACATTTGCATGCTTATTGAGTATTTATTTATGTAATCACCAGATTGCTACACTGTATTGCTGATTTTGTCTTTAGTGTAAAATTGGGTGATTTTATTGTAGTTCTATCTGTACATTATTAAAACTTTCCAGCATTTTGCTTAAAAAACTACATATTTGTTGTTTCCAAAAAAATACGGAAATACGTAACATCTAACGAAGATTCCATTTGAAAAGTAGCAAGCGGGGCGGTGTTGGGTAATCTAATGTCAAATGTTAGTCAACTTCTGGTCATATTATGTACAGACTGGCTGAGAAAGTGCCATGTCATGTCTGTCTGGCTGTCATATAGTTTGCTCCCATACGCTGAATGCATTTGGTGATAACATTTTCAAGGTCAGGTTGATATTCAACACATTCAAAGTTACTGTAATCACCTACTTATTTAAAGTTCCTAAAAAGCTTTTTTATTCTGTTACACAGAGCTGTTAATGATAAAAATAATACATTATCAAATGCACACAATTAGGTATTTCTACTGTGTGTCTTTAACATTATGTAGATGTAAGTGAAATTTAATTTTCTGTTTTCAGTTTTGTGCTAACAAGCTTCTACACCAGATATGCTACAGGCCACTTCATAGTTAATTTTGTTTCCATGATTTTAGTAGTTTTACCTAAGCTACCACAGTTTCACCGGGTGAGGCTGTTTGGTATCAATAAATACTGAGACTGAACTGTCTGCAGAAGTATGCACAAGGTGCCTGAGGAGTGGTCCTTGCTCTGCACACCATGCAACTTTTAAGGTTTGCTGCATCATGCACTGTGGGGCCGCTTTGCATGTAAAAAAGTAACAATTTAAGATTGAAGCTTTCATTGCAAATAAATGCACTAAAATTTTTTCAGTTTGATTGGCTGCATTGCTTGAAGTAAAGACCAGTGTTATGGGACTTGCTCCATCTTTGTCGTGGGGGTTAGTGTGGACAGTGGCCGTAAGGTACTGATATATCAGTGACTTACCATCACCTGCCACATTATTACTGTTCATGGAGACAGAGCAAGTGTCTAACTTGTTAGTTTTAAGCTCAGCAATGACACAGCTGGTCACTTTCGATTTCAGTGAAAACTAAAGCTATTCATGTTTCTTTCCTGTGCAGTTAGTTGTCTTCAGTGCTGTCAGAGGGTGTAAATGAAAATTGGCACATCTGATTATATAAGTGTACAGTGAAATGTTTACTGAAGGAAATTTAAATTAAAATTTTTGTAAATACACTGAAACCTGTCTTAAATGGAACCTGAGCTTAAGGGAAACCCAGTGGTATAGCTAGCTTTTTTGATGCATGGAGTGAGCAATCACAGTGGCTACCCGTGACATATATTATGAACTTAAAAAAAATCACATTTATTTAATTTCCTTTTATTTTTCTCAATAATTTAAAATTTACTGAGTGAAGAAAGTCAAATGTTTTTCCTTTAAAATATTAATTTTTCTGCCGCTTGGTCTGTGCTGCCTGGGGTGGCCATACCACTCGCCCCATCCTAGATACGCCCCATGGAAACCTTTAGCAAAAAACTTCTACATTCCTGAGGGTCCAAACTCCAAGTAGCTGTATTAAACAGAACCTCCCTGCAATGCAGTTCTGTTATGGGCAGGCTTCACTGTATTAAGCACTGATATTCCACAAGGTGATCAATGAGTTCCCATTAACCTGCAAGTTTTGTTTCATTTTATCATGTATTAAAATGCAGACATACAGAAACAAGCTAGTAAATGTGCATATAACCTAACTGAAGCGCATTCGTATCTTTGCGTCCTTGACATTTCTGAGATGGCCATACCATTTAATCCGCAGGGGCCGCAATTTTTACTGTTGTTCATAACTGTGGACATATTATAGAATATTATTACTGTTCTTCTGGTCTGTTATTTTATATCTTTGCAGAACTTTTTATTTACGTGTACATCAGTTTTGTCCGCATTAAATTTATCCATCGTATATGACCTCAAATTTTCACCTTGTTGAGATATTTTTAATTGTTCACTTGAAAAGAATATTTTTTACACAATTTATAGGTATATTCACAATCTGTCCACATACCAAATTTCATATTCCTGGATGTAATGAATATTAGGATTGCACATTTTTGTTATCCTTAATTACGCACCATGTAAATCGCATGAGGAAATAAGGCAGATTAATGTCAGTTGCTATTAAAGGCAACCATGGTAACATTTGTAAACAAAATATTCATAAATGTTGATAGGTCTCCACATAAAGTGCCCATTATTTTTGTCTGATTTTAACCAAACTTGAATTTTTTCAGCATATTTTAGAAAAAAAGCAAATCCACAAGAATCCATTTAGTCGGAGCCAAGTTGTTTCGTGCAGGTGGACAGGCAGATGTACAAATCAACAGACATGCTGAAGCTAATTGTTGCCATTCACAGTGTTGCAAACATGCCTAACAAGTTCAACATAATGATTGCTTGTTCAATGTACAGTATGACCACTGGGTCTAAAATTCCAGAAAATATGTGTATTGCATATGGAGAGCCCACTTCCACCCCTGCCTTTGAGAAGAATCTCGTCCCCTCCTGCTAAGCCACTTTCCTTTCTTTTCTACTGGTTGTCACCTTGAACTCTTGTCAGAGGATGTAACTGCAGTGTACAGAGAAACTTTCGAGTGTGAGCACTATCTTGCAACCCTGCTTGCCCTACCAATACTGTATATTCCTTGCAGGAGATGCACAGGGGATAGATTCCCCAAGGTGCAATGATGAACACATTGCTCTGACCCCTATCACAGATTTTCAGTTTGCTAGTCCTGTATGTTTCACTGAATCAGTCTTATGTTAATCTGAATTTTCACCAGCCTTAACCCTTTGGTGCTGGAGGACCACAGCTATGGTCGGCGGCCAATAACATGCCAGTAATGGGTGGGCCACTTAAGTCCCAGTCTTTTGCAGAGTACATTGGACACTTAATTCCAACACCAGAAGGTTAAATGTAAAGTTTAAAATCAGCAATCAGTTTAGCTTGTGCTCTTATATTCCACAAGTGAATTACAGATTTCTTTCATTGAGCACTATAAATATATTTATATAGATTGTCACTTAGTAACAATTTTCAAATACAGTTTGGCAATTTAATTAGGCTTTTTTAGAATTTGGATTGTAACGATTTGTGACAGTTCAAACTCTATTTATGAAATTCAGTATGCAAGGAGTCCTTGATTTTGTACTGTGTTTGAACATGTGGCTGTTCAACATCAGCAGCATCACTGGAAACTTTCAAAAACCAAGTGCTTTTAGAGCAGCTGACATGGTGTGGCTAGTATGTATCTGGTCTAAATGTAATCCCTTACACTAACTGTAAAAAGTTTTCGTATATATATTGTTTATGAATTTCTATCTTCGTTACTGTTGGGATAAGAGAAATATCGTTAAGAACAGTTCACATATGGCATTTCTTCTGCAGCATCTTTGCTACCTACTGACCATTTGATTTTTATGGTAGACCATGTCTCTTATGGCAACTTACATTCAACATTTACCATAGGTTATGCATCCACACATATTAAAACATGTTTCAAATGTTGAGCTTTCAGTTGTACCCAGTAGGTTACTCTTAAAGTCATGAATGGATGGAGCATCAGCCATTTTACAGAAATGTACATTGAAATTTTGTTAAGAAGGGAGCATACATATGCATGGAAACACATGTAACAGATAATTTTTGCACTGACTGTATTTGCTTTGTTTACTACAAGATGTGATGGTGATGGCTGTACTTTAAGCATATTCAACCCCTGCAAAGGAATTCAGTGTCTATGTTGTTAAGGAATGTCTTAATACGTATTTTGGCCATGCTAATGAACTGTAAAAAGACTTCCACCTAACAAATTTTATGCAATGTTATTACATCTGTGCACACTGTTGACGACCAGTACCAAGTGCACACCCACAATTTTTAATTGGGGGTGGGCGTGGGGAGGTGCTGACCATGGGGCTGCGTGTAATTTATATTTGATTTTAAAAATTATGTTATAAAAATCATGGCATAACTGTAACATAACACTGTTTGCAACTGCATACAGATATAACTACATGTTCCATGACTCTCCTAATTTAAATCACAGTATTTAATATTTTTGGTTTTTTAATTTCATGTAAGGTGCCGTAAGTTTATTATCTTATTTTTCAAAATTCTAATGTACTAGTCATCAGCTGATTTCAGTGGCTGATGTTGGCTGATGGGTAAATCATGTAAAACATAGAATATCATCGCGTCTACTAAACCAGTTTTTTTAAACTTCAATTTGGCGGAAGCTGCAACCCAGTAGCCCCCCCCCCCCTTTCTTAAGTGTGCCCATGACCAGTACATATTTATTTGGGACGTTTCATGAAAGTAAAAGTCCATAAGAAACCATGGTCTGCTGTAAAATGCCAGTCCTCCATAGCTGGATGCAGCAGAAATAACCATCATATGAACTATTTCATTGCAGTAACCAACCACAAGATTATTCCATAAACATTCCATTGGGTGGATACTGCAGTGACCTTTTGTTGTGTGTGCCTACCCATGCAGGGAGTCAAATGCTTCTCCTGACATATATTGTCTGGTGATTGAGAACATGTATCAGACCCAACCCAGTAAGTGCCTCCTACACTTCATGAATGAACAGATCCAGACCCCAAACATGTTCATTTTTTCAATATGAGATGACTGACAAGGTCGAGGAACCAAGTAGTCCTGAGTGTAATACACTATTGTCGCAACTGTGCAGCTGTCAAGTTGAGTCAACTTGTAACACTCTGCACTATATAAAACTGAGGTCGTGTAAAATCCCAGGTACAAGAATTGGTGCTGATCTAAGAACTTCAATGCCCACAGTATTGTTAAGATTATAGAGGCAGATTGTAAACTTGTGGTGGTTGTGTGTGTGTGAATAGTTTGCTTACCACCCAGAGTATAAGAGGAGTTGGAATCAAGGGAACTAGTATGCTTGCAGCAGAACTCCCTCAGAAAACATGATTTACCATTCTCAACTGAGTACATCAGTTTAATTCTATTTAATGTCTCCTCTGACATGCATGTCTGTTCATTGTATGCTATTTGGCATCCTTGAGTATGGATATTTATAAACTCTTGGAGAGTGCCATTGTACAAGTATTCTGTGATGAACCGTGATTTAGTTCAGGTAATAGAGGGCAAGATGGAATGATCTACACTCTGTAACTGCTTGTAATCTACTAACATGCCATCGTTCTAGTATGGACAAGTCCCAGCACAGCAACTGGAATCAGTTCTTTGGACAGTACCGTGGTTGCAGATGGGCTATATGTCAAATATATCCAAGTACAACTCTCTTTCATCAACAGTCTTATTTTTACATTATAACGTACTTGGAACCAGGGCCACTGCTGTGAAATATTTTTGTCAGCCCTCAAGTGTATCACCTCATAATGAAGCACATTCAATACTGGGTGTAGTTCTGCGCATTTAACATATATGTCCTAATTGGTCACCTTGTCTTCCAGAAAGCTTACGTTTAATAGTTTTATTATGTAACATGAGTCTGTAAATAAAGAATTTAAGATGTAGTTTCTATTCACACATTCGGAAGAACTCACATTGTTATATTTTATGTACCATACCACATCTTCCCTCTGACCCCTTCATCATCAACTGGGACCCAATTCCTTCAACCCTGAAAACAGAGGCAGTGTGTTCATCTGACAGTGTCAACCTACAATGCCACACAGTGTCAAGCCCAGACCGCAATGTGAGCAAACATTTTGTTACTGTACATATCTTACATAAAATGCTGAGAAGCATTCTTAGTCATTTGCCTTAATTTTTGTTTCCAGTTTCAGCATTGCTCTGTGATCTTCAGATTAAACTTATTTAATTAAAATTGGAATTTTCATGAATGCATTACACCCAGCCCTTGTTTTTGCCTTTTCACTTCAGTGACTCTTGCCAATTTATACTGCTTAATTTTCTGTCAGTTGCAGTTTAACATCCTTCGGCTGGTTTATTTGCATTTATGAATTTTTTTCTTATGGAAATGTAATTTTTGATTTATGCCAATTTTTTCAGGAACCCAGTTAGGGTTTAAATAACAGCTGGAGGTACAGTATTTTGTTGAGTGTGTTTTGGTTTTGTGGCCTTGTGTTTTCAGCATTTTCACTTACACAGTGCAGTTTTTTCTTAAGGCTCATTGTTGAATGATATGTTCAGTTATCACTTGGTAGTTATTGTTTTGTTTTCCCACAAAATTTGCTTAAAAAACAGACAGTAACCACAAAGCAGTGACCATACATACTATCCAACACAAAGGCTTAGGAAGTGACCACATTGCATAAGCAAAAATGCTAAAAGCACAGGCCACAAAACGACCTAGCAGCCACCACAAACCAAAATCCACTCAAGAAAGTACTGCATTCATGAAAACTGCAATCTTCATCAAAGAAGTTTGACCTGAAGATGGCCAAGTAAAGCCAGAACTAGTAGCATTACAACTCAACCAATAGATCATTTCAGATGTTGTGACATGATGCATAAATATTGTATTCAGTGTCTTTTGAGAGTGAAGCAATGCTGTAATAACAGAGAATTCATGAATATTAGAAATACAGAATACAGACTTTTTTATTGCCACAGTATGTGTGTATTCTGCTGTCACCTATAAACTAATATATGTATTTGTGAGTGTAGAGCTTAAGAAGGTATACCAGGATAAAAGGACATGTGACAGAATGATAATGTGGTAAAACAGGTAGGAATCATTTCAAACTAAAAGTTGACTGCTTTTGTTCACAATTTTATACATTAAATATCTGTATAAAAAACGAATACATCACTATTAAAATGTTTAGTGTACACATAACATTACCAATCACAGAAGTAACTGCAATTACAGTGCATGTTCCCTTGAATCCCTAAACAGAATTAAAATAGGAACTTCACACTCTTAAGTGTAATCACATCCTGGTGCCTGACTAGCAAAGACTCATGCACTGAGGATCAGATCCTGACTCAGAGAAACAGCAAATATAAAATTCATGCTAAAGCACATTAAACAACCAGACATTGTTTGTTCCCAACAACACACTGTATCAATGATGTTTATTTCCATGTACAACATATTCATAGCAGTTTTTCTGCCACTTTTATAGTTTTCTGCTTAGGCAACTTTGAATTCACACTTGTTACTAGATTATTTCAAGCCCTGTTTTGCAGTGTCTACAGTTCACACAGATTAGGTGCTTCTGGACAATCTAGCAGTTAATAATAACAATTCTCCATATTTATGAATGCCATTTTGAACACTTACAGCTTTGGAACATGTGCATGAAGTCCAAATGACAGTCCTGTGAGTTATTGCTCAGTATAGGACAATATACAGAAAAAACTTACCCAGAAGACAGTCATTTGAGCAGCACCTGCTATGAAAGCATGAAAATGTCTACTGGCAAAAAAAATGTCTCAAATCTCTACATGTTCCATTAAGTCCGTCTGTGCATTCATCTTTCAGACAGACTTGTACTGCTTAAAAGCATGAACTACTAGAAATTCTTTGTAACATATGTGTGTTTCATTAGGAACAAAGCATTTTAGATGACTTAAAATAGTGATTATATCTGTGAACACATGCGAGAATCTCATTCCTCTTCTGGAGCTAAGATCCCTCTACTATAATTTGTCCTTTTACCTTGCACTGGATTTGGAGTTGCATGGTGGAACAATGCCTCTTCACTGTGCCGTATGCTGTATCCGAAGTAGAGCATCACACCTGGTAAGAAGGTACAACCAATTTAGCATTGTGGTAACTGTTTTACTTTGAAAACTGGAGCACCATCATGGGCTGGAAGAGTGGCAAGTCAAACAAATTTAATACAAAATGAATGGACTAATGTAAGTCACATGACCTGTTTCTGGTAACTGTTGGCATAATAGTTCAGTTGGTATACAGACTGGCAACAGGGTTAGATTCCTAGCATGGGCAGAGATCTTCCACCATCACATTTATATCAACTTTGGGACCCATCCAGCCTCCTACCAAATGTGTACCAGGGTGTCCTTCCCTCCTCAAGGGTAAAACAGCCAGAGCATGATGCTCCATCTAATGCCAATGCTACAAATGAATTCACTCCCTCCCACATGAGTAGTGTCAAGGAAAAACACAATAACCAAGATTTTAGCAAAACTGCTTTCAGTAGTCTATGACACCGAATTTTTTATAATATTTTTTTAACTGCTGATATGTGGATAAAAGTTCCTGTATGACAGTGCAATGTTCGAACCCATATATTAATTGAAATTTAAAAACCATTTGGCGATCTCTTATGGCCATCTTTAGGCAGCACATGTAACATAAAGGTCATGTATATTAAAACACCACAAGTGGTAAGATGTAAATTGAAGAATCAAATATATGTATATATAAATATAGATAACATTGTAGGTAACATATATATAACATATCTCTTCAATTGTGATGTTTCTACCCAAACAACTCTGCCAATCAAAATTTTTATTGTAGGTCCTGTGATTGGCCAAGATGTGGTTTCAATGGAAAAACACTTTGTACCAGTGCAATAAGTTGGAAACAAACTTACTTATATATGGACATTGCACAGAAGATGTGTATTATTAAATTCCTTGAATGTAGACTGTACGTCATGTAACAGGTTTTTTTTTATTTAATGATTACGTGAGTTGCTTGGATCATAGAGGGTCAATGGTAGGTCAATGAAGCATGGGTATAGAGCACTTATGGACTGATACTGACAGAGGAAGACCCATCCAGTGCCACCTTGTCCCAAAATAAATTCCACCTGGACTGACCTGAGATTGAACTCAGGCCTCCATGGTGAGAGGCCAGGGTAGTTACGAGACTCTTCCCCCAAGAACAATGATGTCTTCATTGTGTGCATAAGCATAGGAGCAACATTTCCGCTATAAAATACAGGGCCTAAAACATCTTATTTTTACTAAAGTCATCAAAACATAATTTGGTTAGTGATTCCAACACTAATACAGAAATACTCATTTCTCTTTCAATCACAACATTTAACCCCATTCCAGTGTAACTGGCACATGTGAGTGAGTAGTTGATCAACAATGACATACTCAAATGACATTTACTGAAACAACACAGCACATGTGACAGGAGAGAAAATAATTTTTGTTAAAACAAGGTAACACTTATACAACAAGGGTTCCTGTGCTGCAGTTTATGGTTTTAATGTTATTTTATTGGTGGTAAGTTGGATAAAACGGGGTGGTTCAGTAAAACTCTAACTTCGTGAGGGATGCTGCTACCTGCTAATAAAAGTAATATATTGCTCTTTCTGTGCTTGGCTTCAGTGTGCAACAGAAATCGTACACAGGGGAACTGGTTTGATTTTGATATGACAATCTACTTCTGCGAAATTATTAAAATATTTCACCCACGGTTCCACACTGATTGCTAGAAGAACGCAAGGAGACTTGGAAAATATGCATTCTGTACACTAGTTAGTATATCAGTTGTCTATACATGCTGGTTTCATGTTCCAGTGTTTCTTCTCTTGAGGGAGTAATCATGGAAGAAGCTACTGCTGGTTAAAACAGTGTGATGCTGGGGTGGGAGGAATTGAGTACTATCCCCTTTTTACAAAAGAGGAGCGATATGTAGCTGTCAACAATATACAATGTCCTTAGGTCTTCTTGTAAAGTGCCTGACCTTTGTGTCCTGTTTTAGCCAAACTTGAATTTTCTCAGCAAGTTTTAATACAAGTCCCCAGTATAAAATAGCATGAAAATCGGTTCAGTGGGAGTCCAGTTATTCCATGCAGATTGACAGATGGGCAGACAGACATGAAGCAGACAATAGTTGCTTTTAGCAACTAAGCAAACGCACCTGAAAGTGACTGAAATATTCTGAGAGATGTCAGAAGTCCCCACGGCAGTCACTCTTAGGAACACTGCTGACTGGAATGTCAGGCTGTGTTGTCTAATCAGAAGTTACATTCTTGAGAAACCTGCTGCTGCCATAAAGATGGCTGCAGCAGGTTTATCAGAAATGCAGATAAATTTCTATCAAATTACATGGTGTCGCAACCTGAAAGAAATTCTTCAATGAAAGACTGTTACATAATATCTGTAATATATCTGTAATGGTCCATGTAGGCTGATGGTGAACTGAATAATTTATTTATTTCTGTTTTAGGCGATAAGATTCTTTTGCATTCAATGTGTAAAATTTGGGAAGGAGTTGGTCTAACTCGTGGTTCAAAGAAGTTACAGCTGCTTGATATGTGGAACCTGATACACCATGTAACCTGCAAAAGAGTGTATTTCTTCTTTCCTATGGCAGACCTAATAAACAACACCCAAATAATAAAATTTTACTCCACACCCTTGCTGGTATGCATGGTAGCCAAGACTGTTAAGGCACTCCATGAGTACTGCAGTACAGTTTTAGGCATGTTCGCAAAACTGCGAAAAGTGCCTACTGGCTTCGTCAAGTCTGTCTGTCCATCCATCCGCATGGAACAACTCGGCTGCCACTTCTCATGCTGTTTATGAGATAATGTGGAAAAACACAGTACAGGCAGACAGGCCACAGATAACAATATAATACGGCACAGAAAACATGCAAGAATACAGGTGCCCACTCATATAATATTTAATTCGTATTGCTATTCCATGGGAACAATGGTTATGCGAGTGAGCCTGACTGTTACAATATACATACATTGTCTGTCCTGTGGAATATGAGATGCAGCCTCAGTCCCAATAATTTTTTTTAATACATGAGTAAGGTTTAGCTTCTTGATTCAAATGTAAATCCTTCTTTAACCTTTTCAGTTATCATAAAAGGTGACGCTGACAAGTATTTCAAGAACAAATAATATTCAAATTAAGACACTAAAATTCCGTCATCTCACGTAAAATAAATTGGAAATGAGTATTTGAGACACATCCAGAAATGCTACTGCAGTAGGCAGTTATATACATGCTGAGGCACACAACGGATTTAAATGTAAAATGTTATAAAAATATTGACCTTCATAAGGTACAAAAACTATAAAGTGAACTACCTGCTATATACATGAAAATGTACCAGATTATGACAAAAATATATATGTGCATAATATAAAAAAAACTCTACCAGCATTTCCAGAACTTACTGTATTTGAAGCGTCACATTCCATCAACATTCATCGCGTGAATACTCTACATTTGTGTGATGGTTTTCTCATGCCTCAAAAGGAACACAGCCAGGTGTATACCAAATCAGTTACTGAAAGTCTTACTGCTTACCATGAGTGTTTTAAACAATGGTTACAACTTTTACACATCTTATTCCTCCTACCATAAAATTTTTTTATTCTTTACTACAACATTCTTGTACAATTTTCATGGCCTCTTGTATTCTTTTTAGTATTTCATCATGCATCTTGTAAAGAACGAGATCTCACACCTATTCATTCTAATAAAAGCCCTCTGAAAGTTTTTAGGAGAAAAGGCCTGATTATATCTTATATCAAGGCGTAACTACTGGCCTAAAAATTTGTACTATAAGGGTGTGTATGACTGTATATTGAACAATATATACTGCAATACTTGTGTACTGCTACAGCCATGGCTAACACGCATGTTGGTTAACAGTACAGATTAAATGTTGTCCCTGTATTCTCTCTAAGTGTGATACATAGACGTATCTTAAGATTTGAGGAAAGAAACATGGCTGAGCTTTATTCATAAGTTTTAATAAAACCAAATTCTGGGAATGTACGGGAACACAACCTATGAAAATTCACTTAGTTACAGGTCTAATTTGTACCAGAAGACAATAATCCAGAATGAATGCTGTTGATAAATTTAGTTCCATTTACAAACAAAAACATCTGCAACACTTACTGAAAATTGAACTACATTCAAAGACTCTGCTGTTATGCAACCCACATATTCATATGTTTCCCACTATACATCAACCTATGAGGAGATCTCTTTCTGCAACACATTGTCATGAAAATGGCAGTAATATCTTTCATCAGACACTTAAATCTGCTGCCTTTTGGGAGATATCTTTCATTAACCCAAAATTCTTACATCAATCACTTGTAGACTTACAGTTTACAACTGTTAGCTTATTTCCTTTAGTTTACAGGCTCAAAGCAATATAATAATTATACCAGTTGCTACCAAAGCAGACACTATAGACTATATACAAGAACCATGCATGGATAAAAATGAAATGGTTTAGGAGAATGATAATATTATCATAACCTCTGTGTACTATCCAAATAATAGAACAGCAGAGTTTCACACCATTATATATATGTTTCATATGACATGCACCAACTTAATGTACGAAGTTTAGAAAACTACTGCTTTTTGCACGTTAACATTGTCTTGATACTCGTATCATATACATGTAATTATTTTCATATACTGATTTAAAAATAATAACAAATATTTTCCTGTTCAAACACAGTGTCCAGCTGCATTTTGTGGTGAGTTAGAAGTTTATGTGCTAATACAGTGATTCCCTTCGTGGAAGGCAGATTATGTTTGACAAACAACTATGTTTAATATAAGTCTAAAGGTTGCTGCTGATGGTGTGTTTTAATGTGATGCATATATATGACTCTTTATAGTGTCTGTTTTTTTGTTAAAAATACACAATGGACTGTCCTTCCACCATCGAGTAAGATATAAAAACTATGAAACTGACTGTTGAGTCCAGAGACTGGAAAGAGATTAGTTCATTCCAAAAGAGCAAGTTTCTAACCAAAGCAATGGAAGAAGTCAGGAATACACACAGATATTTTGGCATATTTCCTATCCACCAAATAACAGGGTTAGTTCTCACAGTTAAATTAATGCAATATTTAAAATAGCCAACTGAAAGCTCAAGTACTGCATTTTCATAACAATTAGTTCAATGGTTCAGTGGCTGCTGGGAGTCACAAAACATCAATTCTTTTCTTTTATGACACAGGCTACAATTTTGTACAGTATGAATAATTGCATTTTCAGTCAGGTAGTGGAGTTATCTGTGGCATTCTTGTCTTATTATCCAAAGGCGTGTTAGATTTTTAACACAAACTTTGGTAGCACTGAGAAAAAGAAATTACGACTATGTAAGGAACTTGAGTTTAATAATACACACATTGCAGAGGAAGATGAAGGAGGAAGATGCTACAAGAGAGGCCAATAGGGATTACAATGTTAAGGTAATATGGGGGACATGCTAGACAAGGAATCTGATAGTTGGTACAAGCATCAAGGTACTGTATTGCGGTACTTACACAGGGTTGCCAAGCTTCCAAAATGAAAACGTGAGTCACGAAATTTGATGGGGAACTGTCAAACATTGATAACAGAACAAACAAGCTGAACACAACTAGCAACAGAGGCCCCTTGCACTATCATAAATCCCTTCAATTCTGTTCACATTCCTGTAAATCCAGTGAATGTGCTCCATATACTTCCACTCACACATCAAACCTGTCCCTGCATAAAATACTAGGCGCACTCTGCCATTGTATGTAACACCACCTCTGTTTGGTATAAATATTAAAGCAATACATATGCAATGATGAACTGAAGACAGGCCAATCCCATACATGTATGCACAGTTTTAGTGCCAATACTCCACTTACAATGTTGTGTTTTTTATTAAACTATAATTGATTCAATAAGCCTCTGGCTACTGGAAATTTGGTTATTGTGGGATATGACGGTGTATCAGATGAGTGGCTTGCAACATTTCAAGGGATCACAATACCTTCATTTTCAAGGGTCAGGCATTCGTGGACAGCTTGATTCTGTAAGATGCACTATGATCCTTCAAAACTTGAAGAACCACTCACCCAGTGGCATAGAGTCATATCTCAGAAGACCTGATCCTCAGCAGCACTGCTGTAAAAACCTCAATCTTCCACTGATTATTACTACTATAAAATATCTTACGTGAAATTTAAAAAGAAGAAGAAAATGGAGGTGGTGGTGATGATGGTGTTAATTTGGGTTTTGATAACTTGTCGGTGGACAAACAATGTTTTTGGAAAGACTGCTACTGCCATTTTCAGTGTACAATTGTTACTTATACATTTAAATGGAGGTAGTGTGTGTCTCTGAAATATTGGTTGCAAATCTCAAACTACACAGTGACAAAACCAAATCTTAAGTAGAAACAGTTTGCAGGTGATTGCCTGTACTTTAATATCTGTGCTTTTGCTGTGAGGCTTAAACTAATAATGATTTGGTATAATTGGCCTAATCTGCTTATAAAAAAAGACAGTTTTGTAGTTGTAAGTGACTATGAATCTTTTGGGGTCCTTCTATATAATTACGCACAATCCATTCCTTTTCCTTTGTATTTAGTTCTCTGAATACAGCAGAGAAATTTCATCCCACCTGATGTTTGTTTAATCATTTAATATATTACATATGCTGTACAAGGTGATGAAAAACTGTATGTAAACGGACACACAATATTTGAGGCTCTTAGAGGGTGTCGCTGAAGGCTTGAGTCTTTTGGATATGATGCTGTGTCATTTGGCAAGTAGTGCTCAACATTTTGAAGGATTATAGTGCCTTGAAGCGGTCTGGAAAGACTTCTTGAACTGCTTGTCCCTGAAAAGGAAGGCACTATAATCTTTCAGAATGTTATAAATACCCACAGGAACAGCATCCTATCTTAGAAGACATGATTCTTCATAAACAGACATATTTCATTCTTACATTACTGCTCAGTGTTCCTCACACTGATATGAATAACAGCTCAAAATAAAACGGACTCTGCACTTACACTTTCCAGCTCACAGGCATGCGCATGGTGTGTGTTGGGGAGGCACACCCTGATGTCTAAAAATGTGGCTTTGCCTTTTAATTTAATCACAAGATACACTGTACTTTTAAGCAGAGTTAGTTATTAATTTTAAAAAAGTTTAAGTTTAGTTTCTTTAGTTTATTTGGTCAAAAAAAGTAACGGTCACATGACTGAGTATTCAATAAATCGCTGCCTGTTAAAAAGAATAAAAATAAAATTCCCTGGGTACACAGTGTAAAAATGTGTGCTGCACATGCTTATGTTCCAGCTTCGTAACATGAAACTTATCTACAACATTTAATCTTCTATATTAATAAATATCATAAGAGAACACAATCAGTTTTTTTATGTTACTTATTACATATTCATCTAGCAGAACTAGATAAAACTTTATTATAAATACCCAATAAATATTGGATAGAACACCTAATAAATTATTTAATTAGTTTAGTACAGAACATGCAAGGCACACACAAAATGCCAGTCAAACATATGTGCGCATACACACACATTTCAGATCAACATTAAAAATGTGAAGGGTTAAATGCGTTTTCATGATAAGGGAACATAATTCAGGTAAATCACTATCAGTGTTAGAGACAAAATAGCAAATTTCACTTCGTTGTTTTCACCGTGCATTTTTATTGAATTATTTGCTAAAAAAGTACCAAGAATAATGCACAAGTTTCTACCCTAAGTGACCCCCCCGAAACATGTAGGAGTAAAGGTGGCCGCCTAAGGAATTTGGGGTCACACAGGGTAAAAACTTGTGCGTTATTGTTGGTACTTTTTTAGCGAATAACAAAATAACAAGTTTAGAATCAGGTAAGTGTAAACACTTTAAGGTCACAATGCAAATATCTTTACTAAGAAACCCTGAGAGATCATGGCTCCCACTCATCTCCTATGTACCATATCAAAAAATGACAAATGCCACAAACTAACGTTTTTGTGGTAACCACCTGTGACAGAAGTACTTCCAAAATCCATTCAGGAAACCGTGATTCCTTCACACTGATTTTGAAGTACATGACCACGTCAGTTCTATAGCATTTTCCAGTCTGTTCAAATTTCTGCAACAATATTTTTGTGACTGTGGTACATTAGGCAATTAACAATGTTCAGAAGCAAAGCAGTACCTACACCACCCAAAGCATTAACCGCATGCAGAAGAGTAAGCTACTGCAGTCTGTGGTGAAGAACAAACTAGAAATAGACTTGCAAGTTTTGAGGTTTGCACAGTGGTGTCATTGAGGATTCCAGTCTTCTGGATATGTTTCTTCAAAATATTGGGACCCACTCACCCAGAGATGCAGCATCACATCCCAGAAGTCCAAAATTCTCAGAAACAGATTTCTATGGCTTCAGTGAAAATGAAATGTTGGGATATAAAGCCAATCTGAGTTAGAAATGTAGTGCATTAAATGCTGTGTATCAAATGGCATGATACACACTATCTAAATGGAGTCCCCTACAGAAGTGTCGTGTGGTCATATGACAATGTATTTACAATAATAAAACATCTCTCCTTTCCCTTGAACTGACATAAGCAACATGAAGCTCATAAAAGGTTTTACTGTAACTTTCAACATTATGAGTGGCTCATAAATGTACGGACAAAACCAGAACCTGAAAACAGATTATTCTGAGAGCCTAAATGAACTAGATATCAACTATGCTAGAAAATATTTTGCATTAATTTATATGAACACTGTTGCACACATGAATATCAATGTGATTCTACAGTCTTGAAGTTTTATCACATCTACAGTTGCCTCCACTACCTTCAAATTGGAAGAAAATAAATCTCTCATCTAGGTTTCCAAAGCTCCAGAACAGTGTGTGTTTTCAACCAGATACTGTTTCCTGACTTCACAATTTAAGTTCATGATAATGGCTCTCTCCATATTTTTCGGTGTTTATAACTTTTTCTGATGGTCACGCCCTCACTGTTGTAACCTAGAAATAAGGATCATTATCACAGTATCTAGGGGTCAGATTATCTGGTACATTAAACTCTATCTTATATTTACCAGTCAGACTGTTTTCTTCCCCTTAGAAGAAGTCCAAACTATTTCTGAATTTTTTATGTGGGAATATTATACTTCTGAAAAGCAGATTTTTTGATCCAGCGAAGTTCATTAAGTATACCAATTACCATCTTTAATTACACAAACTATCACCCTGGACTGTCAGAAGAGATCACTTTGCCCATTTTCTGCAATGCACTCTACATACTGAAAAATACATTACAGTTCTGCATTACATGCCATTTGTGCCATTTAATTCTTAGTTGGGGCTTGCACATTCAGAAAAACACTGTCATAGCAATAACCTCAAAACACTTCTTATGGAATTCTGTCACAACATGTTATACCTTCTTAACTGCTGATGTAATTATTTTACATCCTTGAAAGTCTGGCAATTCAGATATTCTGGGATGTGAAGATTCTTCAAAGCATTGGAAACCACTTGCCCAGTGACACAGTATCAAATATCAGAGGACACAAATCCTGAGCAACATCACTATGAAAACCTCAATTCTAACATGGAAAAGGACTTTGGGTCACATAGATTAAATTGACGTGTTACTGATGGTACTTTTTAGTGAATAATTCAATAAAAATGCATGGTGAATACAATGTAGTGAAATTTACTTTGTCTCGTTTTGTTTTGGATATTTACCCCATACCTATGCCATGCATTTTTTGCTCACCTGGTATGATGTATGTGTATGCATATGTAATGCAATATAATTTAATGTATGTACATACATATATATGTATGTAAGTAAGGTAATGTATGTATGCATGTAATGTAATGGGATGTAATGTAATGTAATGTAATGTATGTATGTATGTATGTATGTATGTATGTATGTATGTATGTATGTATGTATGTATGTATGTATGTATGTATGTATGTATGTATGTGTGTGTGTATGTATGTATGTACATATGTATGTATGTACGTATGTACGTACATACGTAGGGGGGTGTGTGTGTGTGCATGTGTGTGTGTGCATATATGTGTGTGTGTGTGTGTGTGTGTGTGTGTGTGTGTGTGTGTGTGTGTGTGTGTGTGTGTGTG
>BLKM01009501.1:3433621-3500872 GCA_013340265.1 Coptotermes formosanus | reverse complement strand
TGTGTGTGTGTGTGTGTGTGTGTGTGTGTGTGTGTGTGTGTGTGTGTGTGTGTGTGTGTGTGTGTGTGTGTGTGTGTGTGTGCATACATATATATAATGTAATGGGATGTAATGTAAGATATGTATGTGTGTATGTGTGTGTATGTATGAATGCATGTATGTACATATGTATGTATGTGTGTGTGTGTGTGTGTGTGTGTGTGTGTGTGTGTACACATGCACACAGAGCGTATATACATGATATAACTGAAGATAAACAACAACTGTTTAAATTTTATATATGCCATGATTTCATTACATTTCTGTAATTAACTCAGAAATGTGAATTTTTAATAATTGTACTTTTGTGGTGACAAATTGGTATAATAACTTATTTACATACATTAATAGGAATGTATCAAATCTATGCTCAGTCCTCAAATACTTCATCTGCATCTGCACTATCATCAGAGATACTCCCAACTTCTGAATCAGCTCTGTTTCTACTTACAACAAACTTAAGTGAAGTAAGAACCTCACCCATTAATAACCTGTGTTTCCTCACCACATCAAAATTATTATTCACATCTTTTGATTTAAATGTTTCTGTTTCATTAAGCAACAGTGTCTTTGAAAGTTGTTTAAATTCAGATTGTGCATCATCATTCTCATGTCTTATCTCACTATTTTTGGCTTCCACAATGGCCAATTTTGGATGACTTGGTGGTATTGTCAGAGCTGATATATCAGCACGATTGGCAAGAAACTGCTCAAGTTTTTCTTTGATTTTAGCAAGCTCTGTTTCTCTGTCTACAAATTCTTCATCTGCTTCACTTTGTATCACTTTACTTTCTTCTACTGACTCAGTCCAGTTTTCTGCCCTTTCATTTGCATTTGTAGTGACTACCATCTGATGATGTTTTATATCTCCTGTGTTGTCACTGTTCTTATTATGTGTTGAATTCTTTATAACTAACTGCGGTTCTTTGTCTACAGTGTCATATTTCAAATTATTAATTTTCTTCTGCAACATGGCTTCAAGCTTGTTAGCCAAGTCTGATGTGTTTAAACTTCGTGTACTGAGAAGAAATTGTGGATCTGGTGTGACTGGCATGGTTGGCTCAGTCTCACTCTTAATGTTGCTACTTCTGATGAGGAATCTGTTGAAGTCATTACCATGGTATGATGCTGTCTTAGAGAAAATACTGGAAGACGAAGGAGCAGTCACTGGAGAAGGTGTAAATAATGGTGGTGGGGGTGGAAGTGGGGGTGGAAGTGGGGGTGGGAGTGGGGGTTGGAGTGGGGGTTGGAGTGGGGGTGGGGGTGGGAGTGGGGGTGGGAGTGGGGGTGGGAGTGGGGGTGGAAGTGGAGGAAGAAACGGTTGTGTGGACATGGATTGCCTTCTCAGTTCTGGGTTCATCTCTGAACCTTCAATATTTGCAATTTGTTTGAGGCCATCAAGATACTCTTGATTCTTAGAAAATGGTTCCCTCTTGTCAAAAATTTGAGATGATATTGTACCGGGCTCTTCATTTTCATGATCTACCCCATATTCCCCATGCCCTGGAACTTCTTGTCTGTTGTGTTCTGAAATTTCATCATTTGAATCATAAGGAATAATTACGACATTTGGATATGAGTCTCTGGCACTTCTATCACTAGGTGACATTATGACATCATTTATACCAGTAGTCTGAACACATTCTGGGGACAAGGAAACATCTGCAGGAGGTGACACAACAGAAGCAGACAAATGAAGCACAGTGGACAAAGTAGCTTCCCCCACAACAGAGCACTTAACTGTACTGGAAAGAGCTGCAGTATGAGTAATGACAGAATTTTTACTTTCAAGTTCCATTACATAACCAACATTACCATCAGCAGCTGTAGTTTCTCTATTGTAAAACACTCCAGCACTACAATCCACGGTACTTTCCAAGTTATTGACATATGTCAATGATTGAAGATCATCACTTATCATTTTGGAATCCAGGTTTGGATTCAAGACACTGTCATCATGTTGTAATAATACAGCAATGTTGGTCCCACTGATTGTCACAGGACTGTACATCTCAGTCACAATGCCTTGCTCTGGATGCTTGTAGACTGTTGTATTGGTTGTCTGGGATTCAGAGAGCTCGTCTTTTCCTTTGTCTACATTAAGAGACTGAGGGTCTTCATTAAGTTCACTGTTGGCAGGTTGATGTTTCCTCCCCACAATATTCACATAAGTTGCTTCGCTTCTCCTCATATGACAAAAAAAATGAATAGCAAAACCTTCAAGAAAATAAAACAAGGTCAGTTTTAAATACCAAACACCCTCTGCAAATAAAATGAATTAAAATGCATTAGTAGGAGCACAATCGTAAATCAAAAGCCAGATAATGCTTAAAATGTAATTTCTAGTTACATTAAACAATAACCTTTCAAACTGCAAATCTGTCTCCTCTAAGTCCATTTTGTAAGTACAATTATTAATTTCATAACTGTGGGATATTAATATGTCTTCACAGTATCTCAATTTTTTGGTGTCAAATATGAACTTGTTTGGTACGTGCAAAACACAACGCACACTACGTCAGACAGACTTTCGTAAGAAAATGATACTAAAATGGAAATGACAATGAGGCAAACCTCATATATTAAAATGTTATATGTCTCCTTTAGAAGTTTCCTCATGATCCCTTGCATGTTTCTGCTTAAGAAGCATTCTGATGATGCCCAGTGCAAGTAATACACTAATTCCACAGCAAACAGATAGTGTAATATGAAGAATATGTTCAAGCACAGACTGCACTTCTTCCTGCTACAATATGTAATTTCAAGCACATGTTGCTGCCACAGACTGCTACCAGATCTCTGAGACAAGTCGCTTATGTATAGACCTATGTGGAAGAGTGATGTTTGAACACAGAATATACTGGTTTGCAGCAATGACATGTAATCTAAAGCACATGTCAGTGTCACAGACTACAACAGGTTTTCTCAGCAAGTCACTTATCCATACCCTTTTCCCAGGACAGTGTTTGATGTCACACACTTATGAAAGATTTTACCAGGAACAGGAATGTATTCAACTACCACAGCCCCTCTGTCATGAACAGAGATGTGGCTTTCATCCGCAATACAGGTACACACTCACATAAAAAAAACAGGGGGCCCCCCCCCCCCCATCTTAATGATATGGTCATGTGGTTTAGCCCAGTTTCACTGAATGGGCTCTGGTGACAAATTCATGGTAGTCCACATGCTACAGAAGATTTGGATCCCCTCAGCAATGACTATTCAGATCACAGGCATATGGCATGTGATATCATACAGCTTGGTAGACAGGGACCAACATTTTGGCGGAACCTGTCTACAGAACCACAGCGCATCACATCCAAGACGACTGTGATCTCAGCACAGATTATTAACTGTCTTCTCAATTTTGCATTCTCATGGCAGTGACTATCAGAATTACGATCTTGTGTTACAAACCAGAAGGATGTAATCTTTAACACTTGTAGCATGACTATGAAGTGACCTTCTATTATCAAAATAATGCTTTCAATAGCTATTTAAAACAAATCACAAAATTATAATCCATACATATAATTTAATTTCTTTCAAAATTCATGCATTTAGTCAATGTATTTTGCTTTGAATGTAATTACATAGAAAAAGGAAACTTAGAGCATTCTAGAAAGGAATTGTAAAATCGTAAAACAAACCAGTCTGTCCAACACACATACTGATTTTGAAAACATGTGATAAAATCATAAAAGTCCTTCAAAAACTGCAATATTTCTTCATATTTGTTGTGTGTGTCTCTTGGTATAGAACACACAACTCCGAAACTCTCAAGTTGTCCTCTAACTTCATCCTTAAATGCATTTAGTCTTGTTTGCTGCTACATTAGAAGCTGTTTTTAACCAAGACTAAATCCTGTAGCAGCTCATACTTCAAATGTAGTACTTATTCATAATTTATTTATGGTTTGTGACATCCTAATTAAAATGTAATACATGAAGCATTATGAATAATTTTAAATAATTAGGGGATAGAAAATAGTAAATATGCACAAGTTAACTGCATTCAGTGGAGCAGAAACCAAGTGGTGTAACACCATTCACACTATACTGCAAAACTGCTAAGTATCCATTCCTGAATTGTTTTTACAACAGACTTCTGTACACATATCTCATTTCCCTTCTTCTTTGATAACAGTCATAGTTACCACCACCACCACCACCACCACCACCACCACCACCACCACCACCACCACCACCACCACCACCACCACCACCACCACCACCATTCATATCCTTTCCAATATTAGGCCTATTGAGACCTGTTACAGATATGTAACAGAACCCTTCTCTCATTTCACGGTCTTCTCAAACTCCTTTTTCCTTTGGGTTGATATTTTAACATACCACTCATGATAGAGCAATTTGTCACAACCCGCTGGCACGCAGTATTACAGAAGACACAAAAAACTTGAGTGATACTCAATACGCCAACACTTAAGTAAGTTATGTTTTTACAAAGCTATAAGGAGACGCAACTTTTTTTTTGGGTGCATTTTGACAGAAGGCGTGTTTGTAACCCAGCTGTCTAGTACTGCAGGAATCTCAGTTTGACGAGTTATGTGGGTTATGAAAAATTGCTGTTTCATGTGTGATACATTTTGCAATCACATCACAACCCATCCTATCGGCATGTTCTTTCCAGTTTCTTCTGCATCACTCTATAAATTCTCGTATCTGAAGAATGCGTATTCCCCTTATAATCTCACAACCCTTAACATCCAAAGGAGTATATTATACTCTCTTCCTCATGAAATACATTTCAGCTGACATCAGACTTCTGCCATCATTTCTTCTTACTGTTCATGGCTCATTGCCACAAGATAATGTTGGTCTGCCAAACATCATGTAAACTCATGTTGTTGTATATCTAGAAGCTAATAACAGTTCAGCTAATGTATCATTCCTAATAATTTTACAAAATTTATGTTTGTATATATTCAAATACTATTGTTTGTTATGTGATATATCCCAAATAATTAGAAGCATTAATTTTTTTTAGTATGTTACATGGATGTCTATCATATTCCTACTCTCTTTGTTCCTCTGCAAGCATCAGTTTAATCTTTATCATCCTAAACAACTATATGCTCATATATGACAACAAACTGGTGAACGGCCTAGCATACAACAGTCTGATCTCTGTGCGTTTACTTGGTAGCAATTGAAACATCCATTCTATGACAGAAAAACTCAGGCCATCAAGGATGAATAAATTAAACTTACACCGTCCAATAGAACTCTTAATTTATTAATAAAAAGTTGTGTTTGACAGTGTATAAGTACCATTTATTAAGACAAATAGCACAATGGGGTGGACCCCAAACATCAAAGTTATCCTAATAATACTTAGTAACCTGTATAAGTTGCACTATCCTAATGACATGAAGCAACATGTACAAATTATCATATCCTAACAGCACCAAGTACCCTGTACAAAGTGCACTATACAAACAACACTAAGCAACATGTATAAATTACCATATCCCGACAGTACTAAGTAACTTGTATAAGCTGTGACTTCCTAACTCCACTAAGTCACCTGCATAACAAAACTAAGTAGCCTGCAGAAACCGCACTACCTAACAATATGAAGTAACCAGTTTAAATCAGTTCCTTGCTATATATGATTCCAAATTCCTCATGCTTTTAAACCCTCTTACATACAAACTCCACAAACATAATTAGAACAACTGTTACTACTATGGGAAGACTATAATTCTCAGTCTCTCTGTCTTTCTCTTAATAACATACTCTCCCTTTCAACTGTTCTACTCCGTCTTGTTATATGAGAATGATTATAAAATAAATAAATAAATAAAAAATAAAAATTGTGTAACACCAACACCATCTTCTATTTATCCTTCTATCCACCTTTCACAGTAGTGGTGGTGGTGGTGGTGGTGGTGGTGGTGGTGGTGGTGGTGGTAGTAGTAGTAGTAGTAGTAGTAGTAGCAGTAGCAGTAGCAGCAGCAGAAATAGTAGTAGGAGGAGGAGACAGATGGCAACAGAGGAGGAAGGTTGGAGGAGAGGGGAGAAGTATGATGCTGAGGAGGAGAATGGTAGTGTTATCACCGGCAATGACATGACTTCTTATTGTTATTATCATACTGTATACAGAATCTTGAAATAAACAGCACTGGGAGCTTGCACTCTCTTTTCACTCACACATTTGGACATACCAAAAATGTCCATCACTCATGCCACTGACTATCCAAACTGAAAAAACTGCACTTACCAATGGCCATCCATACACCAAACCTGATCCATGTATCACCATCCAGCTTCAACATTAGATAAATGTTTATCAGAATGCTCGCTGCAGGGACCACTGGTACAAAAGGCACCTATTGAAAGACAGGAGTTAGTTGCAGTTTCTACACAAATAAATGGGCATGATATTGTAAGAACTTCCATATTATCTCCCTGCATATACACAACCTTGTCATGACTGACTTACACCTTGGTTGCCTGTATGGTATGTGTTAAGGCCAAGGAAACAGTTGTGAATCAAGCATATAATACAAGACCAAGAATGTGTTCTCTGTCAAGTACAAGCTCAGACTAAAGGAAAGAGAATGCACAACCAAAATATAACACAATGCAAAGCATGCCAAACTTTCTTTGAACCTGGGTGCCAAATCAAAATAAAATCAAATACCAGACTTTCATTTTCGTCTTTGTGTTTATGTTGCAAAAAGCAATGAATGTAAAACCTCCCACTATTTCTGGTGCTGGTATTGTGTATGTGCTCATATGTGTGCATGCAGTACTGTGTCTAACAAATCACAAGTTATTCAGACACAACGAGAATATTCTTCTGAAATGACACCAATTTTTGTGATATTTACAACAGAAACACAGCATCTTCAGGACGGAACCAGTACCATCAACGTAATTTCCGCTATGTTACTGCACTTAAGACATTTAAATTTAGACTGTGTGCGACAGGGTGGACACCAATAGCATGGCTCAGATTCTAATTTTCTTCATCATTCCATTTTCTCTTCCAATTACACTATCAGAACCAATGTCAATCAGCTAACTCAACAGCCAGTCCAGAAGCCCACATTTTTAAAGTTCTTTTACAACAAATAATTCCCATTTTATTAACAAAGGTAGAGATTACAAGCTTTAAAAGAAAATGTTTCTGTACAACTTATGCATCCAAGTTGATAATTAAAATTAAAATATTTTTCCCATAACACAAGACAGTTCTTGGGAGAATAAATAATTTGCATTTTCAAAAATTTTTTAAAATGCCATTCATAATAATCAAGTTGTTCTTACAAAGTTTTTTTACATTCCTTTGCATGTCCCAGAATTCAAAAGAATATTTTGCAATATTTATGATGCAAACAGGAACTGACATCTTTGTGGGACCACGTAACTGGAAATATTGCAGAAATTTACCCTATTTACTTGTTATAATTTATACTACAACTTAGAACACACAGTGGCTGAAATAAATAAATATTTGTTTTTTTCAATATCAGATACGAGATTTTACAGTGCAGTGAATACAATAAAACCCCAATTTTACATCTTTGTGGGGACCATCTAAAATGGCATAAAATCTGGAAAATACTGTTCTTAATGGGAATTTGGCCAGGACCATACAAAAATTGCACAAAATCTCAATATGCAGTAAAGTAAAATTGGGGTTTACCATATTAAGAGTGCAGTTTTCTGGGATGTGATGTCAGGGAATCTCACAGGGGGTTACCCAGACTACCAGTACATGGCATCACATCCCAAACGACCAATCCTAACTTGATTCTTGCATCTGTACCCTGTTGAAGTGTCTAAAGCAGATATTTTGAGTATTCAGAAAGGTGATTATAGACAAAACGTCAGCAATACAGGCACTGAAAGGAAGTTCAGGCACTGAAACTTAGCATGATTTGAAAAGCATATTATAATATGCCTTTCAAATCACTTATTCTATAAGATGATGCATAACTTGACAGGAGGCAATTCATAAATATTCAGTAATTTAAGCCACGGAATCTGAACTCATACAGTAAGTGAGACAATGGATAACTTTGAAACTGAAGGCAGCCCATGCATCATTTTAAGAAACAGGCCAAAGTGGGTATGTTCAATAAAATTCAAAACACTATTAAGAATACTTCACACTTTTAATAACAAAACCGAAATTTACTGGGAGTAGTTTAAGTTTATTGCATTTTTATCCTTTGCAAACTTAAATTTTATATGACTATCTGGGGACAGCAAACTTTTCTTTAAACTCGAGTCCTGATGCTGAAAAACCTTTTAAATAGAAACATTTGACACTGAACTGGGCCACATTTTATGACTGCAGTAAGATCATTTAATGGGGTGTATAAAATTAGCTGCTGGATCACATAATTGCTACCCCTGATTTAAACTGCAAGCAGCCATGTTGAATCACGGTTTTTTCATTGGTAATGTCATTTGCATAAACTGAAATTAGAAAACTACTTTCCTGTTGCATGAGAGAAACATAATGTTATGTGGTTTTAATTCTACGAAGTTCCAAGATTCAACTTTACTTTCGTTTGTAACATGGTTCAGCAACAATCAAGTGCCCTGTGAGGCATGTACCTTGAAGGAGAGAGGCTTCGAAGAAGTGGGCTGCAAACTGACTGACAGCAGAATAAGAACCAAGAAGCCTGCTATAACTGATGTCACAGACAGTGCCCAGGCACTTAGATTTACCAAATCACGTTCCCAGAAAATGAAACACAGGCACAATAATGTAGACAGCACAACTGCTTGAACAGAAATATTTTGCATTAGAATTTATTTTGTGGAATAAATGCACTTCACATAATATAAAGTTAAAGTTTTGGAAGTCATTAATAGACAGCCTGTATTTGTTGTGCACTTGTTCATCACTGCAAGTATAAACATGTTCACATCTCAGATAAATGTAACCCTAATGCTAAATCTCACAGGTGATACACACCAAGCAATAATAAAATTGTGCATAAAAAAGGTGTCACTTAACACTAAAAATTTATTATATTAAAAAGATTTCTTTTCCAAATATAAAATACAGTTTGTGTCCACATGTTATGCTCTGAACATGAACACAGCTGTTAATTACCATTCACTGTTTTTATACATACTGATAGGTACTTTCCAAAACGACTTACAATCACAATATACACATTACAAGACATGTTTCAGTTAATTACGAAACCAAATAAAACAGTGTATGAGTGCCGTATGGAACCCCACAGTATACAACACTAAGAAACTGAGCCCTTCTTAAGAAGCTAATAGTCACTCAGCTAGTCAAGATATTCACTGTCTTCATGGAAAAAATTTCATTAACCCATTGGCAAGCACTGCCATGTATTCCAACCCCAGCAGATAGATTAGTCCACAATTTCACACTGTTTCCTTAATATCCATTTGAATATTTCCCCATCAGTGCCTTAGTCTTAGAAGTAGTCTTTTCACTTCAAGTTTTTTTAATGCAATTTTTATGCAGTTCTGACCTCTTCCATGCATGCTACGTGACCCATAACCAAAGGTGCACTAACACTCACTTATTTTCATTCAGGAACTATCAACTGCCCAGACAGTTTGATACCCCTGCAATGTCATGTCATAGTTTACAGGCAGCAACGTTAAAACTGTTAGGGAACTTCCTGTTTTGGAGTATGATATGACTACTGTTCAGCGCGTTCTGTATTTGATGTTGGGTCGTACCCATGTGCATAAGGCCCTTGCTCTACTGGTATGTTACACAGCAGGATAGGTTGGTACTTGAAAACTGACATTTTAGGACAATATATCGAGCCCATGTTCGAAAATTAAGCAGTCCACTTTCTTCTTGGGCTACTTGACCCTTAAAAATGGGACAGCTATATTGTCCTGAAATATCGGTAACCAACTACCAAACTATGCTGTTTAACATCCTATAGGAGTGAAGGTCTCAGCTACACCATGGCAGAAGCTTGAATTCTCAAATTGGTGTGCATGCTTACAAATTGACCCATCCTACGGTATTGAAGCTAAAACTTTGGGAACATGAAAAATAATACATGTCCCATTCCCCTGTTTGCTTAACACAAATTATAGGTTACCCTGCTGTCCATAATTTTCATGATCACCAGATTTCTGAGAGCTACAGAATCTACCTCATGTCCCACACTTCAGAAATGGTTTCTACACACTTGCTGAAGTGGGAAGAGGACATTAAAGTCACACAGGCCATATCTGTCAATACTAGAAACCAACAAATATGAAACTCATTATATAGAACCTAAATGCGTGTATAAACAGAAGCAATGGGTGCAGACACTCAGATAATAATAGCACTTCTGTGTTACAGTAAACTTACATCAAAATGACTTACAAAATGCCAAAACCTCTGCAGTGACAACACTGGATGACAGGAATGTTGGCTGTTTCTTCCTGGGTGAATTAAAGAGCTGCTTTGAGACTGTTCCAAAAGACACAGGCTCCTTAAGAGTCACCAAATTTGTTGATTCAATGTACTCTGGACTTACAATGTCACTCCCTCCATACAGGTCAAGTTCTGTATACCTGAAAGAACGTACAATATGTAACAAGGCTCACTATTTTGTTATTATGTTACCAAGCAGTTACATACAGCAGCAAACACTGCAGCACTAGAAGGTCATGAGAGTCAGTATGACCTCTGCCTTTGCCAGAAAAGACTTCAACATAATAAAATTGCATGTGCATAAATTAACCATCTCAATTTATGTGTACTGACTCCTGTTACCTACTTCCAGCAAAAAAGTCAGATGTTTGTGTAACTTTTTTTCATTCATATCAGCCAAGTACAGCAGAAGCCATCCCACACCATATAAGATCATTCACAAGAATTAAACCAAAGCAGGGAGCGAATGTGTAATGTAAAATAGGTGCACGTCGATTTTTGAATCCTGATTTATCCACTAAGTGTGTACTGTCCTAATTTCTTTCTTTGTTTTATGTGTACAAAACATATTATTATTTTAAGTGTATTCTCTATTCAAGATACATATTGGTAAGAGAAGTAGTTAGGAATGTTGATGTCTAAATTAACATAACAGACCCATTTGTGTAAATAAGGTACACCACGACAGTTTGAGGACAACTAGGGTAAGACAGGCTACAGGATAAGCATTACTACCCCTTACACTTTACACTGAGTCCTTCAGCTCACAA
This sequence comes from Coptotermes formosanus, assembly GCA_013340265.1. Classification (NCBI taxonomy): domain Eukaryota; kingdom Metazoa; phylum Arthropoda; class Insecta; order Blattodea; family Rhinotermitidae; genus Coptotermes; species Coptotermes formosanus. The sequence goes on along the minus strand of BLKM01009501.1, from coordinate 3,489,647 downwards.
GAAGTAAAGAATCTCTACCTTGGAAACACGAAATCGATGTGTACTCCTAGTATGATGTATTAACTGTTTTGTGCTGCCATCCCAATTTACTGCATTTAATTGTTTTGTCACTATACAGTACAGCAAGAATTAAATGTTGTCATTGAAAAGCAGCAGTGAGTTCTCTTTTGTATTGGTGAGATATGTACCTCTCTCAACAATATAAAAGACTATGTTGCATTTTTATGGCAAAACTGACCAATTAAATCTTCTTTGTGCCATATTAAGTTTGATCATCTGTCACGTGTAGGTCTCTGCCATATTTTTTGTTATTATCTCGTAAAGGTATGATTTCTGTAAAAATCTATTTAACTGGAAATATTTATTTTTATTTTCTCTACTACTATTGTCTAAAAATTCTCTTACTTCATGATGAATTCAGTGAGATATTATCATAAATGCACTAATGTCTTCATGTAAAATGCCTGATATTTTTGTCCAATTTTAACCAAAATTTAATTTTCTTGACTGATTGCAACAAAAGTTCCAGGGCAAAGAAATCCATCGACTGGGAGCCAATTTTTTCCATTCAGATGAACAGACAAGCTGACACACCGACAGACCAACTGGCATGACTATGCTAACAGTCATGGTTCTCAGGTTTGTGAACAAACTTAATAAGAGCAATGCGTATGAATGACAAATTGCATAGTGTATCATATATAAACCAAACAGAAAGGAAGCCACTCACAAAATATTTCTTAAAGGATAAAGGTGGCATATATCATACATGACATGAGCAGAGTTTGTGATGAGAAGACTATAAAAACCAAATTTCAGTGCTAATCCATATGACACATATTTCTAACAACATCTCTTCTTTGTGTCTTCCACGTAGCAATAAACCTTGCCTATCGACAAGCAGCAACCACTTTTCTACAGAAACATAAAGAATACATAAGGCTACACACACATATTGCTGATCCCAGTGGCTGTGCGGCCTAAGGCATAGGTCTGTGCTGGGGTCACAGGTTCAAATCCCACCAATGGCATGAATGTTCATCAAGTGTGTTTCTTGTGTCTTTTGTAGGTAATAGCCTCCATGACTAGCTAATCACTCATTCAAAGGAGTCTTAACTGGTGTGTGTGTCTAGTTGTGTGTGATCTAGAAACCTCAACAATGAGGTGGCCTAGGCCCCAGTTGAACTGTTGCCCCACACACACACACACAAATATGTACTCTGTGTGTGTGTGTGTGTGTGTGTGTGTACACACATATTTATGTGTAGAGTGAGAATGCAAAAAATACAAGAAAATCAAAATATACATAATTTTCTGAAAATTTGCCATGAAATGATAATGGAACACACAAATTGCTTTCATTATAGTAACTTTTTCTGGCACATCCTTCAAAAGTTTCACACTCCCTCACCCACCCAACTTCTCAACCCCAGTATGGGGATGCTGGCCTCCACCATATTACAGCATGTCCTCACACACAGCATTATATCATAATGAAACTTAATTTCACAGGTTACTTTCTTTCAAAGGCACAATGACAAACTGAAGCATAGAACCATCAATCCAAAAATACATAAGCATGGAGAGAAGAGTGTGAGCAAAGGAAAGAAAAGTTAGCAGTCCAAAAGCACTCCAAAAGTATAGATCTGTCTTAAAAGACACATTTCACATACACCAATATGGTCATCAAGGCACCAATCAGATTAGAAACTCAGGTGAGAAGTGGAAGCTGACAGTCGTCATACAACTACACTCTACATCGAAAAAAACAATATTAGTTCAGTTACTGCCACCTGCAGTTTCAACCACAAGCCACAAAAGACTGGAAATTGACAAACAATTGTAACATCCTTACACAGTCTCCTCTCCTTTGCTATCATTCTCATCAGATGGAAGCATTGCATAGCCTTCAGCCTCCTCACTGACATCAGCTTTGTACCTGAGTTATAATGGACACATATGTACAGTAACTGAATTCAACACAGACCTGCTTTCCACCTCTACCATAACAGTATATTCCAACATCTCATCTCCCTGTACTCTTAATCATTCCAATACAAAGAAGAGTCCTGTTTTCTTGATAAGAATACAGTCTTCTGTGATGACACCATATATTTTGGTACACAGCTAAAAATGTTCATGAGGAATCTACTACCTCCATCTTTAGATCTGAAAGTGGAAGAGAAAAAGTGGTACAGATATTGGAAAGGGAGGACTGGGATTGGTACTGGGGCCCCGAGAAGCCCCAACCGCATTTCACCCTCTCTACTCAGCATTATAATTTTCCAGCATGACTTAGTCTTCCATCCTGAAGAAGGAGACAGCAGTTTTCTCCATAATGTTGGTACCTGTCTACCAAATTATATAGTGTCACATCAGAGAAGACCATAATGTTAATAATCACTACAGCGTGAAACTCAAATCTCATACATTCTTCCAATAATATCCTGTCAAAACTGTAATGAAAAAACGGTAGAGCTCAGCTGTCTGGCACATTGCAACCTGCAAGACTGTCAGATCAACACAATCCACCCACGCTTGTTACAAGTTTTAACTTTAAATTCTTTTGTTACTGGTGTAATTCAATCCTGAATATTTCTAAGAACGGAATATACAGAAATTCAGTTTTGCATTTACACAAATCTTTATTGCTGTCACAATCTTACATGAGCAATATGTTTCAGCTGAATACCAATGGGCCATCATCAGGTTGCACATTTATATAGAGAACACAATACTGGCATAATACATGTTGGAATATAAAAATGTGTGACCTGATGATAGCCTGACAGTGCTCAGCTAAACATATTGTCCCTTTCAGACTGATACAGTAATAAAGTGTTGTGTGCACTAAAAACTATGTATGGTATTTCACGCAGCAAGACGCCTTTAATGATAGTGACAAAGGAATATTTCGCCCATGACTACTGCTTTCTGGACTCCACCCAACATCTAGTATTTAAAAAAATGCAGTTTCAGAAACTGGACATCTTCCACTTCTCAGGTGAAAGTGCGGGGAGGCACCTACTGAGCTGTGTCAAGCAGAAAGAGCCATTCTCAATCGCTGGACCAAACATTATATTGTTTTCTTTGAATATGAGACAATGTACAAAGGTCAGAAACCAATTAATCCTAAGTACAGCACTGATGTTCTTTATGTATCTGAAACAAAACTTTCACATTAGATTTTGAGTGTACAGGACCCTTATTCTGTTGTGCTCTAATCATGTCTATCCCCCATACACTATTCCCAAACTGAACTGGCTGCTTATAAAAGGGAACATGTCAACAATTCAGCCACTGGTTATGCTCAGATTTGCAACTTACTAATGTAACTGAATTTGCAGTGTCTCCAACTTACCACGCAGTATAACAACAAAAAAACAAAACAAGACAACCATCATCATCATCATCATCATCATCATCATCATCATCATCATCTCCTTTATGCAAGGTATTCACACTTACATACCTGAAACAAGCAATGTTTCTAGTGTGTACAGTGTCACAGCTACTTTGCGCATACTGTTAATGGTGCATATAATGCTGTCTTCAATATTAAACTCTTCTGTGCTTCTACATTAGCACTTTCTGAAGTATGTATGCTGTGCCCAGTATAGGTGTTCTCTGTAGTCCCTTGATATTTTGCTTTCCTGGTACGCTGCTCAAGTATTTTCTAAAGGATTTTGAAATGGTTTCAGTTGCTCCTATTATTACTGGCATCACCTTTGTTTTTACATTCCACATGTGCTGTATTTCTATTATAAGGTCTTTATATTTTACAATCTTCTTGGCTCCTTTCTTTATCACATTTCTGTCTCCTGGGATTGCTACATCATTTAGCATATATGTTCCTTTTTCATTATCCCAGATTACAATGTCTGGTTTATTGTTGGGGATGGTTTTGTTGGTTTGCAACTTTGAGTCCATAATATGGTCACCTTGCCCACTTGACTTGTTTCTACTGATTTTGGTACATGTTCATAGCAGAGTTCACTCTCTAATTTTACCCCTAGTTCCTTACATATATTGAAGTGTAGTTGAGCACACACTCTATCGTGTTGTTTGATGTATTGTTCTTTTGCCAGTGCTCGGCATGCTGACATAATGTGGTCTACTCTCTCCTCAAATTGGTGACATAATCTGCATTTGCTATCTTTTCCTGTTTGCAATATTTTTGTTGCATGGTATTTTGTTTGTAGTGCTTGGTCTTGTGCTACCATTATTTCACTTTCTGTTTCTGCTTTCGGGTCTCCCTTTGACAGCCAGAGGAACGTGTCTTCCTCGCAATCTATACTTCTGATGTACTGGCAATGCATTACTTTGTTTTCCCATTTTTCTTTTAAGGACTCTGCCAATCTTGCCTTTGCATTTTGTACTCCATCTTGTTTCATGTCACTGCTCTCGTTTAATTGACTTCATTCAACTACAATCTTTGCTGCTGCCCTAACTGTTGAATTCATATTTGGTTGATTGCTGTCATGGCTTTTAATAACATATACAAACTGGTCTTCTTTATACTTTTTGTTAAAATATTCTACAATATTAGCTATTTCTGTTCTTTATGCTGCTTCAATTTGTGACAGGTCTCTTCCTCCTCCTTTCCTTTTTGTATACAGCCTATCTATATCAGCTTTGGGGTGATGCATTTTGTACACTGTCAGTATCTTTCTGGTTTTCCTATCAATTTTTTTTATTTCATCTAATCTCCAATTAATTATACCAAAACTGTATCTTAATACTGGGATGGCTAATGCTCCAATTGCTGTAATTTTGTTTTTGGCATTTAATTCAGATTTCAGTATTATTCTTAGTCTCCTGGTGTACTCCTTCTTCAATCTTTCTTTCATTTGCTGATGTTGTATGCCGTCGCTTTCCTCAGTCCCAAGGTACTTGTATGTCTTTTGCTGTTCAAGCTCTTGTATTTCTCTGTTGATGTCTACCACTAAATTTTGTGAGTGTACTAGTCTTCCTTGCTTAATACAATCTTTGCACACTTGTCAAGCCCAAACTCCACATGGATATCATCACTGAAGGTTGTAACTCTTTGTATCTGTTTTTGAAGCTCTTCTTCTGATTTGCCTATTAACTTCAGATCATCCATGTAAAGTAGGTGGGATATTTTTGTCTTTGTTTGTTTGTTTGTTTGTTTGTTTGTTGTTGTTGTTGTTGTTAAATATGTGTATTACGAAGACATCAAAATTTCAACCATTTTTTGAAGTGGGCTAATGAAAATAACTGCAATAATTTACATTTTTCTCTCAGACTTTTCAGTTTAACTATTTTAATGTGTATTCTTAAAATGCCTTAGAGCTAATGCTGAAAATTCAATTATGCATTTATGTATTCCGAATAGCTTCAAAATTTCTGTGGATATTCAACTCCAGTCCTTTCCTCAGACATTTTCACTGAGCATTATTAATACTACTATCATGAGTATTTACTGCCATAAGGAACACGTACCGAAGCAATAGGACAGAGCTGGATACAATGGTATATGCCAGAAGAGTACCAATTGACATCATATTCACAAGTTGATCAAGGTCAAAAATTCCTGCCATAATACCTGTAAGAAAAAACACAAAACTTTAACAGAACCATAACGAATTTTACACCTGTGTTGTGCATTCTCGATTCCTACTCTTTCATCATTCCATTTATATTTGGTGAGAAAAAGAACTGCAAATAAAATAATAGAAAAATTTAAAGAATGGACATGAGATACTGGTAGTTGTGCAACCCATTACCTGAAAAAGTATTATTTTATTTCAAAGGGGGAAAGGAAATAATAAAGGCATAGACTTAATTAAATTGTATGCACTGAGTATAAAACTGAATTAAAATGAACAACCAGTACACAACTTATGGCTGGATTTAATCATCAGGCATGTGCAAGGTCTGGATTTAAAAGTGATAAAATCTTTAACTACAAAAACTTACTACAAATAAAGCACTTCTTTACAAACTGTCGGCCCACAGAAGGAATCCTGCAGGTACAAAGAGCATAAAGGCAAGGAAAATAATCAGCAAAAGTTTGGAATCCATAGGCACAGTCAAACTGCCAGAAATCAAGCCCTCATTCCTGCTATTCCCTGCTTATATTACATCAAAAGAGTGATGATACATCTTCATCCTGTTTGACTAACATTTCATATGCTGCGGATATGCATACACATCCTTGAACAGATTAGGTTAGATTAGATGACAGATATATATATCCTGTGACAGGGTAGGGTAAGATAGGTTGCATAAAAATTAAAGCATTTCACAGAAGATAAAAGCAATAAAATGTTCTTAGTCCACCAGAACAGCATTCTGATGTTTTGAACTGATGCAGCTTCCAGCTCAAGAAGGTTCCACCAGTGGGTTAGGCCATAGAACGAGGCCTACAGAGGGGAATTGTGCATAAAATGGCCACCTTAAAGTAAATCATCATGTAATGGGAGTTTGGTTGCTTCAGGAAATAGTAGTAGTCGCGCGGTGTATTAAGGAAAGTGGCATAGTTTTTAAGGTGTTCTTTAAAAATTTTGTTCACGTGAAGTGTAAGATTTTCTGAAACCTTACAAAATGGCTGTTTTTACCCAGGCCCTGGGATAAAATGGACCTCTATATTTTCTGTCAAAGAAATGGCTCATATTTAAGAGAATCTAACAAATAAATGCAATGATATAAATTTGACAACTACATGCTTTAGCTCATTGTCTGGTCTTTACTCCATAATTATGGCACATTACATTAATTATGTTCTAAGTGAAAATCTGAAAAGTATGATGTACATACCTTATCGAGAGGCATTGGAAAAAAGTAAAGTTTTAGTCACATGGAAATCTGTTCCTTCTTAGAAGCATATCCACTCTCCATGTATGATCTCACTACACTAATGCACATGCTGTAGGCTCCACACCTGGCCAGTGGTATCACTAGTAAAAGAATAACAGCAAACGACTGTCTTACCTGGAGGGGGGGGGATTTTACACACAATATCCCTATCTGTCCTTTTAAAACATCTTTAATGTGAACTGGCCAAAAGAAGACTCAGCACAAGAAATTTTAAAAACTGACTGGTGGACTATTTCTTCATTATTTCTAGCTGTATGACCAAGTAACAAGTTCCATAAACCAGAATCCTTCATGAGAAACTGGTAGCTGATCAAGAAACTTTCCACATTTGTGGAATGCTACAGTTTAGAATAATAACCTGTCACTGGTGTCTATCCCAATTGTGATGAATACAGACAAAATACTATGACTTTAAGAGCATTTACTGACGACTATAACAGACCTGTTAATAGACCAGCTATTAGTGTCCCATAAAGTGGAGTCCTGAAGTAATGGTGAACTTGCCCTAGAAATCGGAATATGAGTCCATCCATTGCCATTGCATAAATGATTCGAGGCAGAGGGAACATTGCTCCAAACAGACTGCAACAAAAAAAATGTAGCAATTTCAGAAGTACAGAGCAATTAACAGCAATATCCTAGCAGACCTTGTGAACTGGTTCCATGAATTATTAAATTACAGTTTTGGATCCTACACATAAATGAGAATATTAACCCACAGGCTTACCTAACCAACTCCCACATGTCCTCATTTCATGTGCACAGCCAGTATAAGATCTGTGGCCAGTACCTTACAGCCTCTCAGACGGCTCCATGTACAGTTCTGTTGTTATCAACATTATGGCGTGTTAGTCCATTATACAATGTCTAGATGGCATGAAATGCCTTCTATTAGATTCAACGAGTTTAGAGATGCGCGACTTCAGGCTTCTGCTGCGATGTAGGTGAGATCTGCACTCTTCTGGGATATAACTCAGTGTTCAGTAGTAGTCCTGTACCAACACTTCGGGACAACCTATTGGTCCCATCTTTAAGAGTCAAGAAGTTTTGGACTTGACCGTTGAAGATGGGGATAGGTTGTTCTGCAACGTCGGTACAGAACTACCACTCAGCGCTGTGTAATATTCCAGAAGCGTGCAGATCTCGAGTCCAAAGATGTTAGGTTTCAAAGCCTTGTACAATTCAACTGGAATTGGAGACCATATAGGCAGGAATCCTTAGTTTGCTAAAATGGCACATGTGGAAGGCTTGAATGATAACGCAGTTGAAGACACCCTAATAAACAGTGATTTGTAAGAGGATTTTGGCAGTGATAACGACAGTTAACCTTTTAAAGCCTAGCAGTAACTTTACGTACCACCAGGTTTAACATTAAAAAATTCTACATAGTGCTGACATTGTATTAATGTGTTTTGTACGGATCTCAGAACAAACAGCAACTTTTGCCTTACACAACATTAAGAGATCAGTTTTGAAACCAAAGTGGACAGTGTTTACAGCGCAGTATGCGCTGAGTCCTTATATAAAGCAGAAATGATTCATCTTTAAAGGCTTAATCAAGTGTGAGTGACAGTGAGTATGAAAGCCAAAGTTCATCAGAACCAGAAGATAATCTCACCATGTGTAGTGGTGATGCAAAAACTATGCAGAAGAAACAAAAAAGGGAAGAATGGAAGCAGAATCCTACTTGTTCATCTCCTGACATGCCTGCTTACAAACATTTTTGTGGAGTTCTTGGCATAAACACTAATACGAATATGACAGGACATTTACCAAGGAAGTGAGGCCAGTACAGGTTTTGAATATGTACATGGAGACTGACTTAGGTTACATTTTTAGAGGGACAGGTAAACAAATATGGTGGGAGTAGAACAATGCAGAAAGACCATGGTTCTCCAAACAGCCGTACAGAAGGGAAGTCGTTTGACAATACAGTAGATAAAGTACAGGCATTTACTTCCTTGTGTATCATGCAATCACACATAAAGAAAGAGTACTTAGAAGTCCACAAAGACTCAAATTTTCCCCCCCTCCATAGTGCCTTTCAAGCCATATAGATTACTGTGTAAATTTTTACATTTTGAAGACAGTGTTGCACTTGACCCTTCATATGTACATACATATACATACATTCCATGGATGCATAGGTGTGTCATGAAGACAATAGGATGCAACACAAGTCATAAATACACAAATATACAAAATTTTTGCAGTGTAATATACTATAAACATCTTCTAAAACTGTATTATAGATCATCCTTACATATAAAAAATTCAACTGCAGAGTAAAGGAGTGTGTATTTAAGCATTTTGTTAAAATGCAGTAATGAAAGTATATATTGGCATGGAACAGGTAGTATTTCTAATTGTTTAAATACACTTCTACATGAAATTCTGGATTGTGCAACAGCCATAATTCTGGCAATTTTCTTTTGTAAAGTGAAAATCTTCCCATGTTGGAACAGTTACCCCAGTAACTTATTCCATATTTTATAACAGGATGAAAGTATGCATAGCAAAGTGATCTGAGTGTGTTAATGTTACTGACATGGACCATCGACATAATGGCATAATTAATTTTGGGTCCTCTACTATTTCTCCTTTACGTTAATGATCTGCCCAAGGTTATAGAACATAAAGCTCTACCTATCCTGCTTGCTGATGACAGCAGTATGTTAATTACAGCCCCAAACACTACTAGACTACAAAATGATGTTAACATAGTTTTTGGACAAGCAAATAAGTGGTTTGAAGCAAATTTTCTCTCCCTAAATCTTGACAAAACTCATTTCATTCAATTAATAAATAAAATTATATATACTACTGATATGTGCATTAAATATGATGATATGCAAATTTTTAATATTACTAATACAAAATTTCTTGGGCTGTTTGTAAATGATACATTATCCTGGAAAACACATATAGAGTATATTAGCCTAAATTAAGCACAATTTGTTATGCCACGAGATCAGTTAAATCATATGTGTCACAGAATACCTCAAAAATTATTTATTATTCCCACTTTCACACACTCTCTTTCTCTCTCTCTCTCTCTCTCTCACACACACACACACACACACACACACACACATACACACATTCCATGGATCCATAATTTCGTCACACGACACCAAGACGTGGAATAAGTCATAAACATACAGAAACATACAAAAATGTACATTGCAAAATACTTTAAACATTTTAGTGCAATCTTAGGGGCACTTATTATAGTTTATCAGTACACACAAGAAATTCATCTACAGAGTAACATTTTAGTGCAATCTTAGGGGCACTTATTATAGTTTATCAGTACACATAAGAAATTCATCTACAGAGTAAAAGGAGTGTGCATTTAAGTATCTTCTGAGTGCTACTTTAAATTGTGCCTTTTCATTCTTAACATTTGTGACACATTATGGTAAACTATTGAAAATTCTGATGCTAGAATAGAATGCACTTTTCTGAAAGCATGATAGCTTGGCAATTGGTCTAAGAAGATGGTGCTTATTCCTTGTATTAATACTGTGTACTGATGAATTTGTTTGAAAATTTTCTTGATTATTAACAAAGAAGTTCATTAATGAAAACATATATTGGCATGGAACAGGCAAAATCTCTAGTTTTTGAAATAGATTTCTACATGGAGTTCTAGGATGTGCACCAACCATAATTCTGATGATTTTCTTTTGTAATGTAAATATCTTCCTGCTGTTGGAAGAATGTCCCTAAAAATTATTCCGTACTGTATAATAGAGTGAAAATATGCAAAATAAATTGATTTGAGAGTGTTAATGTTGCTGACATGGAACATGGACCTAACTGCATAACGTGCTCCACTTAATTTAGGTATCACATGATCAATTATGACCTATGGCTTATTGTTTTGGGGGCACTCCTCAGATAGTGTAAGGATTTTTAGGTTGCAAAAGTTTATCATCAGAATTATGCTGGGCTGAAGAAGCATAGATTCATGTAGAAATTTGTTCATGAATTTAAAAATGTCTTCAGAATCTTACAAAAAGAAATCACTGTAGCTTGTGCATGAATCTAATGGATTCTGATTGATTCCTACATATTACTGCGAAGTCCCATCATTGTTTAAGTGTCCATTTGGAAGACAGTGTCAAAATCTCACATCTTTATTAGAAACTTCTGACTCCTTGGGTTTAAGGCTTAGTCTCATTGCCTGTGTACCTCCCATTTCAAACACAAGGTCCACTAAATAATATTTGTCTAGAGCAGAAATATTAAAATATTTAAAAATAGCATACAGGAATTTGTTGCGTTTGTTCCATTCCAGTCTACATACCTGGCACACAGTCCAAATATTCCTCCTATTGTTACTATCCACTGTGCCACTGGCCAGCCTATCTCAATGAACACCTTTGGAAGTGGAGCATCAGGATCCTGTGTACAAAATATTATTACAAACTGGTGCTGTAGAATCTAGGTACAACAATTAGTTGCTGGCTTAACTAAATACCCTACAACGAGGTCAGAATTAACTGAATTTTACAGGAGAAGGAAAATAGACTGATGGTATTAATAATTGATCAACTGATTGTTAACAGTCAGTTAATTGATAAATTTAATACAAATTCAACTGCAAGTCTTATTTGCAACTACTGACACAATAAAAAAAATTCCACATTGAAGATGGAGGCATACATTCCCCTCAAAAATTGGTAAATTTTTACTACATTGCAGGGTGTCACATCCCTGTTAAGGCAATACATTCCTCAGTCAGTGCCATGCTTACCTTGCATCTCACAAGTTCCATGAGCACTAAATGCAAAAAAGTAAAGTTTACCCTAGAACACACCATGAAGGCCCAGACAGGGAGTAGAGGTATAGCTCTACTCTTTCTTCAAGCTCAGTGCTAGAAAGGGGTGGGTGGTCAATGCCATGCCTCAGCCACTTTACTGCCAGGAGAATTAAATTAGAACTTAAAAACAAAACTTTAACTGAAATTAAATGCTTGTTGAAATATTACAGTAACATTTTCTTCATATCAGATATATAATGGTTATGTAACAATAAAGCAGTGACTATGAATTTAACATCTGTTAACTCAAATTCCTTCACCTGTAAGTAATACGGCCACATGAGTGTAAGGACTGTTGAAACTCCAAAATAGGACAAGAAGATAATGGTGAGAGACACAATGATAGCAATTGGGATTGCTTTCTGAGGGTTCTTCACTTCTTCACCTGCAACATGGATGTGAAAATAATCAGCACATGTAATTTGGCCAAGAAATCAGTGTCTTGGACCATTATCTCTGGCTTAGTTTAAAAAAGAAGAGCACGATCTACAAAGCGCAAGTTATTCTTTATGGGAAAAGAAGTATGTCATAGAATGTGTAAACTATATTGCACTGCAGCTTCGGAGAGATGGGATCATGGTGTGTCATGTTGAAATAAAAACCAACAAAATGCATTATTATTTTAAATAATATGAGTACAAAGTGGTCTGTAGGCTGAAGGAAATAATTTCCAATACCCACTAAATAAACAACAAAATTATTTTCAGACACAAATAGAAATAACTTGTGTAAAAATGTGGCAAATTAAACTTTTAACATCCAGAATTTAGATGTCATTCACGAACAAATTTTGTCCTACATGAAACTTAAGAGTAAAGAAATAGCTATGGAAGTGTAGAATATGTATACAGTAGTCCCTCTGGTAATCTGGATCCCCAGATAATCCAGACTTTTGGGCCTCCTCTAACCCTCTCTTTTCTGCCAGTGATCCGGTCATTGTCCAGATGACCGGATCACCAGGAAGATATCCAAGACAATTCGCACTTCCAAGACTAGTGGCATGTGTAGAGTGGGAGGATCCAGCCAGTCTTTAACTCCTGAGCAGTAAGCATGTTATCTGTCAAGCACCACAGTTCAAATTCTCTCTTATTTCGCTATTACAGTGCAATGATAGTGACAGAAGTCCCACTGTTGTTTGATGTTAACCCTAGAAAGGCACTGTGGAATATCCATAACAAATCAGGCACTGTGGGGTTGTGGGTAACCCCAATTATTATTAATATTTATTGTAACACTGTAACGAATATTTACTAATAATGCACTTTTTCATTAATGTCATTATTTTCATACAAGAAAAGTAATAAAATTGTTCTAATAAACATTATTGTGATTAACTGGGCTTTCTAACAATGTCATTGAAATCTGCACCCACATTTTAAAGTTCCAATCATATTTGTAAAAGTAAATGAAATTTGACAAATTATCTAATGTTTTCAGTGAGAACAATCTAATAGAAACAAATATTTTCCCTGAATACAAGTTGCCTGTATTTTTTATACTCTTCTCTCTTTACATTCCAGACAAACTGAACACCTACATTTGGCATAGAGAATCTTTGCACAAAACACACACACATTGTTTGTTTGCCCTTTTCTGTCTTTTTTCTAGGGCACCATGTGCAGCATCCTCATTGTGATTTTCTTTCTAGCTTTTGGGTAGCTGGCACCTCATAACAACCAAGAATTGCTGAGATTGAATTGTGTAACTCCCTTGGCATTCATTGAGAAATATTTCTCTCCGTTAAGTGTTTCTCAACCACAGAAAGAGCAAGGCTTTGCTAAGAGACCGAAAGTTTTGTAGCTTTACCAGATGCATGGTTCCAGTTATAAATAACAAAAGCATTTATTCCTGCAGCAACAAGCAACCCGTAAAAAACTCATAGAGACCATCTACGAGTCTTCCTGGCTAAGGTCCTTGAATGGCAAAGCTGGTCAAATGTATCTAAGCCGCCTTTCGTGTCATTGCAGAACAGGATTATCTGTGGCTTTTGAGACTCTGAATGGATTTCTTCTCACATGTGCATGGAAGAAAGCAAAATTACTGTTCTCTTTTTCTTTGGAACAAATGATACCAAGGTTGAAGTTTTGTCAAAAACAAATTGGGAAGAAGAGATCGGTTTCCTTTTAGTTTCCAGCAGCTGTGGAGGAATGCCAGCCTTATTTTTTCTCACGGTGCCAATCATGGTCAGCTTTAAGCGATCTTCAAGATCACTTGAAGATGCTGGACCTACAGGCGGATGACTATAAAATGGTGTGCTCCCTGAGGATGGCACTATAGTGTCAAAACATGTAAGAGTGTTGGTGCCGACCATGGTCAGCTTTAAGGCATCTTCAAGATCGCTTGAAGACACTGGTCCTACAGGCGGATGACTATATAATTGTGTGCTCCCTGAGGATGGCACTACAGCGTCGAAACATGGAGGAGTGTTTTATAGATTTGAAAAGTGAAGTGTATGTGCATTTAGTTGATTGAATACAGTTACAATCAATCTCCCTCTTAAAATTTGTACTTACTGTTGTAACATGTTTGTGATTTTCATGAGTTTTCCCAGTTTTCTATTAAAAGTTTTTACCGCCTTATTAACGCATGACCATTCTGCAAGATCATGCCTGTGTGGAATACTTATTAATATAATGTTTGTGTGATTATTGCTTGTTAAGAAATTCTGTACATGTTTTAACCATTCTTTAGTATTACTTTTCCCAACATCATTAGTGCCTCCCCAAAAGACTAACACATCATTTTTTGTCACCTCTTCAATAGCTCCTTTAGCAGAAGCTGTTAATGTAAGAATGTCAGATCCTGGTTGCACGAAACCAGTAACATTAAAGTTTTTGTTCAGATGATCTTTTATTTTGTCGGCACAACCTCTTGTATGACTGTCACCAAGAAGCACTATACAGTGTCATTCACTTCCACCTTTGCTCTTAGACTGAGTATATTGGACATTAACATCACCAATCATATTAACACTCTTGTTAGTTAACACTACATCATCACTATCGCTGTCATTTGTGTTAGCAATTTCCACAGTTAACACTTCAGCACTATTATTTGTTGATGTGGCACCATTCATGATTAATATAATAGCATTCAACAGCTGTTCCTTTTGGTATATTTGATTGTGTAGGTTACGCAATATCACTGTTCTTGACAATGGCTTGATATCACTCACTTCACAAACTTCCTTCAGGACTTTTTCCATTGTCCCAACCAACAAATATACACAACATTTCAGAAAAGGCTTCTTCCTTCCTTAGATGCACTGATAAAATCCAAAGATCCACAAGCTAGCCTTAATGCACAAACCACATCAAGCCAACCATGAGAGATACCAAAAATTATAATACATGACAGTAAAACCTTATTGTAGCAGTACCAGATTATAAGCCCCTGAACACAGTTAAAACGTACACAAAAAATTAGTAACAAATCCAAACGAATAAAAGCAACCACCATAAAAATATAAAATTACAAAAACTAGAACCTGCGTAAACACGTAACACCACTTGTTGGGAACTTTAAGAACTCCAAATTTTCAAGTGTACACACAACCGTTTTTTAATATGTGGACATTTGAAGCATTATCAACATTTCCTTTTACAGGCAGTGTTACTTTTCCTCACTTTGAAATGTAACTTGTAACACGAATACTGTAATAAGATTTAGACTTCGGTCTTATGGGTTTTTACTCATGAAGAAGCAATAAAACAAAGTCACAAAAAGAAAATAAATGGATCAGTCTCAATACTGTAGAACAATAAGATGCAAATTGAACTTTTGAAGCATTTGTGTCTCCTATATCAGGCAATATTCTTTTTCTTACATACAGACAGGTTATGTGAGCTCCTCATTTACATACTGAAGGAATTAGGGAGTGAATATTCCCTGAAAGACAATGCATGAATTCACTTCATTCAGTCTTCTTGTGTACAGGGACTGAGACAGCCTTTCATGATCCTGTTTTCCTTTGGGGCATACAGAGCTCTCTCTCTTACGCCCTTTTCAGTGGCTCTGATTGATAATTTTCACGTTCCCCTCAGCCCAATCACTGTAACTTTCCCAACTGTAATAACATCTATGCTAAAGGTGGAGGCAGTACATTCTTCCAAAACCCTTTCACTACGAATCTCCCATTGGTACCACCCTACAAAATAAAATCCATGACACCACTCCCAGAATTCTCACCACTATGAAAACCACACATGTTATCAAAATAATTTTCATCAGAATGCTCTGTTGATGGCTGTATTTATAGTATAATAGTATGGTATATAAGGTGCTGTCTCATACACTCTAAGAAATACCTAGTAACATTTTTATATTATGGAAATGTCAGAGATATACTTTTTAAATGCAGTGTGTTGTTAAAGTCTTTATTATGAACCTTCATATTGCAATATATAAACTTATGATCATATATTTTAATTTTAATTTATTCTTTCCTTGTAAGATACAAACATTTAGGCCTTTGTTATAAATGTGTATAAATTAGGCCATCCAAAAGAATGTCATAACTGACAGATACCAAAAAACTACATGTCAAATAATGTGGATGCTGCAGCAATCTGATGACTTCACTATGGTATGTTATCTACAGGTTGAGCCTATAAGATGAACTTTGCACATTTTGATTATTCTAGTCAAGTATCAAAGTGAGTATACTGCATAAAAAATGCTTTCCTAGTCACGACTGTGCACTTTAAAATGTAATCTTAAAGTTCCCAACAGGTGGTGTTGTGTGTTTACTCAGGTTCTAGTTTTTGTAATTTTATATTTTTATGGTGGTTGCTTTCATTGGTTTGGATTTGTTCCTCATTTTTTGTGTATGTTTTAATTGTGTTCAGGGCCTTATAATCTGGTACTGCTACAATAAGGTTTTACTGTCATGTCTTATAATTTTTGAGGTGTTAGGCTTGGTATCTCTCATGGTTGGTTTAATGTGGTTTGTACATTAAGGCTAGCTTGTGGAGCATTGGATTTTACCGATGTGCCTGAGGAAGAAAAATGCTTTTACCGAAACATTGTGTATATTTGTTGAGTGGTACAATGGAAAAAGTCATGAACGAAATTTGCGAAGTGACGGTGTAGGTTATGTTTGATTGCTAGTATAGATAGATGTTGCAGAGGTTCAAAAGGATGTGGTTTCTTACGTACATCTCCATTTCGTCGATATTCATTAATCCTCTTGCTGTGTTTTCCAGCATTACCCAGTGGTGCCTGACTGGAAACCAAGGGTGTACTATCACTGCGTTATGATGATTCTTGGAGGTTAGTTAACCTTTTAAAGCCTAGCGGTAACTTTACATACCGCCAGGTTTAACATTAAAAAATTCTGCGTGGTGCCCACATTGCGTTTATGTGTTTTGTACGGATCTCAGAACAAACAGCAACTTTTGCCGTATAAAACATTAAGAGACTGGCTTTTACAACTGAAGTGGAAAGTGTTTACAGCGCGGTACGCGCTGAGACCTTTTATAAAACAGATACGCTTCGTTTTTAAAGGGTTAATACAGGGTAATGATTAGTAGCTGGAATTATTGGAGTCACTTGAGGTACAGTAAACTGCCCTGTTTTCCTCGATTCACGTGGGTATCCAGTCACTACTAATGGCCATTTATTATTTATAGAAGATTCCTCACAAATTCCACTTTCAGGAGAGGGATGCGCGTGTACGGCAGATCGTTTCGAGGAGCTGATCTCCTCATACAAAAGTTTAATTATCAATTTAGATTAACTTAGCTCATCCAGCACTTCCTTCAACTGATCTTCCAATAATGTACACTTACAACATTCTGACTGATGATGAGAAATGACACTACTCTGAAAATAAGGTGAATTGCTACCAAATTCAAGCCTACCCCTCTGCTGTTGTATGATCTGTGCTACTGTTGTTGTTGTTGTTGTTGTTGTTGTTGTTGTTGTTGTTGTTGTTGTTGTTGTGAACGGCTAAATTCAGTATTTAGGGTCTAAGGAGTTATAATTCAGCTGTGAGTGATGACTTCTTTGTGTGTTACTGATATCACGAAGTTCCCTCCTCAGTAAGGTTGCTGGGTTATCCAGACCGGCCCTCACCCCATACAGTTTGTATGACCGAGGGACTAATGCACTTCCAAATCAAAGACCAATTCCATAATCTACAGCATTAGCAGTGACATTATTGCCACTTACAGTCTTTACTCCTTTAAAGATTGAAATTAATCTAAATAATGTCTCAAAATTTCATTCCTACCTTACACAAAACACATGCATATCCATTACAAAGACCAAATTTTTCATGAAATTTAAACAAATAAGTGGCTGAATAATAAAAAAATCATAAAAACGTGTAAAAAACGCAGGATTTTCAGTGTTAGAGCAGGTGTTACATTGTGGTTTAAGGACCAGAAATGTGAACTACTTTGCAGAATATTTTTTTCAGAATATTCAACCAAAAATTACCTGTAGTAGCAACACAGTCAAAACCAATAAAACCATAGAAGCAGGTGGCAGCTCCTTTTATAGCACCACTGACACCAAATGGGAAAAATCCTCCTTCACCTGCATCCTCAGGATTATCAATATGAATGTCTTCTTTTTTTATTTTCCAGTTCCTTGAGTCAGCTGTAAACAAAAATGAACAACATTTCCAAACTTATTTTAACTTGTCTTACAATGGCAACAGTAAAGTTTTTCCTGTACAGGTAGCCCTAAATTTACAAAGGAATTCCATTCCTGAAGGAACTATGGCATAAAATTCAGTGTAAAATTAAAACTAATTACATAATGTAGTCAATAGGAAGTCAGGGAGTTATGTTCCAGGCCCCTCTCAAAATTGACATAAGCAGTTAATATTATATTTAAAGCTCTGAAATGAATGCTTCGAATTAGAAACAGCATTTTATGAATATATATAATTAACTGTAATACAATATCAAAAGCCAAACAAAATTGAATTACATAAAAATTGAAATTTTGTATATTTACTTTGATATGTTTGAAGCCAAGACTGGAAAGCTTTTGTAATCAGCACTGTAAGGTCCCTGTATTGACCTTTTTTGATAGTGGTGTAATGCAGAAATGCAAAGCTGATGTGCTGTATTGTGGCATGTAAACAACACTGACATCCAAAGGTATTTTGACATCAGCAAAGTTTGTAGTATTGCCAGGTGCATTGTTGAAGAGTAGAAGAGCCTTGGCAGGTAACTTTTTCTCTTGACAAAAATGGGGCACAGTAGGACAAAAATAGTTTGTGTACCAATCCAAGAAGATTTGTTGTGTCACCCAAGCCCTCCTGTTCCATGTCCAGTAGACTGATATTTATAATTGTGCATGGTTTAACTTTTTTGTAGTGCTTGCTATTTTTGGCCTTCTGGTTTCAAAACCTGTGTTACTGTAAATTGTCTCAAAACAAACTGTTGTAAACTGAAGGCTACCTGACCTTTACTTCTCTTAACATACCTGGTGTTTGACAGTAACAGTGAGAGGTTCTATTTGAAATAAACATGTGAAAGGGCAGTTTTTCAAGTAGTCTCATTTGGGTTTTGATTTAATTTTGTGAGCTTTAGAAATCCTACATAACTAAGTATGCATTTTAGAAAAAACATTTTTAAAGTAATGGCATTTCTTGGTATGACACAGCGGGTAGATATTGCTGTTAACTCTGGAGCTACTTAACTTCAAGCCTTATTTTTGACTCACTGAAAGTCAATGATCATTGACAAGTACAGGAGAATACTGCTGACAAGCAGTACACATGTTAGGGTTAGCTTAAAATATTTACAAACTTATATTACTATTTGGCTACATGCTTCAGCAACATGTGTGCCACCTTGGAGCCTAAAATACCAACCTATTGATATAAACTGCATGCTACAAGGCTTACCGTACACCCGTTATTTCACAGTTCATAATATTTTGAAATTTGTTACAAAAGAGTTTTTGTTGCCATAAATGGTTCAACTGTTAGCCACAAAACAATAATGATTTCACATTCCAACATTTTTAATAATAGCTCTAAAATCTATCACAATGCCTTGGAAACAGCAAAATATTTATATGTTCAATTATTATGTTTAGATCGTCAAATTTTCTTCGACCTTAGCATATACCTCACACAGAACCCCAGTCTGTGTCAAGTACAATGATGAATCAAGGAGATATATCACTATTATGTACATAGACTTCCCTTGTGTGATGCATTTTGTTTTTGTCATACTTTAGCCAAAATCAGGATGTGCCAACAAATTGTCAAAATCTCAAAAACAAAATTTCACAAAAATTCTTGTAGTGGAAGCGACGCTCTTCCATGTGGACACACAGATCAACAAACAGGCTGGAAGGCAAAGGACAGACCTGAAAAGGCTGTCACTTTTTTCAACTCGTTTTGGAACATGCCTACAAAGAAATATCCAGTGTTGTGTCATATGATACAGGAATACGTAAAATGGCAAAAATAATTTACATTGCTAGGGGCTGAATTGTACTGGGTTGGACGTTGTACAAAATTACTGATGCTTCTCCATGTTATGAGCAAATAAAATGCAAGAAACAGATTTGTACTCACTGCATATCTTTTAGTAATTATTTTACAAGCATTTCATCTTGTTTTATTGATCTTTCCTCTAGTCAAAGACTTACAAAGGGTCATGCAAATTATAATGCTTCCCACTTACCTTTGAAAGAACCAGCAATGATTACAAACAGAACAACACCAACATTAACTATTGTAAATAGGTTGTTTACTGTAGATGACTCCTTCACTCCAAGTGCAAGTGCAACTGAAATGAGCAGAATAATTCCATTTTTAAAACAGAAGAGTCATTTCCTTGGAATATTTTAATGATTTTTGTGTTCATAACATATACAGGCCAGGCTCACAATTTTTGGAATTAATTTAAATCATAGGTACCTATTACTGTAATCTTCACAACTTACTTTAAACTATAACAAAACTCGTTTTATGCAATTTACATGTAAATCAAATAATAATATCAACTTATCAATAAATTATGACAATAATCACATTTCATATACACGGACCATAAAATTTCTAGGATTAATGCTTGATACTAATCTCACTTGGAGAAACCACATTGACTACTTACACTCTAAATTAAGTTCGGCAAATTATGCTATTAGAATATTAAAATCTTTTATGCCTCTATCAACTCTGATAAATACTTACTTCTCATACTTTCATTCGATAATGTCATATGGAATAATTTTTTGGGGAATTTCACCACACAGTCATTCCGTTTTCAAGCAACAAAAAAAGGTAATTAGAATAATCATGGGTATTGGGAATCGTGATTCATGTTGCAAAATTTTCAAAGAATTGAAAATCTTACCTTTTTATTGTCAATATATCTTTTCACTATTATTATTTGTTATCAAGAATAATGGAATTTTTCCAACCAACAATGAAATGCACTCCATTTGCACAAGACATAGTGACAACTTGCACCCCCCACTACTAAATTTAACTAAAGCTCAGAAAGGTGTTATTTTTCTGGCATTAAGATGTATAACTCCTTGCCTCAAAGTATAAAGCAATTGTCATACGATCCAAAAAGATTTAAAGTTACACTAAAAAAATGCCTTTTAATACATTCATTTTACTCTTTAGAGGAATATTTTACCTTTGATGCTAAATTTGATCCAGATAAAAACTGAAACATTCTGTCAGCAGTGTCTAATTATAATTAGTTTTAGTAGCTCACATGACTATTGTTGTTGATTCCCTGTGTATATGTTATTCTACATTTATACTGATTGCCAACTTTATATTAAGCTTAGACTTATTCTAGTATAATATATTATATACCTTATATGCCTGTCTTGACAATGTATATATACTATTATAGCTACACTATTAACTATTTTGACCAAATCCACATCCTGTTGTCTTTCAGACTGTATTTTGGATTTATGGACTGTAAATGAATGAATGAATGAATGAATGAATGAATGAATGAATGAACAATGTGGTTCAGTCACATATCTAGAAAGTGACACTCTGTATGTGTGTGAGTGGTTTCTGATGATTTGAAGGATTATAATGTCTACATCTTGACCCTGAAGATGGAGGCACAACAAGCCATCAAAACATGAGGAACCGCTCACCCAGCAGTACAGTGTCAAATTTCAGATGACTTGAATCGTTAAATGCAAAAATACCCAACCTGACAAGGAGTCACTGAATTGCATGTGTATGAATGTGAGAGGGTTAACCCTTCTTGTACTGTTTTTGGTGCAGCCATGATCTGAGCCAAAAACAGGTCTTGCGCAATAGTGGAAATCTTAAGACAACGACAAAACAGTGCAGCTACTCATATATTAATAAATGCCGTTGTTCGATTTCCCTGTGTAGCTCTCTTGGATGAGATATCTTCCCATGAACTATTCTGGTGCCTCATATGAGTGGAATGTTTATTACACATCTCATCTTATCACTGAGAGATTAGGCCCATAGCCAGGCAGAAATTCATATGTTTCCATTGCTTTGTAGATGTAGGGGTGACTAATCTAGCTCCTATTACACATTAAAAAAATGATACAGTGCTTCTTATAGTTGTGGAGCCAATCCCACAATATTTTATGACTAGCATTGTTTCGTGCTTTTTAGATTTCTTGCCTACAGGGTCTTCATAAGCACATGGCCTCCTGTACCAGCAGTCTTTGACAGATACAGCAGGCTAACTATGAGTATAAAACGCTAATAAAATAAAGCAATGATATTTCAATAAAAATAAAAAGCACTGTTTCAATAAACCTAAATGGAAAGCTCAGATATGAAGAGCTGACGTTTCTTGGTAAGTTAATGAAATTCCATGATGTTTAAATTTCATTACTACAGATTGAAGTCTTCTGTTTTGTAATATGGTGTCAATGGATTGAGCAGTTGCATACATGACCAACAACACAACATCACAACCCACAAGAATTAAATCTTCAGCAGTCCTGCTGTGAGCACTTCAGATAACAAACTTCATTCTTTTTTTAATGCAATTTTCACTCTAAAATGAGAAACAGATTCTGATTCCTTTTAACTACCTAAGGCTTTACAGAACAAATTGGTCTGACATTTTGATAGTATCCATGCTTGCTGCAACTTCCCTTTATGCTCATATAGAATGCACTGAGACACCATTCTTATGCAGAAGGCCCCTTAAATATCTCCAGTATGTACATCTGCCCCTACTCACATAAACTTACTCAGCCAACAAACAAACATTTAATATGTTTATGCCATTACATCACACAGTTTAGCATAGAAAATAGTAAATCTATATTTCACACCTGAACCATCTTAAATC
Organism: Coptotermes formosanus; assembly: GCA_013340265.1. NCBI lineage: Eukaryota > Metazoa > Arthropoda > Insecta > Blattodea > Rhinotermitidae > Coptotermes > Coptotermes formosanus. Next base: position 3,466,682 of record BLKM01009501.1, on the reverse strand, counting down.
TCTGCCTAACATCTTTTCTGATTGTTCTCGTTTGCAGTCTGCTGCATCGCACATGGTGCATAGCTCATACTCAATTTAATGGGAATAACTATTATTGTTAAATATGTTTGTAAAACTCTTACAGAGAAGAATCCCTCCTTACATTTCATTTCACAGTAAGTGCACTTTTCAAGTACAAAACCCCTGCATGCTTGAGAACTCTGTTTAAACTAAGGACTCTTATTCATTTCCACATTTCATAACTCATTAGTACATACCTGCTAAAATGAAGGATATTGCAAATGCAAACACATCAAAATAAGGTGACAGTGCAACAGAACTCGAGGAAACTGGCATGGTTTCAAGGAATGTTTTTTCCATTGTTTCATTCAGGAGAGAATCCAGGTACTTGCTTAGCCCTTTTGCAACACTTGCAGAGCCTTAAGCATAAAAGAGTACAGAAGGCAATGTATAAGTAATCGGAAGGACAGGCAAACAGTTTCAGGTTGTGTTACAATAAACTTGACTGTTGTCTTGGAAAGAGGAGAAACAGAAAACATCTAAAAGAATTTCAGAAACTGGAAATGTTTCTGTCATCAAGTTTAAGGTTTCCTACTCAGCTGGGCCCATTAGAAATTATTTAGCTAATCAGATAGCTAAATTGAATCAGAATCTCAGTCTGTGGGCATAAAAGAAGTCTTAACCAGAGTATATTTCCCGACAACATTAAAAGTCATCTGCAGGAAATAACAGACAAACTGCATTATTTATTATTTTCTGCCATTGCTCACTTCTGAACCTAGCAATATAGGTGTGTGTGTGTGTGTGTGTGTGTGTGTGGGCACACACACACACACACACACACACACACATTCTTGTTGGATTTAGGATAGCAGTGTCATTCTGGACAATTGAGGACTCATAATGCTGATTTCTGACAGTGGCAGGATATTTTTCCCTCCTTCAAAGCATAATACTGACCCTTTGGCCAACCCACAGTCCTATTCAATGGGTATAAAGGGCTCTTCCCCTGGGAATACAGTGCCCTTGAAATGAAATGCACCACTCATGTCCATTGAACACCAAGCTTAAGAATGAGTTGAACTATACATCTACTCCAGCCTTCATGTTGTGCATAGGTTCAAATTTGCCTTAAAATGTGCTGGTTAAAACTTCTTTCAGTGTCCAGTGATAGAGACTATTCTTTCTAAAGGGCCAAATTAAATCGAAATCTTCGTATCTGATGGATAACATTATGAAACAAATTATTAAAAAGCACAAAATGATGGACAATGTCCAAAATAGCAGTCATGTTTATTTTAAGATGCACAAGTGCATAATAGAAGTGTATGGGCCTTGATAAATTTTCTGAAAAAAAGTTTTATACCCCTGATTTCTGAAACACCTTACTTAAATTTCCTATTTTAAATTTTAACTCATGAAGTACATATATCATATTCACCTATTTCTTTTTATTTCCATAGCTGTTTGATTCATCTGCAAGGTACTGTGTATTATGAAAAGTAATTAAGCTCATCAATGATTAAGCAATATAACAGCATTTACCTATTCAAAACCAAAAACAATTTTTGTGTAATGTGTTACATATGAGATATCACATTGCATTTCCAGTACAAAATCAAAGACAATAGTAATTCAGGCCAACACACCTCTTTATTGATAACAAATTGCTTTTAAACACAGACACATATTTTGGCTTACAATAATGTCATTTGTAGGCTACTGTTTTTTAAATTGCACGCACCTATTACATATTCTAGAATGAGATTCCATCCAATGATGAATGCTGTTAATTCCCCCATGCAAACATAACTATACACATATGCTGACCCTGCTCGAGGCACTCTTGCTCCAAATTCTGCATAACACAATCCTAAAACAAAATAACCACTGGTGTCATAATAGGGACAGGACTCTGTGTGGGTACATTAATATTACACTCTTTATGCAGAAGTCTATTTAACAAATTAGAGATATCACTTGTACCATGCCAATATATACTTTTATTAATGAACTTCATTGTCAATAACCAAGGAAATTTTCAAACAAATTCCTCTATCCACAATATTAATACAAGCAATAAGCATCATCTTCTTAGACCAAATGCTAAGCTATCTTGTTTCCAAAAAAGTATGTTCTATGCCATTATCAAAATTTTCAACACTTTACGACGCATTCTGAGAAGCCTTAAGAGTGAAAACAACAAAATTCCATTAAGAAAATGCTTAAATACACACTCCTTTTACTCTGCAGATGAATTTTTTTATGTCTAAATATGATCCATAATACTGTTTTATAAAATGTTTTAGTATTTTACATTGCAAGAGTTTTGTATATTTTACGTACATGTATTTATGACTTGTTCCACATGACTTGTGACAGACTTACGGATCCGTGGAATGTATGGTGTGTGTGTGTGTGTGTGTGTGTGTGTGTGTGTGTGTGTGTCTACTTAATATATGTGTGTGTGTATGTATGTATGTATGTATGTATGTATGTATGTATGTATGTATGTGACCCTGTGTAATTTTGAAGATGTGTATAAAATTGTGGAGCAACAAGCTACTCCATATTCAGAATAGAAGAGTGAGCCATTGGCTTATCATAGGCCCATCTCAATATCCTCTCCATGTATCTCTCCATGTATCTGCAACATTTTTTCTGCTTTTGTAGCTAACTCTTGTATCCGGAAGACAGGATAGCAGTCTCCTTCAAAACATCTATCTGTGTACACCAATGACTCAGGTCAGAGTGTGGTCTTGGTACAAGCTACCCTGAGTCACAAGATCCGTAAGAACACAAAAATTGAAATAACACATTTCTTTGATAATTACAGTTGTCTGCTCTTTGCATATGGTGCATGGACGGCAACAAACTGGTGGAGTTGCAACTAGTATAACTTAGTGGGCATTTTTACAGAAACTTTGTAGCGAAGATTTTGTGTATGTGCTTTTTGTTTGTATGAACACTCATATTCCTGCATTACAGTTTTTTCATGTGGTGGTGGTGGTGGTGGTGGTGGTGGTGGTGGTGGTGGTGGTGGTGGTGTTGGTGGCGGCAGGAGTGGGGGCAACGACAGTAGCAGTGGTGGTGGTGATGACGATGATGACAGTGATAGATAAGGAGGAGGAGGAGGAGGAGGACAGCAAAATGGTTGATCATGGAGAGGATTTGGGATCCCATATGGCTCTTTAATATTTGCATAATCGTAACCAGAAATTCTCCGAAATTTTTGCATACTTTTTCAGTTCTTCCATGTTCATTTGCCCAATAACTCTTTTACATTTCTCTCAGAATGAGGCTTTCCTCACACAATGGGTTCTTAAAATCTGCTTGAATGTGATGCATTTCACACTGTCCATCTTTCCAAACATGAAGTCGCAAGAACATATCAAACTTTAACTTGTTAGTGACATTATTCTGTGAGTTTTACAATAGAATCTTGATTGCATTTCTTGTTCAAACTTTACACACTAACTTATCTTAGTGTAGTGACTTTGAGAGCCTTTTGCTTTTTTAATGCAAGTGATTTGTAACACTTCGTTTTTAGAATCCTACAGTATTTATTTTCCTTGAATTAGGAGTTCAGATTTTGGAAGTTCATAAAAGAATTGTTAAAAAGGAGCTAAGTAAATATCATCTTTAAAATTTACCTTGTTGGAACAATTAACTTAAAAACACACATTACTCTCACATTGGCTATACATCTTGTGACTACTGTCAGTATGAAAAACCTGCCTCTTTCAGTTAAGATGCCATAGCATGAATGGCAAACAATAAGACTAATATTTCAACACAGTAATCACAGCCCATAGTCTGGGTGATCAAATTGAGAAGAATGAGATGGGCAGGGCATGTAGCCCTTACAGGGGAAATGAGAGGTGCATGCAGGATTTTGTTAGGGAGACCTGAGGGAAGGAGACCACTTGGGAGACCCAGGCATAGATGGGAGGATAGTATTAAAATGGATCTTCAAGAAGTGTGATGGGGGGCATGGTCTGAATTGAGCTGGCTCAGGACAGAGACAGGTGATGGACTCTTGTAAATGCAGTAATGAACCCTCGGTTTCCATAAAATGCAGGGAGTTTCTTGACTAGCTGACGACCTGTTAGCTTCTCAAGAAGGAGTCTGCTTCATGGAGTTAGTTAGTTAGTTAGTTAGTTAGTTAGTTAGTTAGTTAGTTAGTTAGTTAGTTAGTCAGTCAGTCAGAGCCCACAAATGAGCCTCTGGCATCTTCCTTTTCCTTAGAAATCTCCTTAACAATGCACAGTAGTACAGTACCTGCAAATACAGATGCAATGGCAGCTATCAGAAAAGACACCACCACAGCTGGTCCTGCAATGTTCTTCGAAACATTTCCCGCAAGGACATACACACCAACCCCCAGTGTGCTCCCGACACCAAGAGCAGTAAGGTCAAAGGTGGTCAGCACACGTGCTAGCTCTGAATTGCCTAATGCAAGAGAATCCAGTACCTTGCGTCGATTCAGAGCATGCCACCAGCTCCAGCTCACCCCCATCACAGTTATAAGAGGGTGCTTTAACCAGTCCCCCACTCAATCTTCTTGGACCTGCAGGTAAAAGAACTCTAATGTAGTGCAAGAGATGTAAACTTCTTTACATTCCTTGCCATATTATTTGGTAGAAGGGCCCTAACGATTAGATGAGCCTGCTGTACATAAGATGGAAGCAGTAAGTTTTGTCCAAATTCCTGCAAAGCAATGGGAACCACACTTCCAAAGAAACAGCATCCCACATAAGAAGTCCTGAATCCTTATAAGCAGTCAATTAAGATGTATGTGTAAACATCTTTTGACATGATTCATTAACAACAGAAAACTGTGACTGGCTGAGTGTGATGCAGTGTCTCAAGAGACTTCTTGCTTACAGAATGTGATTTGGCCGCTAAGGAGACTTACTGCTTACTGAATGTGGGTCATTGTCTGAGCACACTTGCTATGTGCTGAGCGTGATGCAGTGTCTGAGGAGGCTTGCTGCTTACTGATTGTGATTATACATAAGGAGGCTTGCCACTTACTGAGTGTCATTCATAAAATCTCTAAGTGTCATATACAGTATAGACAGACCTGGCTAAGGAATGACGTTGTGGCACTGTACACAGGGACAAGGAAAAAGGAGGAGGACAAGGAGGAGATACAGAAGAACAAGTAGGAGAAGTTGAAAGAAGAGATGTAAAAATAATGTTGAAACAGATGAGAAGACAGAAGGAGAAGAAGTGATCAGGAAGTGGAAGAAAAAGGAGAAAATTAGGAGGAAAAGAGGAAAAGAAAGAAGAAAATTTATGTGTTCATTTATGGTTCACTGAACGATTCTGTCAGTTTTTCTGACAATACGAGTACAACATTGAATGGCGGGATGATTACTGGTGTAACAGTCTGGCATTTCTGTTGTGGGGGGGGGGGGGGATAGTGATGAAACAGAGTCAGGAGGTCGGGTCACATGGAATGCCTTCCTATTACTCCTCCCCCTCCAAGAAATTAGAGTTGATCATCCAGCATTCTCCAAGTCAGTAATATTAGCACAATAATAATAATAATAATAATAATAATAATAATAATAAATTTGTATTATTAAGCATAGTTTCCGACGTACTGACGCCTGACCGTTAAAGAAAATGTTTGAAATGTCCGCCTTGACTTCCCATGCAGGCACTGCAGTAGACAGACTCCTGGTACTCTACTATTTTCCACCACGTCTGACTGGGGCTGTTTACCACGATTTCCTATAGCAGGTTCTTCCAGATCTGTTGCAAGAGGTGGATCTGCAGACTCGGATTCACGTATGTTTCATGCACATTTTCTTCTAGCAGTTTGGGAGTTCTTGGACAAGGTTTTTTAGAAACAATGGGTAAGAGGATGTGGACTGCGAGCATTGCCTGTTCGTTCTCCTGATTTAAATCCCTTAGATTTTTATATCTGGGGATATCTAAAGTCTACTGTTTGTGCTGCAGAAGTCAGTGACTTGCAACGCTTGCAACAGCGAATACAGAATGGAGTTGAAATGATTCGTAGGATACATGGAATCTTCCAGCAAGTCAAGAAATCACTGTTCAGACGTGCAACGTCCTGCGTTGAAGCTCAAGGTAGAAACTTTTGAGCATTTATTTTAATCTGCATGAAGCTATAAATCGGAAACCATGCCTTAGCAAGCCTATGTTCATAAAACACTTTTTTCTTTATTGTGTAGATTCACCTTCCGTAGGTTTGGCCATGCAATTTCCCTTCACCCTGTTTAACGTAATATAGAGTAATAGCGTTACATAGTACTCCATCGGCTTTAAAAAGACGCTCTTCTACAGCCTTTTTTGAAATTAGATTGCCCAAAATACTTCCTATACAAATCCGACAGACAGAAGAGGCCAAGTGGGGGCACAGCCATTTTAATTACAAGAAGTGTTTAGAAGCTCGGAAATCCGTCTTACCACATTACAACATAAGGAAGCCACAGCCATCAAAGTTCATGTCAGCAAGAAACTCGACACGCGCATTTCTAGATAAAACACTGCAGGCGAGTTTTTGAGGCAGATATAGACTTGCTGACTAAAATGAGCAAAAACTGATTGTCTGTGGAGGTTTTAAAGCAAAATATTCTGCGTGAAACGCATAAAAAAGAATGCAGGGCGCAAATTTCTGCTAAATTAAAATAAAAAATAAATAATTAATAACAGCCTACACATTCCCCACTCAAATTTCAGACAGTAATCATTCTGTCGCCTGTAGCGTAAGGGTCTCTATTCCTAAATAAAGTGTCCCAACATAAAATTAAAACATTAGGCTTTCTGTTATTGACAGTTCGTTTTCAAGCCCAGCCATGTGAACTTAAAGTACGTACGTTTGCAAAAATAAAAATTGGGATTATTTTTTAGACTTTGCAACCAATAATCGAAATACCAGTTTGCTACCTGTTTGCGACAAACAAAAATATTTTCGAAGCAGTTATTCACCTTACCCACGTAATCGATTCTGCCGTAAGAGAAATTCAAATCACTTAGAAGTACTTCAGACTTTAGATCTAGAGAGATTACACCTTCCACACGCCTCTTAAGTCAAGAAAATGGAAACTACGCATGTTATCGCAGAGGGCAAAAAGAATTGCCTTGTGCCCCTGCATATACAGCCTAACAGAAGAAGTGGACGTAACCACAGAAATCACCTTGATAATAATTAGCATCAAACTCTCCAACACCTAGACACTAATCATGCGCAGCACACTTGGAGGATAACTTAACCTACAGGCTAAAAAACAGCGTTACAACAATGCCTCATTCAAAGTAATAACAAACTTGCCGTCAGCGATCAACGGAAGATTAATTTATTCGCCCACGCATTGCGGTAAATGTTAACAACAAAAGCAAATGTACACCTAAATTGCAGATTTTCTAAAGCCACCGAGAACGCCGCAATTTCCTGAGACAATCCTCCGTACAGGTGTTAAGAAAACAAATCATCGTGAAACAAGGTGGCTGATCAGACACTTTCAGTCTCGCAAAGTCGCAGACCCCCATGGCCATAGGCGTAACTTGGGCGGAAGGGGGCAAGGGGGCCAAATGCCCCCCGCCCAATATTTTTTGAACCTAGGAATTTTTTTGGTTACTGAATAGAATAATGGCAAATAAAAGACAGAAAAAATAAAATAAAATTTTGCGTTTTATGGGGTCAATTGTTCCCCTTTCAAACTTGATTCCTATGTAAAACAAAGTTCCTAATACCCATGGTCGGTTTTGCCCTCCCAGTGTTATTAGCCAAGTTACGCTTATGCCCGTGGCATCCACGATGTCGTCCTAAAGCACATTTCTCCTTCTGCCCTTAAACTTATAATCACAATGTAAACACACCTGTCACAAACAATTACTTCCCAAGTCAGCGGCAAACTTGTCAAAATCATTATACCACCAACATCGGAGAAGAAATCTCTTCTCCTCACTAAACTACAGACCAATTAGATGATTAGATTCTTTTGCCGGACTTTTTGAAAAAAATATTACTCAAACTATTTAATTCCAAATTAACATAATTAAATTAAATCAGACAGAAAAATATGACTTCAAGAAAAGTCACTTTGTAAAGCATGCATTGTTCCGAGACATCCAAAGAATTACCCACGGATTAAAGAATAATACAGCCAACAGTCCCCATGGTTAGGACATTAAAAGGGATTTCGGTAAATTAGGGGTACCTGGGCTCTTCTCAAAACTTAAAAAGGCACAAATCCCAGGCCACGTTTTACAGATGTGGCTATTACACAATTATCTTAGAACAGACCCTGCACATTAGCTCACGGAAATTCTGAGCCTAAAAACGTCCCATCCCGGCTGAATTCCTGCAATATATTCAGTTCCCACACTATTCAGTATTATGACATACCAAATACAAAAAACAAAACAGTCTTTTCACTGTATGCTTCTAATGCGAATGTCACACACTTTTAGGAACAGAGGAAGTTAAGAAAATGCCATTAAAATGTCGGAATCCCGGTTCTAAGATGTAGAATCAAGGCCAACGTCAATAAATGCCCATTCATATTAATTTCAAATGTCGGAACCACTACCATAATAAAAGGCACGCGGCTGAATTTTCTACACACGTCTGCCTAGTTACTGGACACATAAGATTAAACACCTTGGGGTTATCCTCGAATCTGACCTTACCTAGAATTATTTTATCAGTAAACCATGGGGTAAAGCAGCAATGTCCAACCCGAAAGCCGCCGGAATTAGGTGTGCGGTCGTTGACTCTTTTTGAACAACCCGAAATTTGCCTGTATTACCACACTGGGGAAATGTTTTGAGATTTGACACGAAAAAATTCTTAACGCGCTAAAATGTGTTGTATCTTGAAATTGACGAGCGTCTTAAGCAGAATTGTTCTAGCACGCAAACGCATTAAAGGTTCAAAATATATATATATATATATATATATATATTATTCTTACGGGAAAATCATGGTAATAAATTATTGTACCTTCTTATGCGGGAGAATTTCTTAAGCGGATTTTATTTTATGCTCAACACGACACATACTTGGTATGGTCAGTGCTGCCGCAATGCAACGTCTGCGGTCTTGTAACACGTCGCCTTTTAAAAATTCGCGTAATAAAAATAAGGTCAGATCTAAAGAAACTTCTCTTGTCATCCGATCTTATACGTATTTTTACCCTGCTCGCTGAAATCACGTTACAGCCAACATTTCGCACAATACGAAGAGGGTTCGCCTATTCACCAATAGTGTTATAGCAAATTTGAGTTAAGAAACAACGCCTAATAGAAGAACAGACAATACAGGTTTGTTTGGGTATTGGTTAGCTGTGTCGAATTTGAGTTTCTGCTACATAAAATTAGAAAATGAAATACTTTACGTCCCGCTTTTGTTTCAAAGATATACTAAAAGGTTTTCGCACGTCAACTGAAAACCTAACGTATCATACTAACAAGAAATTCTCATTGTTTCAGAATGTGCACATTGAGCACGCTTAACAGCAGATAAAATAGATAATCTAAGATACGTGGGTAGTTTTTCCACGTAACTTGCCGAAGATAAAAACCGCTCTGAGCTCTCTTTGTGTATCATTTGATCTTATCATAAATTTCTATGGCTGCGCCGGCTGTGGTGTGATCACTGGTGAATAGTATTATCTGTATTTAATGGGCCATGCCTGACCTTGATTCAGAGATCTTCCCGCGTTCATTAAATCAGTCATTTTTTGCAAGAAAGGCTTTACTACCCACAAAGAATTTCATTAACTTTATTCATTTCTGCTTCATGGAACTATGCTGACAGTATGGTTTTTCGATATTGAGGCATCTTCACACAAGCGAATTGTCAGCTATCGTACTACGTGGGTAAATATGGACTGAGTATTTCCAGGCGCTTTCGCAAAATTGCGAAAAGCGACTGTTAGCTTCTTCACGCCTGTCTGTCCGTCCGCCTGCATTGAACAACTCTGCTACTACTGGGGGGATTTTCATGATATTCAGTATTTGAGTATTTTTCTAAAAGCTGTCGAGAAAATTCAAGTTTCATTAAAATCTGACAAGAATAACGAGTACTTTGAATGACGACATGTATATTTATGATAATATCTCGCTGAATTCTTCCTAAGAGGAGCAATATCTCAGACAAAATTTGTAGAGAAAATCAAAACATATTTTATTTTCAATAACTTTTCCGAAAATCGTTCTGTTTACGAGATAATGCGGAAAAATGCTATACAGCTGGAAAGGCCACAGATGACAATATAACACGGTGCATGCACTTTGCATGCTGGATAACTAAGGCTACAAACACACACTCAGAATATGTAATACTTATTGCTTTTCCACGGCAACAATGGTTAGGCGAACGCGCCTCAGTGTTACGTTATGCTTACATTGCCTGTCATGTTACATTTGGGCCTAAACTTCTGTGTTGTCAGCAGGCAGATTGTTAGTTTATGAATTAACGTAACGGCATACTCTTGAAAACCCCAAATACAGAAGTAGGATTTTGAGATTTGGAGTTCTCATAGAGCTGAATGTCTTCTGAGATACGACGCCACGCAGCCTGCTGGAAGTGTACCGACATTTTAGGAGATCCCGCTGCCTGCGTAGCTGGGGTATATGATGCAGACATGAGGACTTTCTGAAACGTTGGTACAATTCTGGCAGAATCTGTGACGTCACATCCAACAAGACAGTAATTTCCAAGTAAGGACGGACTCAATGCCTGTATCAATACATATGTGACTACAGTGACCTGTGCCACAGTCTTTGAGGGCAGTCATTCTTGCTGTTCATGCAAATACTCCATTTGAATATGGCGTCATATCGTTGAAACCCCTTGCGAACATTTAAACCGGCAAGGCGAAAGGTATACAAATTCGATGTAAGACATTTTCGCTTAATGGGACTCCATACTGATTTTCAATTAATTTTTATCGCCGCATAGGAGTTTTCATTTTTCTAAAAAATGATAACATGAGATAAGTAAACAAATAGGCTAATATGAACGCCAAGAGACTTAACTGTATTAAGTGAATTTTGCAGTGAATATAAGGGCAGTAAACCGAAGGGAGAAGCCGAATATTTCAGTCAGTAGAGTCACTAGGCTACGGTTTGTACAACAGAGGAATTGGAGTCTGTTCGTCGGCAGCGACAAGAGGGTTTTCTTTTCTCCAACCCGTACAGAGCACATAAGGACACCCGTCTTCTCATCCAAGTGGTGCAGAGGGTAGATAATGCGGCCGGGGCGTAAAACTGATAAGGCATCTTTCTGTACTTCAGGGGTCAATAATGCGTGGAAATTAATTCCATTCCCCCATACGCCTTCATGGCATGGTGCTGACATTCAAGTACAGTTAGACTTAAAAGAAAAGAAAACAGAATAACTGACATGTTGATTTACTAAACAAATCCCGGAAAAGAGGCCATCTCATTATGTATGCTATACATGAGCCTGCGTCTCCGTTACAAAGGCCAGCCGCTTTACGCTATTTCGGGGCCTAGAACGAACAGCGAGAATCAGTTCACAACATTCAGTCCGACAAAATGCGCAATACTCTTCCTTAGATATTTATATTACAATATCACTTTGAACATTCCTACATGTTTCGATCCTCAAAATATCATCACCAAGAAGTAAAATTGCAGTAACCCTGCACAAACCAAAACTAGCAACATTTGCGTACAGTAGAAAGGTGTGAAAAAGTCAAAACATTTAAAATGTAGGCTATTATTTGTAGTATATTTGTATAACGAATCCTGCTATACAGTGTCTTGGAGGCAGCCTACTTATTTAACCAACTATACTACAAAGAATCGCGTAAATTTTAAATATTTTGACTTTCTTTACACCTTTATACTCTATGCAAAGGTTGTTTGTTTTGTGCAGCGGTCCTTTGATTTGATTCCCTGATGGTGATCCCATAAGGGATCGAGAAATGTAGGAGTGTTCAACGTGATATTATAATATCTGGGAACAATAGAGTACGTTTTGTTGTTCATGGTGCTGTGAATTGATTATCGGCAATGCATGGAATGAACAATACAAAAGAAGTCATAACGAGTGCACGGTTTTGAAATGTTGAACAAGTGGCAGATAAAATGAGCACTGCGATTGGAAGGGTTAAAATACGCGCGTGAGGAGCAAGCCTGTAGGAAGGGCGGTGCGATCAGTGCCCTTGGCAGTCGGGGAAGGTGCAGAAATATTATTTGCACAAGTGTTCTTGGTGTCATATTTCCTGTAAATAACTCGTAACAACAAGCTTGTTATAAAACCCACAGATCCTGAGTTTTACAGCCTAGAATTATTAATCGGTTCAAATTACCTACAATCTTAAATTTTGGCATCATTTTGCGCTTTGTGACTGAATTCCATATGAAAATATCACAGATTTTAGTCAGTACAACAATTCTCATTTTATCACAAATAGTTGAATTGAATGACAAATGTTTCGTCTTATGCAATTCGTCCTCAGATAATATCTAAAAAAACAAAGACAGGCAGTACGCGTAATGCAGAATTCTGTGTTTTGGTTTCTCTTGTTTAGTGTACCTGAGATAATTCTCCTACTGGGTTTTTATTGCGATTAGTGGGGTGCATTCTTATTTCTGTTTCCTCGGATAATACTTCCTTTGGCTGAATGTATTCTCGGTGTTTCTTTTATTATTACCTGGTTTTGTTGTTATTATATTTTCATTTATTGCACTTTATTTCTCTCTTGGCGCTGTTTCATGCTGTCGTGTAGTACCTAGATCACGTTGCCTGTTCAATTAGATGTTTTTGGATGTGGTTTATTATCTGTCTGGTGTCGTTTTTATTGCATTATAGAAAGAGTCTGTTTAAAATTGGATTTTGGGTGTCCTTTCATTATTGCCCCCTTTGATGATGTCTTAAAAGCAGAATTTTTCTGCTGTGCTCATGTGTCTTGCTTTGTGACGTGCAATATATCCATCTTGTTTCTATGTTCTTTCAGCAAATGCTGCTCATGTTCACAGCTGTGTCTGTTGATTTTGATAGAATACGTGTGTTCCTTCAACCTTGCTGAGAATATTCTTCAGCTTGTCCTATTTATATCTTGAGGCAGTCCTAGCAAGTTAAGTAATATATGCCACTTAGACTGTACTTATCTCTTGTTGTCTTTTTCCTTTTTTAGTATTTTTCCAATCGTGTTATTGTTTTCGAATATAAGAACTGTGCTGTTTTTCTTAAAGAGTTTTGTCATGAATTATCCTTGTTTCCCAGTGTATGCCAGCTCTCTAGTGTTTTCGATTAAATTGTATACATAAATGCAGCTGCTACGAAGTGTCCGATTGTCTGAGAGAGTATTTTTCGCTCCAGCCATAGATTGCCGTAATTTATACATTCCTGAAATTAATGAACCGAAACATCTGCACATCTTGTACAATTCAGACAAATCAGTTGGTCACCAGGCATATAGAGTATCACTACTTTAACCTTTTAAAGCCTAGCGGTAACTTTACATACGACCAGTTTAACATTAAAAAATTCTACGTGGCGCCCACATTGCGTTTATGTGTTTTGTACGGATCTCAGAACAAACAGCAACTTTTGCCTTATAAAACATTAAGAGACTGGTTTTTATAACCGAAGTGGAGAGTGTTTACAGCGCGGTACGCACCGAGTCCTTATATAAAACAGATACGCTTCGTCTTTAAAGGGTTAAATGACTGTCATCCCCATTCACTTCATTACGGATCGCTTATCCTGCACTTTGCTTCCATTCACCGGCCCTTGCCCACAATCTTGGTCGCTATTCAAACTTACGTATAATATTCAGGTAGAGCTGCTACAAAGAGCGTGGTCGTAAACTCATTCGTAATTTAATGGCGTGTCTGTCATAGACAGGAAAACAGTTGACAAATGGGTTACAAGTTTTCGAGCCACAAGTTCCGTTTATACAGCGTGAGAGCACACAGAGGTATGTGCTAACTGTGGAAAACCTGGACGATAGTTAGTGTTATACTGAAGGCATCCTCAAAAAAATCTTCGGCACATCTTGCAGAGCAAAGGGGCATATCTGCTCCATAGCCAAGAAATGCAAACAAGTTGCTGCCTTTGCATCCGTATGATACAAATGAGATTCGGAAGAATCACGACGCAGAGCTTCAAACAAAATTGAATTTATGGTACTTTCGGAGGAGGTATGCCTGAGCAAACAGCCCCACACCATTTCTGTTTAGCGCTGAGAATTGATTGAACGTTAGTAGACACCTAAACGCTCAGAGTAAAAGGTACTACTGTGCAGAAAATCTTATCCTAATGCACCAAGTACCATTACGTTACGTTCATTTAAATTTTGTTTCAAAATTTCATTTTCTATCTCGCAACAACCCAGGCAAAGTAAGTATAACGTAACATGGAGGCGCGTTCGCGTAACAAATGTTGCCGTGGAAAAGCAGTAAGTATTACATATTCTGAATGTGTGTCTGTAGCTTTATTTATCCAGCATGCAAAGCACATGCGCTGTATTATGTTCTCATCTGTGGCCTGTCTGACTGTACCCTCTTATCCCACATTCTCATAAGGGCACGATTTTCGGAAAAAAATGTTACTGAACATAAATTGTGTATTTTGAGTTTCTCTACAAATTTTGTCTGAAATAGTTCTCATTCTAAGAAGAATTCAGCGAGATATTGCCAAAAATGTACATATGTCTTCACGTAAAGTAACCGTTATTCTTGTCAGATTTTAATGAAACTTGAATATTCTCGACAGATTTTCGAAAAATAATCTAATATTGGATATCATAAAAATCCATCCAGTGGGAAATAAATTGTTTCGTGCGGCCGGACGAACAGCAGATATGAAAAAGCTAATAGTCTCTTTTCGCAATTTTGCGAAGGGGCTTAAAAACTCACTGCTTCTCATTCGCAAATATCAGTTAATGATTGTTCTTACGGAATTAATGGCAGTTTAAGAATCGTAAGGAAATAAAACATTGTGTGGGCAGAATTCATGGTTTATAATGTGTAAATCATTTGATCATATATTAGCCACTGGGTTTTAAAGACTTAGGAGTTTTAATGAATGAACATGGTGCATAATGTGGGCACATATCGCTTTAATTTTCTTCGCCGTTAATATTAAAGTCCCCCCCCCCCCGTGCCCATAGCGGAGGCAAAGTGCAACCTCCGAAGCAGGTTCTCAGAGCGGTGTGGTTGAGGACTGTGCTTTTCTGGTAAGTGACGCCGCGTCAGTGGTTATTTTGTTCCCAAATTTTGAACGATTTTCTTCTTCTTCTCCTTGGACTTCAAGACGCACCAAGATAATGACATACTGACACGGCGTCATATCCTAGAAAAAGGACTGATCAATTTTCAACTTGTTTGTCCTGGCTATTCACTGCTATCATCATCTCTTTGGCATGTCATCATTGTATTATCAGCATCTAGACAATGGAAGAACACATCAAGATATTTCCTTAAATATGTCCTAACCACTAATTCATTACGTACTGTTCATGAAGTTTCGTTTTACAATCTTCTTGTCATTCCACACAGAACTCTTAACATCACATATCGTTTTTGCGGGAAACTTTATTTTTCAAATTAAGGGAAGCAGATAGACTCGGGGATTTCGCAATCAGAGTGATAAGAATATTTGAGCCTAAGACGGGCGAAGTTGCAGTCTAAGGCCCAGGTCTGCGGCCGCTTGCTTCCTGGGATTGAGGGTTCGAATCCCGCTGGCAGCATGGATGTCTCTTGCTTGTGAATGTTGTGTGTTGTCAGACAGAGGTCTCTGCGATGGGCTGATCACTTGTACGAGTATAAGGGGAGTCCTACAGAGAGTGTATCTGTCAGTGAGTGCAATCAGGTGCAACAATAACCCTCTACACCTACAATGAGTAGGTAAAAGATGTCGGACTATGAAAGAAAGAAAAGAATGGCAAAGTAACAGGAGGATAGAAACAATTTAATAATTCCGAGATTCATTATTTGTACTATCCGTCAATTATTGTTTAGGAAAATGAAATCGAGGAGAATGAAAAGGTCAGGGCATGTGGCGTGCATGGGGAGGGGGGGAAGAGAAATGCGTACGAGGTGCTAGTGGCCAGGCCTGACGGAAGAAAGCTACTTGAAAGACCTAAAAGTAGAAGGGAAGATAATATTGAAAAGGACCTTGAAGAAATAGGATGGGAAGGCGTGGAATGGGTATATCAAGTTCAGGACAAGCACGACTGGCTGGCACTTGTGGACAACATAATAAATCTTGAGTTTTCATCAAATGTGAGATCTTGCACTGCCGATAACAAACTAATATTTCATAAGTTGCTTTACCTTGTATTCCATTCAACATTCATCACAACGGGTAATGCTTTTGTTAAAAGTTCTTAGTGAGATCTTTATTTCATACCATAAATCATTATTTTGCAGGAAGATACGTGTTTTTCTTGTGAGCGTAATGAACGTGTTAAAATTGAATGGGTACGCATTAATATTAAATTACTTCCATAAATTTTAAAGTAAAGTTAAACGCTGGCCCGTTATAAACCAAGCAGGCACAGACGGCGGGAGGTGGAACCCATACTCTACCCGGCACCAGAAAGAGGTGGGTTGCCAGCGTCGGGCTCCGACCCCTTTACCCCCGGAAAACAGACCCGGTACCTATTCTGCAGGAGGCCTAGTGGGTCTCGGGGCGGGTCTGTGTGGGTACGGAAAGTTTTGTCCCCACCGGGCTTCGAACCACGGACCGTCCAGCCCATAGGTAGTCGCTATGCCGACTACGCTATGCCGGACCCAGCTTTTAAAACAGAACACCTAAGGCCAGTGAACCATTTGAGAGATTAGATGCGCGGTTAAATAGGTATGACCTCCCCATTGCACACTGACTTTTTGCACTGTCACCAACATCAATTTATAATTTATTTAACGACCTAGTTGTTACCTCAGGCCAACAAAAAACAAGCTAAATAACCAACCCATCAACCAACCAACTACATTACTCCATTGGGCAGCGTCCTTTTTAGAAGCCAACAGGTCCCCAGCTGATTCAAGAAATTCCATGCATTTTATGGAAACCGAAAGTTCATTGCCGCATTCAAAATAGCCCGCCATCTTTCCCAATCCTGAGCCAGGTAGATCTATTCCATGCCCTCCGTCCCACTTCTTGAATATCAATTTTAATATTATTTCCCCATCTATGACTAGGTATTCCAAGTGGTCTTTTTCCCTGTTTTCCCCACCAAATCCCAGTATGCACCTTTCCTTTTCGCCATACATGCCACGTTCCCCGACCATCTCATTCTTCTTGCCTGACCCAGGGGGCGCACCCAACGAGGGGCTTCCGGGCTGCAGCCCCCTCCAAACACAACAAAACCGAAATTTAAAAACACATTTTGTAGATATTATGATATAGAAAGTCTTATGTGATTTCCCCTTCAGCCGAAATGAGCCACTGAAATCGGTTGATGACTAGCACATTACAATTAAAAAAAATTAATAAATAAAGAACATAGGACACTGGGATTGAGTCACGGGACATACAGTTGTATGTGTATGTATATCAATGCAGTTGCAGTGTTATGTTATACTCACAACATGATTTTCATAACATAATTTTTAAAACGAAACATCAATTATATATAGCCTCAGGGTCAGCCTCACCCCCCCCCCCCACCCAATGAAAAATTCTGGGTGCCCACCTGAATTGACCACCCGCATATTATTTGATAAGAAATGCAGATATCGTCGAATTTTGCCAATATTATTAACTGATTAGTTGGAAAGAATGTGGAAAGAAGTGGCAGTGGCCTGTTTTTGGCCACTATCTCGGCTGTTGCTTGGAGGAACTGAAGAGAACCCTAAAAATCTACATAAGGACTCCAGGTAACACGAAGAAGTTTTGAATCTCCCTAATATACGTTTTAGAGGGTTACGGATACACAAAATTTTTAATTAATTATGACTCCATGAAAGAATATGAAAGAGTGGAGGTATTGCTCCGTGAGTTCTCATGCTCGAGTCTGGATTGTTAATGGTCTGGCCAGCTATAAGCTCCGTCCGATTTTTCGGGGCATTTACCCAGCACCCACTGGGCTTCAGGGCCAGTCTGAATTCTGCGGAGAACAGAAAATCTGTGCTCCTGTTTAGATATCCAGCTCCGATCCTGCGGTGGTCTAGCCCATGTTCCAGTAAATACATCGACCGAGCTGCACCGCAATTCTACGCGGACGTAGTCGGCCTCGAATTTGGGGGGGGGGGAGGATTCATTACGTCTCGCCTCACAAGGATATTTGTTATAATAATGTGGTAAAACGTGACATTTAGCAAAACGAGGAATCAGTCTTGGTACTGAATGGTGCAATGTAACTGTGTAGGTTGCCAAGAAACGATGTGCAATTGGTTCATCAGATAAGGCTATCGCATTCCGATAGGCAGTCGTATTATCTTGGTGGCTGAAAAGAACTGAAGGCCTCCAAACTGTATTGTCGATATTTTATTCAGGTTTTCCACCCACACACCTAGTGTACTGGAAACGTTGCCGTTTTGAGGAGGCTATTAACTTCGGCCTGTCTGTCCGTCCTTCCGCATTTATCGGCTCTGCTCCCACTATATAGAATTTCATGAAATTTGATATTGGAGATTTTTATTAACATACGTCGAGAAGATTCAAATTTGGTTAATATTATAATATAATATATTACTTATATATTATATAATATATTAATTATAATATAATATAATTAATATATAATATTATTAATATTAAAATTACCATAAGATCATTGCTGATAGTGACATATAGCGCAAAAATGTAAAAGGAAGGCATTGCTGCATTTCTATGGTAAAGTTTTCAGTACTGATCGTAGAGCAATACGTAGGTCAACAATACAATTGGAATGTATTTTTCAACGCTTTCAATAGTAATATGCGACATACGTAAGTAGGTCAAGTCGAAATCCTTCCAAACAAAACTAAATTCCAATTATTATCCATAACTGCATATTTCGACCTATTTCAGGTCTTTCTCGGCTTGACAGTGTGTGTTAAAGCATATCGAAGAAGAAATATAAATCCACAAAATGGGATTAATACTGTGGCGGAACCTCTACCCACAAGTATCATTCCCGATTATGACCATAATAGTCTTAAGGTTTTAATAGTTTTAATCGCACCTCAGAAGGTTATCTGACAAAAGAAGTCTCTATCATTACGTCCAATCGCATCCCAAGAATTCTCACAGAAAACTATCTCACGCAAAGAACAAGTTTTTAGACATTAAAACCATAGTTTACACTTCAGAGCAAAACCTGCACGAATAATAATAATAATAATAATAATAATAATAAAGTACATCATTCTGTTGGTATCAAAGCAAAAGCATCACAAAAAAGTAATATTTTGTATATTAAAAACAATATGATAATATCTTCCACGTTGTATGTTAAGGGAATTGGGAATCTAATACCTACTTTCAGCTCTAACATTATCGTAGGCCTGATACTTCCCTGCATATATTTTGCTACAACAGGCCTGACACCGACGTTCAGGCAGGCCGAAACCTGTAGCTAGACAACACTTGACACTGTATGCCTAACATACTCGTAATATTGAGACGCCTTCGCGTAACCATTGTTGCCGTGGGAAAGTAACAAACATTAAACATTCTGTGTGCCTGTTACCTTCTTTATCCAGCATGCAAAGCGCCTTCACCCGATTATATCGTCATATGTGGCCTGTCTGGCTGTACCATACTTTTTGCACATTATCTCATAAACAGCAAGAGTTTAGGAAAAGGTTGTTGAGCATAAAATATGTGTTTTGATTTTCACAACAACCTTTGTCTGAAAAATTTCTCTTTTTAAGAAGAACTCGGCAAGATATTTTAATAAATGTACATAGGTTTTCGTGTAAAGTATCTGTTATTCTTGTCATATCTGAAAGAAACTTGACTTTTCTCGAAAGATCTTCGGAAAATACTCAAATATTAAATTTCACGAAATTCCGTCCCGTGGGGGCCGAGTTTTTCCATTTGGACAGAGGGACGGACAGACGGACGGACTGATGGACGGACTGATGGATGGACGGACGGACGGACGGACAGACAGACAGACAGACAGACAGACAGACAGGCAGACAGACAGACAGACATGACAAAGCTAATTATCACTTTTCGCAACTTTGCAAACGAGCGTAAAAAATCTGTTTTTAATAACGTTGTGTGAGAACCGCCTGTCACTCTATTTTCTTTTTCCTTAAAAACACAACTAAGCGGTTCACATCAAAATATTTCGCGCATTCCGTATGTTGCCGTACTTTTGTGCATTAAGGTATGTCCACAGGCTCCACCTTTAGCACTTTTAAGACCTTTGTTGTTGTAACCTATCCAGTTCGGTTGCAAAGGTGCTGTGAGTCAGTTTTGTAAAATAGGTAGCAAACACTCCTACGCCGAACCCTTCATATCTGACTTCCATGTGTACATTGCACATGGGTAGCAGATGGTACACACCAGGCTTCCACGTAGTCACAATCGGCACTTAAGCATTTGTCTCACCGTAGCCTATCCTGGCGTGGATATAAAAGGCGTTAATTACCTGTACAAAGGATGTGACCGCTTGTTTCATGTTTCACGTCGGCGCTTGTTGCAAATCATTTACCAGCCAGTGCTTCTTAATAGGTCCAAAAAGGAGAAAGACGTTGTCCCCGTAATGAAAACCAATCTTGTCAGTGGTGACAGAGCTGCGAATGGGCTGCAAAACATCCTCCCTGCAGTACAAATCTCGCGCCCAATGATTTCAAAATCTTTGGACTTCTTAAATAGCACCTGGCTAAGTGACACTTAACACCGATCTCTCCAAGGCCGGGACAAAAGCCTTGATTTCAGGGTGGGACAAATGCTCGAATTTCAGTGGTGGCTAATGTTGGTTACTGAGGAGTATGGTTACGATTTGGGCTGCGGCTTCCCAGGGGTAAGTAAGACCATTAACAAATGTATTGCATTACAAATAAAAGGTGCTGAAGTGCAGTTGTGTCTTGTGAGGGGAAGTTACTTCTATTACTTTATGTTGTGTTCTACTTGGTTAGAGCTATGTTTATGTTTTACCTTGGCTTGACTAAGATAAACACGTAACAAATTGCGACAAGTGAAAAGCGATGCAGACATGTGTTTTGGACATGTTTTTACGTTTTCTCTGCAAGCTTCCCCCGGAGATATGAAGACCAAATGCTAGTTCCTGAGTAAGAAACAGTACGTGGAAGTCTGGTGTGTATCATCTGCTACCCATGTGACACGTATTTTATACACGAAATTCAGACTAACGTTCTCGCCATCAGAGTGTTTGTTAATTCATATTTTAAAATTCCTTGGTAAGTTACAGAGGCTACGTTAAGGTAAATATCAAGAATAATGTGGATACAGACAGTAAGGCTTAATGTCATTTTGGAAGAACTTCAAAATATTAAGAAGATATTCATAATTCTGAACTCAAATATAAATTGCCGAAAAAGAGTGTTAGCAGCCTACATGAAATGTAAAATTTTACGTTGAGTCATGTTAATTTTAACATTTTGCGAACTTCAGTGAAATGTTTGTACCAGTTAAAAACCTCTAGAATTCGTCCTTTGACACCAAATCAAGTTTTCTTTCCGACAGACGGGCACATAGCAGGAGAGGCCACAATTTTATTTTCCCCCACAAAGTAGGGCCAGTTAAAGTTAAATTCGGAGACCAATACAACAAATTTACCTCCTCATTCAGCTGCCTATATTATCTTTATTTTCAGCTTTTCGAAAAATATTTTTGAAAAACTAAAAATTCTTTTCTTACAGTTGTGAGAAACAAAGCTCTCCTGCATATGCAGGTAGGCAGTTGCTCTTACAGGAACCCTATAAAAAATAAAAGTGTTTGGGCCCATGTAGATAAATGTTGACATATTCCGCATGTGAAAACGTGTTCAGCGAGACTGTGTGTGCCGAAAGTTGCGTGTAAGTTTCGTTCAACGAAAATGTAACACACTGAATCACCCAACACTTTGTGGACATATTCCGTTCACAAATAGCTGCCACAACTGTGTCTTCTGTAGTTTTCCAAACAGCAGATCGGTAACTGCTCCAGTCACAAGTAAGTGTTTTTTCATGAATCAAGGCTAAATTCGATACAGTTCCGCTGTGTGCCCTCACAAGACCCCTCACTACACTATTAAGTACACAAAATTCACATAACTCGAATACAAATCACATCCCTGTCAAATGAACTCAATCCAAATTAATTTCAAGGCAACTTTGTGGATTTCAGTGAAGCGAATTAATTTACCTGTTCACATAACGGGATAGCTCAGTCTGTATAGTGACTAGGCTCACGGCTATTCAACTCGGACAAGGCAAGATATTTTCCGAATCTTCGCTCTTCTGGGTTGTCACGCAGCGCCGATTGTTAGTTAACGACGTTTCTGGACATCATATCGGTCCCACCTTCGAGGGTCAAGCTTGAACCTTCTTGAATATGGAACTGATTGGCTGTCCGAAACGTCGGTAACTAACTAAAATCGACATTGTGTAACATTTCGCAGGACCGAAGACTCCACACAGCAGTGGCAAGAGGCAAGAGATATTCTCTTAACCAAATTTTCCAGACCGGCTCTGGGGCGACCCAGCTTCTTATTCAGTGGGTACCGTGGGAATACGCACAGTTTGTCTCTACCTAGCGCCACGGTTACGAATAAGTGGAGCTGTACCTTCGCTCCCTCTATACCTTCATGGCGGGTGCGGAAACAACACACCATTTCCTTACCTAACCAACATTTTGTGTTTCCTTTTTAGACGATTTTGCAAAATTACAAACGGCGACTATTTGCTTTGTCATGTCTGGCCGGCCGTCCGTCTGTACGTCCGTCCGTCACATGGAACTCTTATCCCACTGGACTGACTTTCAACAAATTTGACATTTGGCTATTTTTCGAAAATCTGTGGAGAAAATTCAAATTTCATTAAAATATGACAAGAACATCCGGTAACTTACATGAAGACCTATGTACATTTATGATAATGTCTCGCTGAATTATTCTTAGAATGAGAAATGTTTCAGACAGAAATTGTAGAAAAAATCAAAACGCATGCTTTATGTTCAAAAACTTTTTTTCCGAAAATAGTGCCTTTTATGAGATAAGAAAAATTAAAGCAATCCCTGAACAGGCCCTTGGGGTTCCAGGAGGATGAGGCGCCCAGATTTACAAACAATCTGGACATGAAGGTTGTAAGGTAGTCAACCATACCAATTATCGCTGTTAGAAACTGTGTTGACCCCAGGGCCATAGTGCGGTCGCAAGCACCAAGTCAATGAAATTCCAGTGACACCATCGGGAATCGAAACCGCAAACTTCCATCTTGTAGCGCAGTACCTCAACTGCCCCACCACGTTATAGTCAGGCGTTTGTGAGACAGTGTTGGAAAACACGGTACAACCAGACAGGCTACAGAGGACAACATAATAGGGCGCATGCGCTTTGCATGCCGGATAACTAAGGCTACAGACACACACTCAGAATATGTAATACTTACTGCTTTTCCACCGTAACGATTGTTACACAGACGCACCTCAGTGTTACATTGCACGTACACTGCCTCTCTTTTGTTATATTGCTTATTTATAGTTTATCGACGAAGTCAGTAGTTGTGATTTTACAGCGTCGAATGGTGACATGAGAGTGAATAATGCTTTGGAAATGTATACAGGGAAGCGATCATAGCCTGGTTTGGGATACTGTCGGGGCATTTGCTTGGACGTACTGAGTAAAACAAGAATAAACATCAGAACAGTGTTACGCATGAAGCACGAAAGGGGATCCTCCCAGATACAAGTCATAAATGAAGACGGAGCTAGTAGCTAGGCCCCTCGGAAAATTTTGGATTCTGTCACCAGAATGTATGACATCATATCCCAGAGGACACTGCCCTGAGGAGTCCGAAAGCTGTCAGCGACTGAGTCGACTCGCTCAGTTTTCTTCTGTTGGACATTTGTGCCTTCGTTCGCATACTGGATGTATATAAATCAGGAAATTGATCGCCAAGGGGTGTTTACAACTCTTTTAAGGAAACTGTATCTCTGTTATTATAGAGTATTTTTTTACCAGACAAAACTTGCGGCTGATTTCGTTGGGGAGGGGGGCATGGCTGGCTGCTGGCAGTATATAGAATACAGACGTACTCGTACATATTAACACGAGAAATATGGGTCCCCTCAAAAAGAAACGAAATTACTCTTAGGCGCTTTGAGAAGCTCCTGTCCCAAAATTTGGTGTTATTCATTTTTCCCCAAGCCAGTATATATGAAAAACTGATGTTAAGACGTTCATTTTTCAAAATGGGAGTCATGGCTTTAATGTGCCCCATTCTGTCTAGTCGCGACTCTATCAATCGGCACATTGCAAATAGGCGTAAACAGAAAGGACAAAAGCAGATATTTGATATTGCACCTAGTTAAAGTATAAAGTTAACAGGTCAAAAAGGGAATAGTCCCATGAATGTACCACAAGAGTGCACAAATTCCAGGAGCCACGTCGCCCGGGGTACTGAATATTGTATGGTCGAGCCTAATATTTGTGGGGCCTCAGTATCAACCTGCTTCATGTCACCCTTCTGGCCCTTATAATTTGGTGTGGTTCCTACATTGTTGAAAAATTTGTGCACCCCTGATGTAGCTAATTATTTCTGTTAGTAATTATTATCACTCGTTTCACTGCGCTGGTAGTGTACAGGAAGGACATGCATATACATGGTTGAAACGGCTTTTCGTAACTATGCAGACACCCAAACAACAGCTGAGAAGCCCAGGGAATTATGAACACACATTATAAAGTGAAAAGCCACCATATAGGCTTGTGGACAGTGCATCGTGGACTGGGCCTACAAATCTTAATATCTGGAACGATTTTAGATTTTGGAAACAATTTCTTATAGAAAGAGCTCTGCGTGTACTCAGGTTGCAATAAGCCACCGCACACAAACATACAGAATTCTCAGCTCTATATGTATCAAAATATCATTCTGGTGTATGATAGACACCTGTGGACTTCACAGCAACGTTAAAATGATTAGTAGTACTTTTAGTCTTAGAATTAAATAACAGGCAAAATGACTCACCACAAAACTAAGTCACAACGAATGACCACTGATGTAGTCAAATCTGGCAAGCGTAATCCGTTCGGCAAAATGTAGTTGTAAACAATAACAGATGCATCGACTGCTTCCAGCACACCACACTGCTCCACTCTACTCGACTGCAAGTGACTGACTGCCCATCGCCGCACCAACCAGCTGTTGCTGGGTAAAACATTAGCAGTACCGATACGAACTCGTGATTAGTAGCGACAACTATGAACGAGGACACTAAACAGTGTTCCTTCGTTTAGCCTACAGCAGCGTTCCGCGGAACACTGGTGCAGCGAGAGACGTGAATAAAAACTTCGTGGAAAAAATAGAGGAACAGAAAAAATCGAAGATTTACTATTAGATTTGAAGTTAGCATATTTGTTTATAGCTTAAGACACTGTTCACGTAAGAATTTTTATAAGACCGTTTCTCTTGGTTACTAACATATCTCTTTGCACGGACTTTTATTTGATAAATGAGGCACCACAAAACATAAATATTCTGTAAATATTTACTAAATTAAAATGTGTTCCGTGACCAAAAAAGCTTAGGAAAGGCTGGTCCAGAGCAATTCTGCTGTATCTACCCGACAACAGACACTACTGGGCGGAATGGGTTTTTCTTATTCTTAGGTACCACAGCTTTGTTAGGCCAAGACCGCCCCAACGATGTTTCTCCACACCGATCTGTCTCGTGCTTTCATTTTCCAATTGCTTCCATTCTCTTTTCTTAGGTCCCTGTCTACATCATCTAGCCACCTTGTTGAAGGCCTTCCGAGTCTCTTTGTGCCATATAGTTGGTTAAATGTATCTCCTGTAGTGTTAGGATGTCTATATTGTATTCTTGTGTAATATCTATAAGGTTCCTTAGCACTTCACTCCTGTATAGTGTAACCATTTTCCATGGACCAATTCGTAAGCCCTTATACTTGCTGCTCCGTCTTCCTTTATCCTCTCCGGCTAACATCATGTGGGGGTTCTCACCAAGAAAGATTTTACAGAATGGGGTTTTTAGCCCCACATTCAAACCCCAACCTGGACGGCCAGGTCTGTGCATTTATGTCCCCCGGAAACATTTTAGTCGCCTCTTACGACACGCACGAGCTACGTTGGGACTATTGTTTTCTCCGGTCACCACACGGAGAGGAATGGGTTTTTACAAACAAGAATATCGCAGTTGCATTCAGATTCTTTTCAAAGATCTACTGTAGAAGGCGTACTGGCCTCCTCACCACTACTCATATACAGCACTTCGAAACGTTATTAATAATGTTATAGAAGCAACATTTGTGACTGAATAACAAGGGCAATGCAGTCAACATAACAATTTTTTTACAAAACAGCGTTTGTTTTTATAAAGCGCTACATGTTTCGACTCATGGTGGCAATTATCAGTCTTAAATGTGCAGACGGACGACGGTAGAACACTCAAAATTATCCTTTCTACGAAAGGAATTACTTCCTTGTAGTTTTCATCCATTACAGTTGAACTATTGTACTAAAATCTACCTAAAGCAGCCACAATTATACACTACGTGAAAATATTTATTGCTTATTATAAGATCAACTATATTTGAGTATTGACAGAATATTCAATAATATTAGTTTATTTTATTGTAAGACCATTATGGAAAAAATAACACCATTTGTATTAATTGTTTTGACGAGAATCACTGACAGTTTCTAGCTTACATTATTTTTGATTAACCTGTTTTTATTCCGTCTTTTTTTATACAAAATGGATACTTTGACCTTGTATTGGTATCTACAATTTTATTACTTAGAATAACGATTAATATATTGATATTAAAGTTTTTTTTTTGGAATTTATATACATCCAATCATTTTTCCTCAGTTGTTTTAATGATTATATTAGCCGTGTTGAATCTTATTCCTCTTTGGTATCCGAAGATTTTGTTGCATACTGTACTGTTTGCATTATCCCTACGGATTACTAGTTTGGTTTTATGAAGTGTTACTTTAATGAGATTCCCTGATGATGATCCCTTAAGGGATCGAAACACGTTGGAGTGTTCAACGTGATATCGTAGTATAAAATATCTGGGAACAAGATCATGCATTTTGCTGGACTGAGTGTTTGAGTTCATTCAGAATTAGACATATGTTCGTATCAACTGTGTTCCTCACAACGACCGATACTGTCACCTCCCAAGATATTGACCTCTCCTTGTGAATGACACTGTGTTCCTGCCTAAGCCAGGTTCGAGATCTTATCAGCGGTGTCTCTGTGGATTTCTTTGTTCTGCGATAGGGCGCTGTGTCAGTGGGCAGACAGGTCCGATTAGCCGCTGATGGAACCTTATCACACACGTAGCTAGGCGTCTGATGCGGTCTGTTTCGTTCACTCGGGTGGTGAGAGTGAAATCGACCCGTTTTCCTGATCGGCCAAAACTCTGTGTTGTCTTGACATAACGCGAATTTATGACACATCTGAAGTTATGCAGGCGTACCAATTACTAACAGTATACAACTACAGCTACGCAGGCGTACCAATTACTATCAGACATACAAAGTTACACATGCGTACCAATTACTATTAGACACCTAAACCTACGCAGGCGTACCAATTACTAGTAGACATCTAACGTTACACATGCGTACCAATTACTACTAGACATCTAAAACTACGCACGCATACGAATTACTACCAGATATACACAGTTACGCAGGCGTACCAAACCATACATACAATTCTGTGCTTTCCATTAGGATAATTATCTGTACAGTTATTGACGGGCTGCACTGTTCTGTGCACCAAGAATGAAACAGTCCGCTAAATTGATTCGTGAAAAACGGCACAGTGAAATTACTTAACTGGGTCACTAGAACGACATTCGTTGACCCTTCTTAAGCAGAGCCGTGTCAACGAACTCCAGTGTTCGCAGTGTCATCTCTGACTTGCGTGTAAAAAATGTCCACAACATATGTACGGTATCGCAGAGTTACATTTTTGTAACCACGCTACGTAGTTGAAGAAAATAAAATAATTCCATGGAAGAGAATCCTCCTCGAGAAGCCAATGGTTCCTCTGCCAGTCAAGAAATTGCCTGCACTTTTTGGAACCAATAGGTTCATGGCAATATCCACAACACCTGTTCTGAGCCAGATTAATCCAGTCCACACCTCCCATCTTACTGCTTTAAGTTCAGTTTTTACATTACCATTCCAATCATGCCAGGTCTTCCAAGTGTTCTACTTTCCTCGGGGTTTCTAACCAAACCCATACATTCTTTTCTGTCCACCCAATGCCCAGCCAATTTCACCGATATTGATTTAATCCTCCGAATAATACTGGGTGTGGAATAAAATACATGAAGGTCTTAATTATGAATTTTTTTCCGGTATTCTGTTCCTTCCTCCCTTGGACTAAAGTATTTTTCTCAGCGCCCTATTTTCGAACTCCGTTTACCTATGTCCATTTAATTTTACAGAGCAAGTATTGCACCCTTACGAAAAGAAAGAATTGTAACTGTAAGAAAAAAAATTCACCACACATGCATTCGCATCAGCTCAGCTCCACATGCGCACTTCTTGCAATGCAGCAGATGTCCAACTGAGATGCTCTCTCAAGTCGACCATGTGTAGTCTTTCTCTGAGGCTAACGTAACGGCGACTCTTTACCTGGAGGCTTATACGCGGGGGTTCTCTTTTTACAGCTGCAAACAGACAAGGTTTAAATTTTCCAACGAGAGGCTGGGACTGCTCTGGGGTTGCTAGACGGGCGAGGTTGACATATTTCATAGTCTCCTGGTTTCCTGGAATTAAAACTACACGATTTTATTTCTTGGGGTGGCATAAGAAAGAACATAACAGTCTTGTAAAGTTAAAATAACGGCCCTTTGTGGAACCTTTCGACATGTATACAGGCTTAATCGTTAAAACAAAATAAGACCACACCTATTAAAATAAAACAAGCCAGAAATGACGCAACATGTTTGGATCTAGAGCGAATATCTTCTACACATCTGCTACCGTGCGAGGAACACGCGCCAGGAACTCCCCTTACGCAAATTTTAAATTTATTTCATCACTTCTGTTTGTGGTGTATTCATATTATATCTCGTGTTTACAAGACTTCTAACACCGAACATTTTTTGTTGGCAGCCTGTAATCAATTAAATTTCTATGAACTTTACTTCCTGCTTTGTCGTACGAAGGCATTACTCGACTGAACTGATCCTTACAAATTACGGTTATCACTGCTGCACTTCAAATACTTCCAGACATTAAAATAAAAGAATATCACAACAAAGACAAAAATAAGGAATAAATACTCGTAGGATTCAAAGTCATGGCTGCTTCTGCAGGTATTTTCAAAAATTTAAGGGAATTTTAATGGCCAATAAATACTTTTTCCCAAAATGACTTCTGGGTCTAAATTATAGTTGTTACAAGCCTTAAATTCACCAAAATAGTAATTAAAGAGTAGTTTCCAAATCACAGGAAAAGCTGCGTCAATACAGTGGGCAACCGGTGCTCATTATGAAGAGGTTTCCACAGATTGCCGACGAATGTATGCAAAAATATGTCCTTTCGGCACATCTGTCTGCAGGTCCGAACGAGAGAAGTCGAAAACTGCTGAACGGCTTTTCATGAAAACTGATACTGAAATTTTTAACTAACAAGTTTTCGAATATATACCAAACGTCATTACAACCGGAAAACAGTAAAGCGATACTTACTTGAACACATACATATATTTCTCCCCCAAATCTCTACCTGAAATTGATTAAATCTTGCATTATCAATCTGCAAACTTGTTATGACAGGTCTAAAGCCTCTTGCAAATCGAGTTCTCCACGGAGTGCGATCGAGTGCTTCCCCTTTCAATTTACAGCAGGCCTACCCTCTTTTTTCCTTTAAGATCATCCAGTTATTGCTTACGTCTCCTTCCTCGTCTTCCCGTCACTTCCATTCTTCAATAACGAGTTTACAAGGCAATTCCTACGCAAGCTGTGATTAATCCATTTAGCATTCCTTCTTTTTATTTTGTGTAGGAGGTTTCTTTCCTACACTTTTTCATTTTTCACACAACTGGTCCAACTGATCTCCTCCATCTTTCTCCAGCGCCACATTTTAAAACTTTCAGGGTATTTCTGATCTACCTTCCAAACTCTCCAACTTTCAATACCCCAAAAACTTATGCTCCAAATGCAGCATTTTATTGGTTTCGTCCTTAAATTTAACCCTTTAAAGACGAAGCGTATGTATTTTATATAAGGACTCAGTGCGTACCGCGCTGTAAACACTCTCCACTTCGGTTATAAAAACCAGTCTCTTAATGTTTTATAAGGCAAAAGTTGCTGCTTGTTCTGAGATCCGTACAAAACACACAAAAGCAATGTGCGCACCACGTAGAATTTTTTAATATTAAACCTGGTTTATGCAAAGTTACCGCTAGGCTTTAAACGGTTAAGTCCAATTTGCTTTTTTGTTGAAAGCTGCCTTTGCCATGGTAATCCTGGATTGAATTGCACGTGCACATCTTGCATCATTTGCTATCATGGTACCCAAATAGTTAAAATACAGCACATTCTCCAGTTGTTATTTATATACTCATGGAAGCAAAAAAGCATTTCGAAAAAGTCTTGCATGTAAATACACAGCGTATACTTGTGTTCAATCCACTTATTTCGTGAAGTGCTCTAGCTTCGAGACAACACTGTGTATAAAATAAATGAGAGGAGATGAAAGTCATAGACTTGTTACTGCATTTGTGCATTTCCACACTTGCATATGCCATAGAAAATGGGGGCACGCGGTGGCGCAGTTGGCTGAGGCACTGCGCTACGAACCGGAAGGTCGCGATTTCGATTCCCGATGGTGCCATTGACATAATCCTTTCGGTCGCACTATGGCCCTGGGGTCGACTCAGCCTCTAACAGAAATGAGCACCAGGAATATTTCCTGGGAGGTAAAGGCGGTCGGTGCGTAGGGCTGACAACCTTACCACCTTTATGTGCCGATTGTCTAGAAATCTGCAGGCCTCAACCTACTGGAACCCTAAGGACCTTTCCAGGCCTGTAATGGGACGGCTTTTATAGAAAATAGTCTTCCGAACCACTTATTGATTACCGTACGTACTTATTGTTGGTAACAAGAATAATAAACGAAGACTTCTTCCTCAAATCACTAACATCTACTCGTATGTTTCAGCCTTGCGGTTTTCTTAAAAATGTTCTTAAAAACAAATTTTCTTTCTATCGATAAGTGAGTTCGTGTTGAATATATTCCTAAAACAACATTACACCTTCTGTAGATCTAACACAGCTAAAGATAGGATTGTTTGGCTGATAAATATGCGAGTAATCATAAAAATTGGAACAACGCCAGACTTACATGACTCATTACTCGCAGCAGACCAGCTGGTCAGACTGGCTGCTCGTTAGAGCTTCTTAATGCATACCAGGAAGTCCAACGGCAGCATATTTTCTCATATCTCACTGTCAACATGGGCTAGGGGCTAGACGGCTCTAAGTTCGAGTTCCGACAGGGCCATAAAGTTTGTTTCTTCTCCAACACCTCCAGAGCAACTCTGGGGCCCACACAGCCTGCTATTCAATGGGTTCTGGGTTGTTTCCCTCGGGCATAAAGTAGGGGGGTCGCGTTGTTAACCACGCTCTCACGTCGTGCGCACGGACAACTTTAACTTCTTTATCTTCGTGTGTTCTTGTTGTCAGTGGCTCTGCCAGGGGGGGGGGGCGGGGGGCTGCCGGGCTACAGCCTCCTCCTCAAAGCGAAATTTAAAAAGCACAGATTATGTAGACACGATTACATGAAAGGTTTTACGTAATTTAGGCTTCAGCCTAAATCAGCCCCTGAAATCGGCTGATGACTAATACGCTGGAATATTGAGAAATATAATAAATACATAAGAATATGCAGACTTTCTTCTTTTTCAGTTAGCTTTAATTTTCCCTGTAACCTAACTAGACGTCGGCTCGCAGATTTTAATAGGATTTTCATAAAATAGGTTTTAAAGTCAAACAAAAATGACATGCAACTTCAGGTCAGCCCCCCTTCCCCCCAAAGAAAAATTCTGGGTGTGCTTGTGCTTCCCGTTATGCACTTTACACGCGAAAAATAACAATGTCAGTCCAGCACAACTACCGCCTAATCCTACACTTCTTTTAAGAAAACCCAGCTACACTTTAATAAATGACGTTGCAAAAAAGGAATAATATAGGCCTATATAAAATGGGCTTCAAGAAGTGGGATGGGGACGCATGGACTGGATTCATCTGGCTCAGGATAGGAAGAGGTGGTGGGCGCTTGGGAATGAGGTAATGAACCTTCGGGTTCCATAAAATGCGGGGTATTTCTTGACTAGCTGGAGACCTGTTAGCGTCTCGACAAGGAGTCTGCTCTTTGAAATTAGTGGTAAATCAGTGGACTGTTGCTGCGATGGAAGCTCGTACTATTGCTGGAAGCAGAGAAACTGCTGCCATTTATTGAACCGTCTTTTATTTATCTAAATAATAGAAAATTTGTTGAATGCATAGAATCACATACCCTTGTTTAAAATACTTATTAACACCCCTTGGATTCTGCCAAAAAAACACGATCATTTATTGAATGTTCTTTTATTTGTCCAAATAATCGAAAATGTGTTGAGAGAAGAAACTCGAACTTTTTTTAAATAATAATTTTGCCGCCTCTTGGACTCTGGCCTCCGGGATGGCAGCACAACTCGCCCCGTTCCGCCCCCAGCCACTCCACTACCTGCAACTTCCATGTAGCAGACATGACATATTTATACAAAAAATACTAATCACCAACAAATGCACAAAGAGTTTTTCATCTATTGTAACACACTCCTACATGTTTCGACCCTGCTGGGTCATCTTCAGGGAGAACCTTCTGTTGTCGTTACACTAAGGCTGCACTTTACAGTTGAGCGAGAATGTGCTGTTGACTGTGTACTGCGTTGTTTTTGGAGG
>BLKM01009501.1:3371651-3433285 GCA_013340265.1 Coptotermes formosanus | reverse complement strand
TAATCACCAACAAATGCACAAAGAGAGTTTTACCATCAATCGTAACACACTCCCACATATTTCAACCCTGTTGGGTCATCTTCAGGGACAAATTTTTTGTTATTTTTACACCAATGTTGCACTTTAAAGCCGGGACGGCAGAGAGTTCACGCCTCCAAAAACAACGCAGTACACAGTCAACAGCACATTCTCGCTCAACTGTAAAGTGCAGCCTTAGCGTAACGACAACAGAAAGTTCTCCCTGAAGATGACCCAGCAGGGTCGAAACATGTAGGAGTGTGTTACAATTGATGAAAAAACTCTTTGTGCATTTGTTGGTGATTAGTTTTTTTGTATAATATAGTGCACGGACATGGAACACATTAAATAAATGACATATTTATTTAAATAGGTGTGTGTGTTACAATAAAACATACAGTAGGAAATTCTCACCTTGTTTGCATGTGCGTCGCTGTGCGGCGCCATTCGAAGTTTCCTGATCTTCCAGGGCCGAATATCCGTCCGTGCTTTGCTGGGTTTGCCTGTCGGCAGGTGATACACTGCAGGATGTGGGGGTGTGCATGTCTAACCGACTGCTGTGTATGCATTTACAATGAATAATACCACACACGTAAATCTGTTTTTACGATTTATACCAGCTTATTGAAATCAAATCCAATCAAATTTCCTCAAAGTTATAATGATAACAGCATCAATTTTTCAACAATTCTTGTCTTGTTAAGAGATTTTATCCCAGTGAAAGGAAATCAAATAAATTTCCTGGTAAATTATAAGATAATGGCACAAATGCTAAGTCGTCTATCGTTGTCACCAGGAGGTACAAAAATTAAATTAGGTTTTTCCACACAAACTTGCATGACAGTTTTTTTCGAGAAGCGAATAAATGTCTTTGCTTCGGTATTCGGGAACAAAGGATTTTTGTAATTTTTAGTTGCCCTGTGGGGTGTTATACTTTCCTTATTGGTTGTCTCTGGAAAGCTGGTTTCAAAATTTTCTGTTTGCTAGGAAGAATAATTTCCGTAACAAAAACACGTGGTTTTCGATTCGTGTTTTCCGGTTTCCACCTACTGATTATTAAATGACAGTCAAACATGTAGAGTTAAATTAACACAGCAAACCGACATTGTCCATTTAATGTCTTTCAGCCTGCAAGTTTGGAGTTTAGATATTGAAGACACAACTAAATTAACTAGTGATGAACTTCTTCCTCTGTCGCATTCTACACACGCTACAATCGAATTACATTACGTACTTAGAGATTTCACAATATTTCCAGCATGCCTAGTATATTTAAACTGATTGCACGGCTACACGAGACGCGTAGCCTACGGTGCCCTCTTGTGGCTGCATGACGTCACAGACGATCTGTCTGCGCTAATTTCCTTGTGAGAGTCGCGATTGAATAATGTTACAGTATTTCACATGAGATCTGCTGTTGGTTTGTTTTTTTAAACTCCAATTTATTTATTTTTGCAAGCACTTTTTCACGATACAGTCTTAATTCAGTTATAACGTCACGAAAGAGACTGAATATTTTGGGTTGTTATAAACGAGTGGTGTTCTAACCGAACAGAATAATATTATGGTTAACAGTGAGGAATTAATTGGTACCACGGAACACCTGACGCTATAGACTAGGTGTCGTATAAACCGATGTCATTGTAACCAGGTTCGACTGTAGCATACTATTAAAATTTCACAGTTAAATATTAACACCTTCGACTAAATAAATTCTTCTGAAACTTCCTGAATCCTTCCACACTTCCACAAAACAATGGCCGCAAGAGGACACGTCTATAACGTACTACAATCAAGGGAATGTAACAAACTTGCCTACATACTGTACTCGTATTGTTCAAACCTGCTCTTTCAGACAACAAAGAAATATGCAGTGGTTAATATTCTCACAGCAGTGGCTACGAATATTACTGTCTACTTGTATATGACGCTTTGTAGCCTGGGAGAAATTTGCCAGAATTTCCCCAGGAAAACTCTGCTTCCACATTTAGAGTAGGAAAAATTTCTACCTTAAATATGGAGGTTGTCGTTGTTGTCGTTGTTGTTGTTGTTGTTGTTGTTGTTGTAGTCGTCGTCGTCGTCGTCGTCGTCGTCGTTGTTGTTGTTGTTGTTGCTGCTGCTGCTGCTGCTTTTGTTTTTACTGTTATTGAACACAGTGAATATGGTACAATATATAAAAAATAAGGGCGAATTTAAAATGAAGGCTTCGCTGATCACCTGCCTTCTAGGCCAGAATTTTGCACTGATTATAATACAATTTCTGGTGTTCTAGTCCCACTCTAAATCGACGAGACTTGGCGTCAGCTCTCTCTAACTTTATTAATCAACAGCGACTTCTTGGCCCCGTGTGTTGCAAGTTGGATGCTTCGCTTTAAAGCTCAGGGTTGTACTCTGCTTCAGCTGACAATATTACATTCATTCATTCATTCATTCATTCATTCTGTCTTACGACAGGTCTGCAGCCTCTTCCACAGCGAGTTCCCCACAGCGTGCGATCTAGTGCTTCCTCTTTCAATTTCCAGTATCTGCTCCTTTCCCTCAGGTCATACAGTAGCTGCTTACTCTTTCTTCCTCGTCTTCCAGTCATTTCTATCCTTCCCTCTAACTTTCCTTCAGTCACATATTTTAGAAGGCAGTTCCTACGCAAGATGTGACCAATCCAGTTAGCTGTCCGTTTCATTGTTTGTAGGATATTCCTCTCCTCCTTAACTCTATGTAATAATACTTCATTTCTCACACCACCGGTCCAACTGATCTTCTCCATTCTTCTCCAGCACCACATTTCAAAATTTTCCAGGTATTTCTGATCGACTTTGCGAAGTGTCCACCTTTAAGCACCATAAAAAGCTGTGCTCCAAAATGTAGCACTTTATTAGTTTCTTCCTTAAACTTAAGTAAAATTTGCTGGTGAAGAGATTTTCCTTCTTGTTGAATGCTGCTTTTGCCATGGCAATCCTGGACTTCATTTCACCTGTACATCTTGCATCATGTGTTATCATGCTACCCAAGTAACTGAAATATTTCACATTATCCAATTGAAGAGCATATATAGTGTACAAATTAAAATCTGATAAGACAAATAATTTCTTCCCTTTACGCTGAGGTTTGCTACATCGCAGAGAGACGGACTAAGAGGATAAATATTCTTCACAATACAATAGTATTTCGAAAAGAAGGAAATTAAACTTTACCTTGTGACGAAATCTATTTACTTCAAATCCGAAATTTTTTCACACAGCTGATTAACAATACAGATATGACAGGGCATCAGGTCATTGGTACAATAATTGTTCACGTGGACGTTGCAGATTCGGAAAAGGGACAGTGTCCCCTTTTAACAAGTCCCTGAGCATGGCAACTCTAACCATATACACTGGCATGTACAGGCTTTCCAAGCAATAAAGCTGCTGTGCTTACAGACACAATAAATAGGACACATTTAGCTTACTGGCCTAACAAGCATTCAGTATCTTTTCTTGCGAAATCTAACACGTAAGAGAATAAAGCACTACTACGAGATATTTTGATTTCAGACTTCCGCCACGATATTGGTAAGATCTGCGCTCTTCTGGCGTATTAAGCCGCGTCTTGTGGTAACTGTTCACCGACGTTGATAAACAATTACCACACGACGCAGCGTAATGTCCCAGAAGAGCGCAGATCTTATAAGACATATCTTTCCCTTACACTTCAAAATGATCTGTTTTCTTTTACCCATAATTATGTCTGAGCTTTCATTATTTATAATTCAGTAAATCAGTAAATGTCTTTGGAAGGACTTAACTTTTTTTAGTTTCATTTAACATACCTTGATCACCCGATAACCTATGTGGTCCCAAATGACAAGAAGACTATAACCAAAAATCGGGGAAGACCTTGGAATGAAGCCTATTTCAAAGTACTAAATATTTTCCTGCAGGAAGTGGAACCCACAAAATAGTCTGCCAGAGTAAATGGTCTTAGTCTGAGATACGATTAAATAAACTCTCAAATACAAAGCAGAAATGCTAACCACAACACCGTGACTTTGGTATGAAAACGTAGTAAAGGAAAAATGAAGTCCATAATCGTGACATAAAAGAGACAGGGTTCTATAATGAAGATGTGAAGGGCAGATGACATCTATAATAAGGATGTGAAAGAAAGATGGGGCCTATAACGAGAATCTAAACTAATAGAGATGGGTTTATAATGAAGGTGTACGCTAATGGAAGTGGTGCCTATAATGAACATGTACTAGAAATGGCGTATAATGGGGACTTAAAAGAGATATGGGTTCTAAAATGAAGATGTAAAAAAGATGGAGAGCATGATGAGGATGTAAAAAAGACGGGGTCTGTAATGACACTGTAAAAAGGGATGGGACGGATGTCAAAGAGAGACTGTATCTGCAATGATGCAACATGGACGCAGACTTACAAACCCGTGACTAATGGGAAGGAAAAGGACTTCAGTAGTACAGAACAGTGACTGTGGAAGGGATATGTATATATATATGTATATACAAAGCAGTGATGAAGTGATAAGGACGTAAGGCTCAATTAGACTACATGGCTAAAATTATACAGCGAAGAAGACTTAAATAAATATTATTAAAACTTCACTTATTTTCCACTTCTTCAGCAGTAGCATTCTTATTTACTTCATCTTTGGATCTTAAGACTCGCCATTCATGCCATATTCCATATCCAAAATAAATTACAAAACCTGAAATAAGAACAACAGTTTTATCATCATCATAATGGTCATTGTCATCGTCGTCGTCATGATAATGATCACGATCTTCATCATCACCACCACTAGTAACACCTGTCCAGATCAGGTCAGTTACAACCTATCCTTTTACCAAATATAATTATTAAAGAAAATCTGTGTGTATGTGTGTGAGCGTGCATCTCTGTTTTCAGTGTCTTATACAGAGTACGGCAGAAAAACCTGCCGATTTGTTAACACAGCTGTGAGCGGAACTGTTGGCATGGGAGCGTTGTCCTTGAGCGCACTTAGTGTGACTCAAAGCATTTCAGTCGCCATGGAAGGCTGGTCGGCAAAACATAGCGCTTTCGCTGTGGAGACGTATATAAAAAACAACGACTCTGTCTTTGTGACTCAGTGGACATTTCGTCGGCACTTCAACATTGATCGGAACGAGTGTTCCTAGTCACAGTACTCTAATCTTGTGGGTGAGAAACTTCAGAGAAACAGCATCTGCCGCGAAAAGAAATCCTCCAGGAAGAGATCCTGTGTTAGAACTCCTGAGAACATCGAACGAATGAGTCAGGCTGTTGTCAAAAGTCCTCGACAACTGGCAAGCAGAAATGCCCTTGGGTTAAGAATGTCTGATAGTACGGCGCGCCGAATATTGCATCAAGACTTAAATTTTCATCCTTACAAAATGGTTATGGTCCAAGCATTAAATGATCAAAACACTGTAAACAAAAAAAACTGTTTGCGAGGATTTTATGAAAGCTCTAGGTAGCAACGCCATTAACCACGTACTCATGATGAATGACGCAAATTTTCGTCTTTCTGGCTACGTCAAATTTCAGAACTGTCGCTACTGGGCAACTGAGAACCTCGTGATAATCATCAGGAAACTTTACATTCTGAGAAGTTTATTGCTTGGTGTGGAGTAGCATCTTTTGGGCAGATCAGTCCCTACTGCTTTGAAGACGAGGCAGGGAGGGCAGTAACAGTAAATTCAGCCCGCTACATCGAGATGCTTCGCACATTTCTGGAACCGGAGTTGCAGAGACTCGGTGTTGAAATCTAGACTTCCTCTCTTCAGCAAGACGGGGCAACGGCTCACACTGCAAGGAATGCAGTGCGAGTCCCCATCGAGATGTTCCCACCTCGCGTGTTTTCACGAAGAGGGAAAATTGAATGACCTGCAAGATGGCCAGATCTGAACGCCTGCGACTTCATCCTGTGGGGACATCTCAAGAACAAGGGCTATAAAATGGGCCAAGGATATCGGAGGACTTGAAAGAGAATATCAGACACGAAGTGGCAGCAATTTCTCCCGTCATGCTACAACGAGTGATGCAGAACTTTCAGAAACGATTGCGGGAATGTGTTGAAAGCAACGGACGCCACCTAAAACACACTATATTTAAGAAGTGAATATTGTAATTAAAATACTTTGAGATAACGTTAAATTTAGTACTAAATCCACACACAAGGATCGTATAATTTTCATTGTAACTTAAAAAAAAGTCAGGTTCTTTTTGCAGGACCCTGTACATAGTCGTACATAAAATTTGCCAAATTTACATACAGCAAATCTGAGCTCAGTTCAGGGTCGCACCCAATGGGGTGGTCTGCCGGGGTGCAGCACCCCAAACTCACCAAAACTGAACACAGATTTTGTAGATGCTATAATATCAAAAGTTTTACGTGATTTGCCCTTCAGATGAAATCAGCCACGGAAATCGGCTGATCACTAATACGTCAGAATTTTGAAAAATAAATGAATAGCATAAAAACACGAGAAGACAGGACACTGTGACTGAGTCATGGAACATGTAGTTATATTTGTATGTGTATAAATGCTGTTGCAGACAGTGTTATATTGTACTTACAACACGATCTTCATAACAACATTTTTAAAATCAAATTATATGTAGCCCCAGGGTCAGGCCCTCGCCCCCCCCCCCCCCTCCGGCCAATGAAAAATTCTGGGTGCGCACCTGACTTACTTGATAATTGTTTCAAAATGTTGCAAGGCTTCTTGTTTAATTAATTCATCAGCTGAAATTTCCCATTAAAATGAGATACTTTAACCCACACTCTGAGTTGACTAAAAGGTATCGATAAACACCAGTTTAGGGGACAAAATCTAACATACAACCACAAATCAATATTTTAGTACCATGTACAACTAATGCACTATTTACAAATCTTTTTCTTCTACAAAATCATAAATGAAACAAATGTTTAATTTTGTTAGTAATGTATGTCAATATTAAAAAAAAGTAAATTTGCCCCAGTCAACATATAGGGTGAGTAGAGGTGTAGTTCCACTCATTTATAACCTTTGTGCTAGATGGAGGAGAG
Source organism: Coptotermes formosanus (assembly GCA_013340265.1). Classification (NCBI taxonomy): domain Eukaryota; kingdom Metazoa; phylum Arthropoda; class Insecta; order Blattodea; family Rhinotermitidae; genus Coptotermes; species Coptotermes formosanus. The sequence goes on along the minus strand of BLKM01009501.1, from coordinate 3,426,214 downwards.
CTGTCAACTTCAAGCCATGACTGGTTTACGCTCAGGAAAGGAGCCTGTTTTACCCATTTCATAGGAGGCCGAGTAAACCTCAAGCCTCCCTGGATCTCTCACAGAAGAGATCTTTTTTTTGTGCCCTGCAGGAGGTGGAAACCCAGACCCTCCACCCCACATCCTATATACTGTACTCACTATGCTGTCTCCACTCCCATCAGTGATATGTGGTATAACTTTAACGCAACACGGAAAGTATTTTCCTTTAAAAGCCTCCAGTTTGCAGTTAATGGTTTAAATCATCAAACAGTATGTTCTTTTCTGTTTTGAGAATCCACTGACTAAAACAATTAGGTTTTTAACAAATGAGTTTTTGCAGTCGGTCAACACAACATTTATATTCAGTAAGAATAAAAGCTACATGTTTCGGCTAAAACCATTTAGCTGTTACCAGGCCTAATTACAGGAATAGAAAAAAGGTACATTTTACAACTGTATTTCAGGTTTGGATCCTAGTGGCCGCACAGTGTAAGGCGTGGGTCTTCGGCCGTTCGCTTGCTGGTATTGCGGGTTAGAACCCCGCCGGAGGCATGGATGTCTGTCTCTTGTAAATGTTGTGTGTTGTCAGGTAGAGGTCTCTGCGTCGGGCTGATCACCCGACCAGAAGAGTCGTACAGAATGTGTGCTGTGTCTGAGTGTGATCGTGAAACCTCGACAATGAGCAGGCCCTGGTCCATACGTACGTACGTACGTACGTACATACATACATACATACATACATACATACATACATACATACATACATACATACATACATACATATGTATATGTTTTCAAAGTCCAACGTTCTGTCGTATAACAGTAGGACATGAAACAAATCACAATAAGAAAAACTCACAAAGAAAACACGACGACATAATTACAGATCCACAAGGATAAAACTGTAGAGTGAATAAAATAATTATATTAATCAACATTAAACCTAACAGTAGCATTATGGTACAAATCGCAGGTAAAAGATGGGCACAGAAATTCATAAATTTTCTAAATTATCTAACCTGCACCATGTTCTAAAAATTCATTAACTGAATAAAACGAATTAGTAATAAGATATGTACCTAGTTTAGTTTTAAAACGCGCCCTATCATTCCTGAGATGCTGAATATTACTAGCTAAACTGTTAAATACCCTTATCCCAGAGCAAGCAATTCCCTTCCGAAAAACAAAAAGATTTACAGTAGGCATACAAAGTCGATTTTTTTTTGTAGTATGTAAGCCATGTACATTAAAACCTGTCTGAAAATTCCTCTGATTAATTACCTATAACAAACAACATTACAGACAATATATATTGACATGGTACAGCTAAAATATCAAGTATAACAAACAAATCTCTACAAGATCTCCTCATATTCACTCCAGACCTAATTTTGATTATCTTTTTTGCAATTTAGAAGCTTTACAGGCATTAGTAGAATTTCCCCAAGAATGATTCTATATTAAATAACTGAATGAAAGTACGCAAAGTATACAGTTCACAGAGTATCAGAATTTAAAATTTGGAACAACTTCCTAATAACAAAGCAAGAAGCACTTAATTTTATAAGTATTTGGTCAATATATTTCCAATTCATACGATTATCAAAATACATACCCAGCAATTTTGTACCTGCTACTTTCTCTGTAGTTATATTCTTATATTCAATTTTCAAACGTTCATAAGCAGAGTCAATAGGAGTAAATTTAATTATATTTGTCTTCATAATATTTAAAACTAATTGAAACATGAAGTTTAAGATGTAGAATGCCTAAAAATATACAGGGTGGTAGACGACTTGTGGACGTTACTGTAGGAGGTGATTTCCTAGGTCTTTGTGATCAAAAAAGTTCATATAAACATGTGTCCGATTTTGGACGGTTACGGAGTTATGACCGCTTGAAACTCAGAATAGAGGGTAAAGATTATTGACAATAAACGGAACAAAATAATAAACCAGCATAATAAATGATACATTTAAAGTATAAATGTAACCTTAACTTGGTGAAATTACATTTAATTTGAATTGATCTGTGCTTAAAGCCGGTTTTCGAAAATACCATCGCTGGTCGCACCACAGGCTGCCGCTCGGGTGTGAACTGCTCGAGTTGCTCGTTGCAGCTTCCGCTGACTGTTTCTGATGCGGTCTGCCGCGTCCAAAATGCGACCAAGCAATGCATCTCGCGTTCCCACCTTCACACTGCATACCCGTTTTTTCATCCATCCCCATACACAATAATCCAGTGGGCTTAAGCCTGGCGACCTGGCTGGCCAATTGTGAGGACCGTCACATCCGATCCATCGCCCAGGGAAAAGATAGTTCAGGAAATTTCTAACTTCTCGTGAAAAATGAGGAGGAGCTCCGTCATATTGGAAGTACATATGACCTCCTTTATTGAAAGGCACATCCTCCAAAAGTCGGGGCAATTCCTCCTGCAGAAATCGGAGGTACGCCTCTCCTGTAAGACGACAGTCCAAGATGAAACGACCAATCAGCTGATAGTCCGGATTGCACAGCACACAGTGACACTAAAACGTAGTTGCAAGTTGCTTTCCACAATGGCGTGGGGATTCTCATCTGCCCACACATCGGAGTTGTGTGTATTATTGACACCGTCGCGATTGAATTGCGCTTCGTCAGTAAACAGAATGTAACGATGCAACTGGCAACTGCCATTGAGCCACTTGCAAAATTCCAGCCTCTGAGCAAAATCGCCAGGTCCGAGATGTTGCACTCGCTGCACGTGGTATGGATACAGACCCTCTGCATGCAGTGATCTCCACGCTCTCGTGTAGGAAAACGAAGACGTCTTGCAATTCTTCGCGTACTCGCACGTGGACTGCTCTGTACCATCTGAACAATGCCTTCTTCTTCATCGACGCCTTGATTAACGTCACTCTCGGCTGCAATGCGAACGCCGGGAAGTGTACCGGTATCTCGCAAGTCTGGTAAACTCGAGTAAACACTCTTCGGGTTGGTATTCTACGGTTCGGAAAACGTTGCTGATATTCAGCTACGGCATGAACTGGATTACCGTCACAAAAACCGTACACATAAACCATATCTGCGTACTCTGCAACTGAATATGTAAATGGCATCGTGAACGTAACAGACGCACCGAAATGAGAATGCGTACGGGACTAACGGGCACTCTACAGTGTGTCACTTCTACGGCCCACGCCTTTACGAAACTATTGCCATACTCTTCTGAACATTTGGAGCCGGCATAGTCACTGTAATGTAAGTGATAAGGGTTTTTGAACCCGTAGTAATTGCCGAGTCATTCAGTATACACTGGCCAGGCGAATACCCCCCCCCCCCCACTCCACCTTCCCCACTTTCCTTAAACACCTTTCAACTGTCGAGGTACGGGAATTCGACTGTTTGTAGCTGGGTGGGCGACTCAGGTGGCAAAAGTAACGCTTGCAACGCAAACGATAAGCCACCAAGTTGAGTACATCACCCGCCAGCTGGTTCCGTAAGACGCGGTTCACACGAGGGCGTGTACGGGAATTAAAATATGCCCATAACTCCGTAACCGTCCAAAATCGGACACATGTTATATGAACTTTTTTGATCACAAAGACCTAAGAAATCACCTCCTGCAGTAATGTCCACAAGTCGTGAATCACCCTGTATAGTTGAAGTACTTATAAAAACGTTAAAATGACAATAGATAGTCAATAGAATAGTATGTCGAAGGCAATTAGGTCTGAATTTCCTAGAAGTGGCCTGCATCTGTTGTAATCGGATCATCGACATGCAGAGAGTGCATAACAGAGCAAGACTATCTCGAGCACGAAGCACTGAAGACATGTACTGGGATGTATGGATGTAAAAAATGACAGTACTCGTACATTACACCAAGATCTATGTAATAAAAAACAACTTTTGCAATATTTTGCAAATAATAAACAGAATCAAATCTTCAAAAAACAAGATTAAGGATGAAGATAGTCCTACTGCATTACGCACTTCCTACACGTCGAAAGATCCAATTCCAATACAGACACTCCGTTTGCAAGACGTTTATATCTAATTGCCTACGACACACTATTCTGTTTTCTATGATCACTTTTTAACGTTTACGAAATTAAAGCTTATATTTTTAGGGATTCTACATCTTACATTATACGTGTCTTTTTAGCTTGTGAAAGTTGAGATCGGAAACCTGAAATGCAATTGTAAAATATGTCATTTTTATATCCTTGTAATTAGGCCTGATGATGGCTAATTGGTTTTAGCCAAAACATGTAGCTCTTTTCTTATTGGACGTAAATGTTGTGTTGACTGATCGCAAACACAATATTAATTTGCATTTAATAGCATAACGGGGATGAATCACCTTAAAGAAATTCCATTCAAAGTGCAGAATGACTTTATTTATCCATTTGTTTATTTATTTATGATTATTAATGATCCTATCAGTATCAGCTACTATACAATGTCAAATACTAAAAATTAATGAACCATTAGTTAGAAACTATGTGAAAGGGAGCAATCATGACGCAATTTGTGGTACTGCCCTAACAGGCACATGAAGAGACGCAGAAACACAAAGAGAAACTTCCGTCAGGATAATCAGAGCCCCGCCTGAGGTTTCAATATATCACTTCCAAACACAAAAAGCAGGAGTGTTAGAGCCTGAGATAAGTTGAAAAGATAGTACAATATAGGAACAATGAAATATCCAATGTAATACAAGTACAGTAAACCCCTGTTAAGACGTTTTTGAAAATTCCAAGAAAATCTGACTTTTTAAGCGGGAAATTTCTTAAAAGGGTAGGACCGAAAAGTTCTGTTTTTTTTAATTTTTTGTGAACTTATTACATACGTGTGCTGAATTTGTACAATTTGCTGCTGTCTTAATACATTCTCACTCGTATCTGACCATTTAACCATTTTGTCTGTTACCTTTCATTAACAGTTTTATTTACACCCTTACCTATACAGTTACTGACATTTCATTCACAAGTTTTTCCTTTAAATATTTTTCAAGCACGGGTTGTTGCTCTTTTTTTAAAAAAACAGTAGCAGTATGCATCTTCAGATTCCATAGGTTCGCTTTCAGGTAGACCACAAGGGGTGGTCAGTAGTTTGTGCCGGGGTTTCCTCCCCGTGCACCTTACTTGCGCGCGCAATCACCTACTCCCCCACCTTTACCCCTCCTTTACCCCTCCTCTCCTTTCGCCTAGTTCACTTTTGCTCCCACTCGTCACTCTGCGTCCAGCCAGCTAGTGGGTTACAACAAAATTCCGTCCGGATGTGGCTTGCTGGGGGTAGGAGTCCCTCACCTGGCGGCGTGGTCCCGTGGATGGAGTTTTGATTCGGGTTTAGCCCCACGCCTCCAGGGAGGTACCTTGGTTTTGGTGGCTTTTCTACTCGGCACGTACAACACCTTGTATTCATTATTGTAAGTATTGTAAATTTTCTTGGTTTGTTACTTCCATTTATGTAATTTAATTTATATTAAATTTGTTATGTTTATTTATCTTTTGAATTTTCTGTTGTGTCGCTGCACTGTCCAGTAGGGCTCAGTGAGGTCGGTGCAAGTTCCAGTTACTTTCACTAACTCTGCAGTGTCTTGAATTTATTTTCTGGAATTGCTGATGTAACTTATCTGCACACAGTCACCACATATGTTTCACAATTATTCTACACCACGAAGCGTTTGTATTACTGCCGATAAATTACGTTTAAACGAGTTGTCGCAATCGACCACCCACTTATCTCGCGTCAAACCGCTGTCCTCCCAGCAACGTGGAACATTGTGTCACTTCGACTAGAACGCGCCTGAAGTTCTTCAAATGTTATTTGCTGCTTTCATTTCCTCCAAGTCCCGGGCAGCTGAAGCGGCAAGTGGGTTACTACACGCCAGCGTTGCCAAACGCAGGCTAATGCAGATCACGGAACAGCTAGGATCAATTTCCGGCCGCCCGATATAATTTTTCAGTTTTCGTGAGAGACCCAGTAGTGAGGACTGACTGACCGCAGTCTCTGCATCGCCGAAGAAATATGACACCCCCGTGTCGGCCGTGAGGTTACGTCATTCTCTTGCGTGAAACGTGCCGGAAATGACCTTGGAGATTATCCTATATGAACTGACCGCGCCACTTGAATGCTGCGCTTTGGAAACAGAACGAATGGAAACTCCGGGAAATTCTTTTAGATTTTGAAACAGAAAATGTATTAAATGGATAAAAATTGTTTCGTCGTCAAATTTGTTACTTCTTAGGTGGGAAATCTCCTTATGCGGGGATGTGCTAAAAGGGCAACGTGTAATGTTAATCAAATGGGAGAATTTTGGTGCTATTTTATCCTGACTTCTTAGGCGGAAACTTTTCTTAACTGGGGACGTCTTAAACGAGTTTTACTGTATTACTTATTTGTTGAAAGTGTGTAAAAATAAACAAATTCTGTATTATATTTTAATAAAAGGCACTTACCAATGGCCATCCACACGCCAAATCTTATCCAGGTTTCAACACTCAGCATCATCATAAGATAAACATTAACTACTACACTGAGGCCTGGAAGTAGGGGGACAAATGGCACCTGTATAAGAAAGAATACGATACAATTTCATTCACGATACGGTATCGGTAAAAGCCCCTAAACTTAGCCATATACGTGAAATTTTTACAGGTACAAGAGCAGTTAAATGTGTACTTTGGACATGATTCCTAGCTTGAATTTTTCAAACATAGTGTTTTAGCAAACGGATCAATGTCAATCATCAGTGGAGGGCAATGTATGGTTTCTACTTATTTCCATCCACTGGAAGGCCCTAGTTTCAGTCTGTGACAAACCTCTCTGCAATGAGATCAAAAAGTAGGAAGTTTTCTCCTCCTGTGCAAGCTTACAGTAACAGATCCAGTTCTGAAAACACTGTTTGAGAAAACCCAAGCCAGTGGTCAATGTCCAAAATTGCAGTCATATTTATTGCAATATGCCATCATCAGAATCATTTAATCTCAGATAAGACTGACATGTGCTGATTTGGTACTTTTCTTCACACAGGTCTTTCTAGGCACAAATACCCAATCTATCATATTGTGAAGTGGTATACAGTGACACAGTGATTGCACTTAAGGTGTGACAGCATCTTCAGCTACTTGCATCTACAGTGATACAGGAAACAATGTCTTGAGAATGAAGATTTCATGTTTGATTTAGAATGTGACAGTAAATAAAAACAATACAGACAGGGAAAGGGAGTTCAGAAACTGATTTTCAGTACATGCCATTTTAGCAGTGCTCCACATATGCCAGACACAAGTGGGACTGGATGGCGTGGAAGGGTTTGTCAAACAGAACACACCTGGCAGCACTGAAAGGTTAACAATAACGACGTGATATACATGTGTCCGAAACTTTCTAAATGTGCTCTGCCTTACCTTGAATGACAGTTCTTTCTTTGATGAAGCTTGCAGCCAAATGGAGACCAGGATGAGTAGAAGGCACACCGTAAAGAAGGCAACCCCAAAAATTGCTAATGGATCAAAATTGCTTAGTGGTTCTTCAGCATACACTATGCAAGCAGTGAGGGCCAAGGTCACCAAAACTTGCAAACAAGAAAATAAATTCAATATAATCACTATTAGGCAGTACATAATTTTGTACTCAGCACACAGGCATAATGAAAAAAATACGTTATTTTATTTTGTGCTACCATATCTCCAAATGTTGACACATTCAAAACTAAATATTTGCTACCTTCCAATTTCCACTCCACTAAAACAAATAGGAGTACAAAATTTAAAAATAAAATTCAATGTATTATGACATTTTCAAGTTCTACTTTACATACACAGTGCTGTGTCACTATAGGATCTCAAGCAACAGTACAAAATACCACTGTTTTCTACACTTACAAAATATCAGCACTTCCCATGCAACAATTCCACCTGACAGGATTGTGGGAGACCTCAGCTTCTTGAAATTAAATATCTGTGTTAGAACGTCCTTGACAGCCTCCCAAGAGCTTGCCTTAGCAGTGTATCCAATCTCTTCGTCCTCATCACTCTTCTGGTACCTGTACATGCTTCTACGTTACTTCTACTTACAGATTCATATTATAATGTCATGTTTCCTTCCTTAATCTCTCCTAGAAAGCAGCAACATTTAGTATCATATTTGAATGCCAATATTGGACATTTTTCAACATAAAATTTGTCCCTGCACATAATTAAGCACCACACTATTAAGGCACGTATGTGAGTTGAGATAAAGGGCCATGCCATCTTAACCTCAGCACAAGGGTGAGTTGCGAATTTAACATACCACACATTTGACCCTGAGGAATACAGCCCCCTACACCCTGTAGAGACCATCTGTGTAGACACTGTGGAGAAGAGGGAAATCAAACCACAGTTCGTTAGTCATCAAGTCCAAAACCTAGTCAGTTTAGCAAACCATATATCCCATCTCCCACACTCTTCATTCTTGTGTGTGGAAGCCGACCATTACAGTCATCAGTTTGCTACACTGCACACCCTACAATGGAAAAAAACTCTTAGCTGGGGTTCCCACATGCCGAAAAATCATCGTAAGACACTTGTTTCTCATTTGTTGGTTCTGTACTTTATTTCTGGTGAGACTTATGTGTGGTTCTGCTCACAAATTTTAACTTACTTCTACAAAAGTGAATAACAGCCGTTCCCCCCACCCCAAATATGTTTCAGATACCACTTTAAGCTGTAGGTCTCTTCTGCCGACACTCATGATTGTGTGGAGTAAGAGAATCCAACATATGGTTGGCCCATTTCAAAAATAAGTGATTTGTACACAATTGCCTAGCGGGGCAGAGACCAGTAAAATCAACAGTGATCATATGCGTAGGCACCAGATAATTAACAAAAACGACGGCAACGACGATGATGACGACGACAGCCAACATAATTTGTAATATGTTCTTCTGAGTTATAAACCCATGGAGTTTTAGAGACTTATGTTGCGTGTATCTTCAAAGTTGATCATAACAAAATTTTCATACAGGCCTACTTCTGTAATTCAATTTACATCAAAATAATGTGCATGTTTTTTCATAATATTAAATTTATTCTCAGAAGCAACGGGCTTCCATGACCCCGGTTTGCAGTCTCGAATAATGCTTCCAGAATTTACATTCTGGAGAAATGTAAAGCAGCCATGGCAGAGCATGGAGGAAGTGATAAAGTGACAAACTGAAACAAGAACTTCAAAATAGGTGGAGTAAGACGAGACATGCACTGATATCACTAAACCACAACATCCAGAGGAAAGTCATTTCTGTGTCAAATGCTGACATTTTGCTTTACCTCAGCAGCAACACGCACGTAGCCACTATGCTGTATGCCATCAGTGTCCCAATAGACATCATGTCAACCAATTCCTTCAGGTCAAAAATGAGTGTCATTATAGCTGCAAACAAAAAGAGACTTCATCAGAATTTCGTATAACACTTCCAACGAAATCATATTTTTCATATTGCAGAACACTCAAGATGAAACACTTTCATACTTAATAACGAGATCAGGTGCGCGTCCAGAATTTTTCCTTGGGGGCGGGTAGGGGGGACTGACCCTGAGACTATATATATAATTTATGTTTGATTTCAAAAATTGTGCAAATCATGTAGGTAAAATATGACACTGTTTGCAACTGCATTTATGTTTATACAAATATAACTACATGTTCCATGACATAATCACAGTGTCTTCTACCTTCTTGTTTTCTTTATTGTATTAACTTATTTTCGAAATTCTAATGTACTAGCCGTCAGCCGATTTCAGTGGCTGATTTCTGCTGAAGGTGAAATCACGGAAAACTTCTGATATAGTAATACCTACAAAAGCTGTTTTTTATATTTCGATTTTGGGGGTTTGGGGGGCTACAGACCGGCATCCCCACCTTCAGTGCACCCCTGAACGAGACTGCAAAACATGTTCTCCATTACACAGTATATTGCATTTACCAAGGCATAAGTTATTTTCAGAAAGTCATAGGTTTGCGACACACGCGCAAATGTATCCTTATAAATTTAATTGAACCAACAAGGACACTATGTCTACAGAAAGCCTGTAATAACGTATATTACATTAAACTATAGATTATTAGGGGCTTTCTCTAGACATAGGGTCTTTGTTGGTTCAATTAAATTTATAAGACTACATATATCAAAACAGAACCAACTCATGCACAATATTACTATTTATTTATTTATTCATTTGTCTTTTTTGCTTATCTTCTCCCCGACATGTTTCGGCAAGTAAGTATGCCATTATCAAAGGGGCTATATAAAATTGCCTAAGGTGTGCATGAAATGTGAATATAAAATGTTAAAACTTTTAAAATGTTAAAAACCTTCTATAAAAATCTTCTATTGTTATACATATATTTGTAACATATAGTTTTCTTACTTTTTGCTTGTTAAAACAGAGTAGGGACGCCAGGCCGAAAGACAGCACCATAGCATCAAAACAAATACGAGAATTGTGTAGCAAAAAAAAATTATATAAGATTTTTATAGAAGATCTTATGTAATTTGATATAGCTCCCTTGATAATGGCATAGTTACTTGCCGAAACATGTCGGGGAGAAGGTGAACAGAAAAGATAAATAAATAATAATATTGTGCATAAGTTGGCTCTGTTTTGCTATATTGATCATATGCACAGAGCTGAATAACATAAAATTTATAAGACTACGTTTACGCGTGTATCATAAACCAATGACGTTCCGAAAATACTTTATGCTTTGGTAAAAGTATGTTTTGTCCAGTAAAGGACTATTATCAAACACGTGCAACATTCGTAAAAGGACGTGTACATAAATGCAACTTTGCATATGTCAACATACACTTGTGTATACACAGTGCCAAATTATATGTGATATTACATACGTAAAGAAAGTCCAGAATATCAAATTTATTTTTTAAATTGACACTAATATCAATAAAAATTATGTTGATAAACAAGTACTTCCTTATATCAGATTTATGTTGGCCAGAGTTCAGATATTAAAATGCATAAATTAATTTTCTTTGATTACATAATGACTGTGCTTTCATGGTTACGTAAAGCCACAAATACGGCACTTGGGTACAAAAGGTCAGGTATACATTAAGTATTAAATTAAAACATATGAATTCATGCCCTGGCCAAAATAAATACGATATATTCAACATCCTTTACATCTCTACAGTCTTATATAATTTCACATAGTGTGTGCATAATTGTTTGTTGATAGACGCGAAGTTGCATTTATGTATCCTTGTCTTTACGATTGTTGTGACTCCTTGATAATGGCCCTTTAAGGGCCGAAACATTTCCGAGTTTGAAAGTAACATAGATTATTAGGGGCTCTCAATAACACAATGTATTTTTATTTTATTTAACTTATACGATTCGATTTTAAACATAATGTAACGTAAGACACTATAAGAGAGTGTAAAAGTAAGTTCGTTACGCGTACAAGAAAAGTACGACATTCCCTGCGTCAATTTTTAGGCAACTCAAAAATGATCACCACAGTTACGTGCGGATTTTTTCCCTGAATTTCAGCCACGTTGGAAAATAAATGTGAAAAGCAGCAACAGAGTTTTATTTACGCCCCTAGGCAAAGTATGACTTTACTATGACGATTTTCGTAAAACTAAAACTGATTCAGTATATTGTTATGGACATCTCCTATACCGAATTTTCTACAAATCGGAAGAAGAGTGCAGAAAATACAGGCATAAGTTCATATACGCCCGCAATCAAAGTAAGCCTACGTCTTCCACTGCACTGACATTCACGAAACTTATAGTTACTTAAGGAAGGTATGAGGAAATCTTCTATATTGAATTCTTTCCAGTTCGATCAAGAAATATGGGAAGTACGTGCAGAAATACATTTAGATCTCTAAGTAAAGCATGACAGTCACTGACTCGATTTTCATGAAATTCGCGCATGCTCAACAGCATTCTGTAAAGAAATTAAATACAATTTTTTTAAAATTCGCTAAACGTTTTAGCCGATATTACGTAACTTACAGGGGACCTACATTATCATACAGATAAGCCAGACAAAGAGAGAGAGAGGGAGACAGGCAAACAGATATGATCTCAGGGAGGCATTCTCTTTTTCACTTGGGTAAGAACGAATAGAATGGCAATTCACCAGTGTGTCTTTAATTTTGATGAAATTTAATCCTCAAGGAAAAATTTCACCTAACCGTAATCGTTTACAATGTACGTACATTTCTTCTACAACATAGGAACTTCACACTGGGCACTTGACTGGAAAGCGAATGGATGTATATAGACTTACATCGCGTGGTACTGACCTGTAAGTACACCCGCTATTAATGTTCCAATTACTGGAGTCTGGAAGCGGGCATTAACTTTTCCCAAGAAACGAAATATAACACCATCTGAAGACATTGCATAAATGATACGTGGAAGTGGAAACAATGCACCAAACAGGCTACAAAATAACAAAATAAATTAAAAAGAGCAAGATTTTAAATGGGATTTGAGATTCTATTTGTTACACCATATATCTACATTTTATACAGGGAAGACTATAAGAGTATGCCCTGTTACATGCTGACACTGGCCTGCGAGTAAAAGAAGAGTTAATAAGTTATCATACATCAGTTCATATACAGTACAGTTGGTGTAAACGTGTTTATGTAATTTTAACAAGGTTATATTTACAGATAAGATTCTGTACTGGTCGAGGCCAGTACAAAGTGTTCACCCGATTTATACGCAACTTTCTACTAATTTGGAAAGATGATGGTTGAACGCAAATAATTAACTGAGTTCTGCATATTTTATATGTCATATTTATAAGTTATCGCCTACTGCATATAAAGATACTGTGATTTATTCTGGAGTGTTCTCTTCAATTTCGACAATATATTCTTAACTAAATATGAACTTTGTGTGTACGCCTGCTCCCTTATGATGACTACATGTATCAGCCGAAACATGTTGCAATAAATTTCATATTTTTATATTGATATAGACCAGATCAATAATCTGGAATAAATCTCATGTGTATATTGCCAATTGCATAAAATATGTATAATAACAAGTTAATTTTTAGTTGCATATAAACTCTGAAACTGATGATTTCCTTGTTAGATATTTGACTGAAATGGACAAACAATAAACTAAGCGGAACTCAACTAAATTAAGTATACGGAACAGGTAAGTAAATGGAACATATATGTCATTATGTACTGCAGTAAATGGAACATATATGTCATTATGTACTGCAGTAAATGGAACATATATGTCATTATGTAGTGCAGTAAATGATTACTCGCACTGTTTATTTGGAAGAGACAGTACAGCATGAATTGTTATCGCGCTTAGTGCTGTTGCTACCACCACCACCAATACTGCTAATACTACCACTGTTACTGCAAGTACTATTAATACTGCTACTACTATTAATGCTGCTGCTGCTGCTACTGCTGTTACTGTTACAACAGGTAGCATTCTTTGTAGTGATCTTTTTGTGTCCATTTCGCCGAGACACATCCAACGCCACTGAATAATGTATATGCTTAGGTCTTAGCTGCAGTGGCCAAGCAAAGGCAACAACTAGGGAACACAAATTTTGTCCACTTTGGTTAATTTTCTTCATACTCTGGTTTGTAATTTAACTGGTAAATATATTCAATAAATAATACTGTTTGTAATAAGTAACCGTCAAAAACAATGCTATGAGGGTATTAAAAATGTTCAATGAAATTGCCCAGACACTGATTTTGGGAAAGATCAATCATTTATACCAACACATGCACATAACAGGATTGAAAGTCATATAGGAATTTGTACCATCCTACACGTTTCGGCCACTAAATCGCCATCTTCAGGAATTTGTTAAGACAGACAAAACCCATCACTAGATAACAGCTGCTCCTCTTCTTTCAGGGCTAATATTCAACCTCCTTCGTCAAAATCAACAACGCTGATTATCTCATTTATAATAGAGAACAAAAGAGACAGCTAAGTGGAAATACGTCGCATAAAATTACAATTATGGGAAAGTTCTAATTTATGCTAAGCTTTTCATGAACAATATTGATCCAAATATTACTTAAAAATTCGGTTTATACAACACAGAAAACATAGTACATCTCCAATACAAGGAAAAATCATTTAATCCTGTTTAGACATGTAATAGCTTGTCATTTTGAGAACTACATGAAACAAATGAAAATGTACTGTGTGGAAGAAAACGGAGAAATACTGAGCTTTAAGTCTTTAAACTGGAGTCACCCAGAAACAAAGAGAAAATAACATTAGCCTTATAAAGGTGAGTAGAACTTGCATCAAACTTTATCTATTTGGTTCAGAAGGTGCTCTAGACAAGTAAAGATTTCATCATAATGAGTCACTTAATACTGTGCGGACGGAAATCGTGATTGTGGCGTAAAATTCAAAAGAACCTCACGTCTTTATAACTCATTTCATTTCTTCAAATCCTTCTATATTTTGTTCCAGACAATAATGTTTCTGAGGAAAGGCAGCTTCTACGCATTTCTTGTATGCTTCTACCCTGACCCTTAAACAACCCACTGAGTAAAAATAAGGCAAGTGTCTCACCTGGTCAAAAGCCCAAAAATGGCTCCAATACTAACAATCCACTTAGCAACTGGCCAGCCTACGAGTTCAAATGCTTGAGGTATTGGTGCGCCTTCATCCTGCAGAGGCAATTTAAACCTAATTATATAATAAAATTTTTAACTAATATGCAGGTAGTGAAATTTGCTTTGTGATGTCATGTATAGAGACAAACAGGTGCCAGCATTTTAGACGAACCTGGTGTCGTCTTACCTGAAGATGGAGACAGCACGTTCTTCCAAAATATTGGAACATATTTGTCAAAATTCTTAGCATCACCACATTCACCATCGCAGGCATGTCAAACTTCCAGCCTTTAAACAGATTATACAGTCTTCCACCTACCTTACAAATTGCATAATGAACAAATATGTGTAGAAGTAATGTGAGAAGTGAGCTTCTTACAGTAGTGCTAATAAAGATTTGAGTCTTCTGATATGCTGCACCGTTTATACTAATAAAGATTTGCAGACGTTTCGGAGGGACGTAATACCTCGAATTTCAGGATCAAACAAGAATCTTCAGGAACTGCTTGACCCTGAAAGTGGAGGCATTTCACTCCCCCCGAAATGTCGTTAGCCAGTGTATGCAGTGTACAATTTCAGATGACTTAAAATGTTCAAATATGATTAAATTTTACTGCATAATTACTTCCCCAGCCACTACGATTCATTTGCTGCACTTTAAAATGGTCTGTAGTGTTAGAACTGCATAATATTTTCTCCTTTGCGATTGAAAGTTTCTAAAAATATATTGCCATAAAACATTTTTAAAAATTTGTTACATTTATTGGCATGCAAATGCTTACATATTTTATGCCACCTTTCATATTTTTTATTTTAATGTTGAAGGAAATTAGTACGTGTTACGCGCCCGTGGCATGAAATTTACACCTGCTCTTTAGTTCCTACAAATAATCCACTTGTCTAAAAGTTAAGGATGCAGCAGAGAAGCAGATGTGACTGCCCTATAAAACTTTGCTTCAGTAAACAGAGGACTAAAAAGAGAGGCAATATATGCACCAACTAATATTCAGACGCTTTCGCATAAACATTGTTGCCGTCGAAAAGCAATAAGTATTACATACTCTGAGTGTCTATAGCCTTAGTTATCCAGCATGCAAAGCGCAGGCGCCTCATTATTCTGTAACGTGTGGCCGTCTGGATCTACCACATTTTTCCACATACTCTCAAAAATAGCACGATTTTCGGAAAAAAGTTTTTGAACATGAAATTTGTTTTGACTTTCTCTACAATTTTTGTCCGAAATATTTCTCTTTCTAAGGAGAATTCAGCGAAATATTACCATAAATTTACGTATGTCTTCACGTAAAGTACCCGTTATTCTTGTCAGATTTCAATCGAACCTGAATTTTCTCAACAGCTTTTCGAAAAATACTCAAACATTAAATTTCATGTAAACGCTTCCAATGACGACCGAGTTGCTCCACGATGACCGACAGACAGACAGACATACAGACATACAGACAGACAGACATACAGACATACAGAAAGACAGACAGACATACAGACATACAGAAAGACAGACAGACATACAGACATACAGACATACAGAGAGACAGACAGACAGACATACAGAGAGACAGACAGACAGACATACAGACAGACAGACATACAGACAGACAGACAGACAGACAGACAGACAGACAGACATACAGACATACAGACAGACAGACATACAGACATACAGAGAGACAGACAGACAGATATGATGAAGCTAATTTTCGCTTTTCGCAATTTTGCGAAGGCGCCTGAAATATAAAAAATATGAATACTAGTATTTACGCAGAAAGGGGTACATAATGTACTGAGTTCAGTATGCTAGGAAGCCCAGTCAAAATTCCAAAATAAATTATTAGATTTGTAGTAAAATATCATGTGCTTTGAATTCTAAACCTACTGTCCGATAAAATATCAAGAAGCTGCCAGTGACTCTCTTGTATTTATTTAAATGATTTTTATGCTGCAAGCCTATCTTACCTGTTGGTAGTACGGGACCATGAGGGTCAGTACAGAGGATACTCCGAAGTAGGCAAGAAATATGATGGTCAATGAAGCCACAATTGCTATGGGAATTGCCTTTTGAGGGTTCTTTGCTTCTTCACCTGGCGACAATTCAAAATATATGAATTGTATGTCAGTGCCTTCAAACTGAAAAGACAGCTGCATATTCAAGAAAAGTGTCTATGCTGTCTTGGGGTAGCACAATATGCAGTAACTTTCCCTCTAGTGCTTCATCTTTACAAGTCTCTAAGTTCAAATTAGAGCATCAGAAAAAGATCATTATTTCAATTACTAGGTGACATTCACCTCATGTAGCCCGGACGTACAGTTAAATAAAATTTTATATAAAGTCACACATAAAAATAATGACCAGATTTGAGATTTGGAGTATGGAATGTCAGGATTTCGGTTAATCAGAAACAGAGCTACTGAATGTATAATACATGGGATTAACAACATTATATGTAAAGGTCAAAGTCACCTCATAACCTGTCATAGGAGGCCCAGAGGGGGAATAGGGTTATAGCCGTACTCATTCTTAATTTCGGCGTTAAATTGGGGTGGATGATTAACATCATACTCCGGCCGCTTTACCCCAGGGAGATAACCATGGTCGAGGACGATCGATCGGAGCGGACAAGAGCCAACGGCCTATCAACGGATAGCGACACAGCAAAGGAGTCTGAAAGGCCACCTCACATCATTCTAACTTCTGTAGTAAAGCTCTTCTTCCAGCAGATAGAACAATATGCATTTGGCCCTACAAATGAACCCCAATTGGACAAACACTTTGAGGTAAAAGGGCCTATCGCGAACCTCAAGGTCGGCAAGGCAACAGCCCAGAACAAGAAAATATTCTACGCGGTTTTCCACAGGAAGCCTATTCCAAGAGCATGGAAACACTCTTCCGTGATATGCATACTAAGCCCCGTGAGGATCCGCGCTGCCCACGTCCTAACTAATTAACTAACTCCGCGGACCAGGGTCCTTCCAGAGAAGCTAACAGGTCCTCAGCTAGTAAAGAAATTACCCGCATCTTATGGAACCCAACGGCTCATTACCGCGTTCGCAAGAGCCCGCCGCCAAGTCCGAGGCCTCGTGAAATGTTTCGTAACATCATAAGTTTTTACGGTGAGGAGTTTTTATCACCTCGCCGAAAACCCACGCTGGAGGAACGACATGCCCACTCCATCGCGTCACGTAAATTTGGTTTCCTGCGGTACTGAGACGGCCGTCATATACACCTCGCCAATTTCTTCAGCGGATGCAAAGGAGCCACTCTTGGTTCAAGTTCCAGGAAGCTATCCAATCAAATTCTCCCAGCTCTACTCCGCGCCCCCCCCCCCCCCCCACCAGAAGGACATCCTTCCACTTATGATCACAAGAACGCCCTCAAGACCAAGCGATACCTTTAGTACGCTAAACGGGCCAGCTCTGTTTTGGTAGCTCCTTCGAGTTATGTAAGAACACTGATGACCGGGGAGTGGATCTTTGAAATGTCAGCTGTCTTCACCTATGTGACGTGGCTAGAAAAGATTAAAAGCTGTCAAGAAATTGGGAAAGAAGTGTAGGAATATATTAAAATAGATTGAATACTTCTCATCCACTGGCCTGTACATAATGGGAAAGATTGTAAACTTTAGCAACACTGATAGAGCTGTAATGGTTGGGGTGTTGGGAAAGTTGGATTTTTGGATTGCTTTATTAGTTTTGTTAATCTTTTGCAAGCTGGTTGTTCTACATGTGTACATTGTGTAGCACAGAACATGTGCAGTGGTCAGGAAGCCAAGCAGTACACGAGTCGGAACTTTGCTGACCAGATTGATGGACTTTGTTCCCTTTGAGATCGCCTCCTTATATGGTTATGTTACGGAATTGTGTCCTCTGGTTGGGTGCGGTGCAGCGTACAGACGCTGTAACGTCAGCATTGCCAGACAAAGGGATGGCGAGGTTATTTAAGCCCTTGCTACGGTGATTTGTGGCAGCTGGACACTCACCACTCACTTTGGATTAACTTGTGGAAATTAGTTATTGTGCGACGAGTAGGGGGCAAAGTTGTTTTTTTAATTTTGTGTGATTTTAAATCAAAATTATTTTAATTGGTGCGATTAGAAAACAATTATTGGATTATTGTATTTGATTACGGGTAAGTTGAAGTAAGTGTTGGGAATTTTATTTAGTGTTTTAACTTAATGAAATTAGAGTGAGTAATTTCGGTTTAGAATCGTGTATTATTGTGACTTGGGAACCACCACTATTTTGCCAAATTTAGTGTTTTGTAATTATAACGAGTGACGTAACGAAGTCAGAGAGGCAAGGGCGCCGACTCGGTGTGGAACTTGGAATAGAGACCGCACCAGTGTGTATAGTGTACACTTTTGTGTGGCTTGACAGAAATTAGAATTAGAGCAGCAGTGTTAGCACTCGATGTTCTTTTTTCGTTTGTAGTTTCCTCAGATAGGGTCGGTTACAAGTGTAAGCCCTACTCCCCCTCCAAATCAGTTCCCTGATAACTTCGCACATAGTGCAAGTGGTGGCAGCAGATTAAATATTCCGATTTCGAGCCTACGCCAGCCAAGCTACCTAGCGGATGCTCCCCCATCCATTACAGAGCTATTGCCAGTATTACAATCTTAAGGTGATTCGTTTTCATTGTGTTTGCGGCATTACAAGAACGATACGACTACATTCCATCTAAACACAACTTTATTCTTGAAGATTAAGAAGAGCTACATATTTCGGCTAGCTTAAGTAGCCATCATCTGGCTGAGCATGAAGAAAACAAAAAGTAAGATTTACACCAGCACGCAATTGCAAATCGTCCTTGTTATTACTTTCATGCCCAGCTCAGTTGCCTAATGGCAAATGTATGCTGTATCTTCCCTTTTATTGTTTTCATGCTGAGGCACATGATGGGTACTTTAGCTAGCCGAAATATGTAGCTGCTCTTAGCCTTTTAGAATAAAGTTGTGTTGGGAAGGAACGTAATTATATTATACCAGCGTTACAATTGTTGGTGCTGACGCTGACCACAACACCTTATAAACTGCAAGCAGCAGCAGTAGTAATGTCCAATCCTAAAGATGCTACTTCTGGTACAGAGCACATAATCTTAACTCACCTGTTGTTGCAACACAATCAAATCCGACAAATCCATAGAAACAGGTGGCAGCACCACTGATCATTCCAGTGACTCCATAAGGAAAGAACCCACCTTCACCCCAGTCACCAGCAGGCAGCTCATCTTTAGAGAGGGTCCAATTGTCTCCATTTGCTGAAATTCCAATATTGTGATAGGTTACTACGTTTTCAACTAGAAAGTAATGACATAAATTGGTCATTTTAGGCACTTCATAAAACCAATACTTCAGAGCCTGAAATTAATTTAAATAATATTTAACACCCCAGTTCTTACATCACAGAAAGCATATTGCATTATCATTACAAATAAAAACGAATTAATTCTCCCAAGGATTGAATGCCCTGTGAAGGTACAGCAATTCGGCTTTCTCTTGTGAACATGGTAAAAACTATTTTAAACTTGACTATTCCTTGCGTTTTTAGATCAGTATACTCAATATATTGTATCCAACAAATGCACACTATTAAATACATATGGATATTCTGCTGGCTCCGATACACGACACAGCATCAACACATGGGCCCGATCCACTTTGGAATGAGGTATGCACTAGAGACTTGAACATATAGTGCCACAAACTGGAAGTTTCCACTACCAGCTGCATCAATAATTTTAATCTGTATAAATCATATCTATTATGTAAGAAATATTTGAATCATATTTTAACAGTAAGTTCTTAAAAAAACAGTACATTTTATACATAAATGGTATCAACAATGGAGCCTACTACAGACTGGGGAACCATGTAAATAGTAGCTTGTCACTGGCAGCTGGCTTTAAACCTGGCATATTGTGCCCACTGAAGATGGTATGCTTGTAACGAAACATGTCGCAGCTGTGTGTTTAACACTCATATGTAACTAATAACGTGTATTTGGTTGGTACAATAAATTGAAAACACTGATGGCAATAAACGTTTGAATTGCGTAAATTGTTGACAATTTTTGACTAGCTGAGGAACTATTAGCTTCTCAAGGACTCTGCTCGATGGAGATGGTTAGCCTCACGAAGTCAGGAATATAAACATAGTAAGTTTATATTAAGTGAATAATACGAACACACACACAGGCAGCGTGTGTGTGAAAATGCACAGCTTTTAATTTTAATGCTAGTGGTGCATATTTCGTGGTCCAAGGAGTCATGACAACAGCAAGGAATTCTAACACATTATTTGCAAGTATACTTTCGGTCTACGTGCTTTAATCTTACAAGACTGAAACGGGTGAACTCCGTGACTTAGTACACAAATGTATCGAGGTGTTATTTCCTTACAGAATATTACATGGTCTCACTGCAAAAGCAGAAACGTAATTTCATACAGGCTCGTAAAAAAAGTAAGGCCTTCTTTCAGGTGATTTTCATGAAACTCACGATGTATTAACAGCATTACTTGCAGATCTATTTTACAGACTTTCAACCAAATTGAAAATACATATAGAAACAATGGATTGCAAAATTTATGTACGCCCATGAGAAAAGTATAGCTTTCTCTGCAATGCTTTCTACGAAACTCACAAATACTCAGCAAGATATGCGGATGTGTT
This sequence comes from Coptotermes formosanus, assembly GCA_013340265.1. Classification (NCBI taxonomy): domain Eukaryota; kingdom Metazoa; phylum Arthropoda; class Insecta; order Blattodea; family Rhinotermitidae; genus Coptotermes; species Coptotermes formosanus. The sequence continues at coordinate 3,404,879 of BLKM01009501.1, read as the reverse complement.
CTGCATTGAATTTTATCCAAATTGGACGAAAAGTGCATAAAATAAGGCAAGTTTTCATTTACGCCCCTGACAATGTGTGGCTTTCACTGACGTCATGTTCACAAAGTTCCCAAGCATTCAAAGATGATTTTCTACCTAGAATTTCATACAAATCAGACAAAAAATATAGAACGTGTGGCTGCAACATGACAGTATGTACGTCTTTAAAATAATGTACAGTTTCCACTGCACCGATTTCCATAAAACTCATAATTTCTCAACCTATTACGCATCACCTGTACTAATTTTCACCAAAACCTTTTAATAAATATGTAAAATAGGGCCCAAATTAATTTACACCCTTAAGTAAATTATGACTATGTACTCTCCCATTCCAGTAGACCACTGCGTTTGTTGTAGTTTCATGCACTTCGTCCTGCATGTTCCGAGCACTTTGGTTCATCATCAGTGACTTCCTAATATTTATACCGAAGTTTTTAAAAATGGTTCTTCTGTCACAAAACCGCACTTCGTCGTATCACGCGGGGACTGTCACAATCTATACATGGGTCAAACTGGAATACCCTGAATTTCGGATAGCATGTGCACATTTGGTACACGGACAGCGACGACAAATCAGGATAGGCTACCCACATCTTCAGAAATGGGCACAGTTTCGGAACGATAGAACACTCCATAGAAATAATAAAACGTCAAGAAAGAATGGGATTTGAACACAAGAAAGGCATCCTAATGGATGGGCACAGGCGGAGAGATCATAACAACCTCAGTGAAATAGTGTGGGAATGAAATTAAGAGGCAGTTGTGGACACTAGACGGCCGGAGCAACAGACGACATACGCCGGCGACAAAGGCCAGTGCAGGCAGATCCACGAACACAACAACAACGTGCAGGGGTACCGCAAGATGAGGAGACTAGAACACTCTTTGCGAATGAAGTTGTTGGCCCGGCACTCGCATTCCGATGCACTAAGACACTCAGAAGCATTACTTTATTTGACTTCTTTTTGTAGTATAGTAGTATATGTAGCAGATTTAAGTTCGTCCTGTATCTTTTGGAGTTCACTTTTTAAATTATCACAATTTGCACAAGAATTGGTACTGAGATTAGACACATTATTAAACAAACAAGCAGAGCTCGGAAAGGACGCCACAAGTGTATCGGCCATCTTGCGCAAACAGTGTAACATAGTACTAGCCACTAAACGGTTTGTCGGATTTTCATGAAACTTAGTAAGGAGTTTTTTTACAAAACGTTGCCGAACAAACGTAAATTTCTGAAAATCGGCTCAGTAATAGTCATGTTTTGTATCCACCTACATAACTGTTGTATTACTCGAAAAATGTGCACTCTTCTCCGTCTGATTCAAAACTCCGTATGTTGTAGTTTTTTGCACTCGAACCTTCTGGTTAATGATTAGGGCCGTTCTTGGTTACATTCAGGTTTTCTTAAACACATTTTCTTACGTCACAGAAGCAGTTACTGCAGTGAATCAAGCACTAATGCCTGGATCCAAGTCAGAGTAAGTGACGCAACTAAGAAAAGAGGTAACAAGTCATCTTTTACTAGCCATCGAGTACAAACGTCGAATCGTTATGCAGTATTGAGTAATCTTCAAGAGGCACCAGATAATGTCCCAAAGATTGTGTTGCATTCCCCAAAAATTTCATGTGTAAAAAAGGAATCTACTAGCTCAAAAAATCACACCATTTTATTAATAGGAGACTCATGCAAGGGGTATATCAGAAAGACTGGCTTCTTATTTGGGATCTTCTTACCGCTTTACAGGTTATGTAAAACCTAATGCTGATCTAAACATTATTACAACCACTGGAACTTCTGAAGTTAAACCCCCTGATAAAAATCATGTTGTCATAATATATTATGGTGCCTTGGATATTGCCAGACACAACACCACAAGAGGGTTGTTTTCCATTCAGCAATTTATTAAAAACAGTGAGCACACAAATGTGATTATCCTAAATGCCCCTGCAAGATTTGATTTATCAGCCTCACCATGTGTCAACAAGGAAGTTATTCACTTTAATAGGAAGATGCTTAAGCTGATTAAACCTTTAGATTATGCTCAAATGGTGAATGTTAATCGGCAGAGGGAGCAGTTTACAACGCATGGAATGCACATTAATAGGAAAAGAAAAGACGTCACCGCAAGGTATTTGGCAACAATAATCCACAGCATCTTTATTAAACGTCACTGTTATTTTCCTCTTATCCTCAAATGGAGAGAGGATCGTCACAATGGGGATGTTAATAATGTTACGACCTGTCGAGGGAAGTATACCCAGCAGTGATTCTGAACTGGCTGTAGTAGATGAACAAGGAAAATGTTCTAATAACTCAGATCAGAACCGAGGAAGTGGTATCGTGCAAAATACAATCAGTGATATAATGCAGAGTGCTTATAGTGTACCAGTGCAAAGTTCAGATTACGGAGCCTCAGATTTGGAAAATACAATTAGTGGCGTAATGCAGATTTCTGATAGTATACCAGTGTAAAGTTCAGATGACGGATCTTCAGATTTGGAAAATTGAAATAGCTGTCAATCAAGCATAGATAACAATACCATGCTTCACTCAGTGCATCCACCCAATGAACCTATTCACATTAGTAAACATAAAAATCAAAAAGACTTCCCAAAACCAGATCTGATGATTTTTATGGACATAGTTTATCATTCTACTGGGTCTCTGTTAAACTTAATAAACCTCTAATTCTTGTACATCAAAATATCATAGGCCTGATCAGTAAAACAGATGAAATAAGTGTGTCCGTGAGTTTAGATAAAATCGGTCCTCAAGATCTCTGTTTTTCAGAGCATCACATGTTACAGAACAACTTAAGTCTTGTAAATATTGAAAATTACTCACTAAGGTCTAATTTTTCTCGATGTATGTATCAAAAGGGTGGTGTTTGTATATTTATTCGTAATGATGTATGTTTTAGTCAAGTCGATTTGTTAAATTATTGTGTGGAAAAAATCTTAGAAATATGTGCCGTTAAACTTGAATTCAACGGTAGGAGGTTAATTATAGCACGTTTATACAGATCTCCTGCAGGAGATTTTTATGAATTCCTGCATTTTTTGGAACAAGCTTTCTTATTTTTGTGCAGATCATCTACAGAGTTTCTGTTGTGCGGAGATTTTAATATGGACTATTTACTGAACAGTAATCAAAAACATGAGCAATCGGTTTTATTACGCACATTTAATGTGATACATACGTTAATTTCCCCACTAGACTGCAACACAATCATGCCTCAGCTATTGATAACATTTTTGCTGATACATGAAGACTATGTTTTACATGATATTTCCTTTATCTAATGCATTATCTTATCATGACGCGCAGTGTCTAATATTTGACAAATTTTTTGTTACTGGCCATAAAAAATAATAAATTAACAAATAAATTTAAATCAAGATTAATTACTTGTGAAACTATTAATTATTTTTCTGAAGAGCTACTAAATGAAATATGGGAAGAAGTTTATCAGAATACTGATGTTCGCAGTGCTTTGAACTATTTTTAGTAACATGTTTAAGTATTTATGAAGCAAGTTTTCCAATCATATACTTAAGCAATAGTAATGATAAAATTTGGATTACTAAAGGCATTAAAATATCTTGTCAACGCAAAAGAATTTTATGTACCATCAGCAAGAGTAGTAGTGACCCAAAATAAAACTCTATTTTAAAAAGTATTGCCTTATTTTAAGAAAAGTGATTTGTGAAGCAAAAAAGCTACATTACAAACAATTAATTGCAACTTCTAAAAATAAAATAAAAACATCTTGGTATATCATAAGAAATGTAACACATAAATCGACAAATTCCAATTACATGCCTTCCTCGTTTAAGATGGATAATAAGGATATTAAATCTGAAGATGTAGCAGATGTTTTTAATGACTACCTTTTGGCTATAGCAGATAATTTGCAACGCACACAGACAATATAATTTCACCCCTTAGGTTATTAGAGAATGCCTATCAGACTGTTTTTCCGAGTATGAAAATAATCCCTGTGACTAAAGGAGAAATTATCAGTATAATTTCCTCTTTAAAATCAAAGAATTCTTCTGGCTATGATGGTATCTCATCTAACATGTTAAAATTGTGTAGCAGGGCTATAAGTGAGCCCTTTTCTTTTATTTGCAGCATGTCTATTATGACCGGTGTATCTGATCTTCTGAAGTATGCAGTCATAAAACCTTTGTATAAAAAAGGTGATGAAGTTGATACAACAAATTACAGGCCTATCTCTATGTTGACTGTATTTAGTAAAGTATTAGACAAAACTATGTACCATAGACTAAACCAGCATCTACAGTGAATAATATTTCGGTTCAGGAACAATTTGGTTTTCGGAAAGATTTGTCAACAGATCACGCTGCCTTTTCACTTACCAATGGCATACTTCAAGCCTGGAATGGTAAACTTCAAAGTGCTGGGATTTTCTGTGACCTTGCTAAAGCATTCGATTGTGTTAATCACGAGATACTGATACCAAAATTAGAGTATTATGGTGTACATGGTTTCATTTAAATTGGTTTAAATCCTATTTATTAGACAGGAAAAAAAGTGTGAACCTCAAAACTAATGATGATCAAGATTATTTTTCCAAATGGAAAGAGTAAAGCGGTGAGTTCCTCAGGGATCGGTTTTGGGACCACTCCTTTTTATTATTTACAATTTATGACTCGCCATTAAGTATTAATAAATTTGCCAGTTTTTTTTTTTTTTTTTGCTGATGACAACAGTATTTTGGTTACTGATAAATATCATTGTGCTCTCAAGCACAAAGTAACTGGTACCTTGTCCCACATTACAAATTGGTTTGCAGCTAATAAGTTGGTTTTAAATATCAGCAAAACAAATATTATTAATTACGCTCCTAAACAATCTACTAACCCTTTGTTGGAAATACCTTTTGATAATACAGTCATGTATGAAGTCCCTGAAATAAAATTTTTGAGTATACAAATTGATAATAAATTGAAATGGAAGAGTCATGTGGAATACAACCTTCCCAAACTTAGTTCTGCCATTTTTGTAACTAGGAGTTTATCTTACTTTATGAACTCCGAAACACTCCGAATGGTGTACTTATCTTACTTTCATTCCATCATCAAGTATGGAATTATCTTTTGCGGCAATTCGACGAATATTTCCAGAGTTTTTAAAATACAAAAGAAAGTAATAGGGATTATATCTGCAGTGGGATTTACAGACTCATGCAGAGGTCTTTTTAGGAAGTTGGATATTTTACCATTGTCATGTGAATATATTCTGTCTTTGATGTTATTCGTGATAGATAACCCAAATAACTTTCGTTCAGATTTAGAAGTTCATGGCCTGAATATTAGAAGCAAAAATCAACTCTACTTACCAACTTCAAATATTTCTGTTTTTCAGAAGGGCACAACTTCTTCTGGTATTAGGTTATTTAATAGCTTGCCTGGTACCATTCAAAGTCTTAGAAATGATGGACTCCTTTTTAAAAATAAATTGCATTCATATCCCATGACTAACTCATTTTATACTGTTGCTGAATTCTTGGAACGTACAGTAAACAACTAATTTCCAATGTTCCTTTATGGAGCATTTCAGTTGTATTGTTGTACTGTCTTGCTGTAATTTGTGTGTTGTGTTGTCTGTGTCTTTTGTGACCAGTTTCATGTCCATTGTATAAAGCTTGGACTTACGAAATGTGAAAATATATGTATGCATATATGCATGTATGTACAAATTGAGAGACGGGCAGTTGGACGGGCAGACGCAGTGTTCACATAAAGTGAGCTTTCTTGTTTACTTTATAAAGAATTACTGAAAACTGAGAATTAATCTCTCAGCGCATTCATCTAAACTTCCGAATTTTATAGGTATTTACTTATAGATTTTCAATGGCAATGTCGACGCCTCATATTAAGTAGGTAGAAGGATAAGTTGACAGCATTTAAACTGTTTGCAGATCTATTTTAGCCTTCTCTATACCTTAGACAAATAAATTCTTTATTTTTAATTTTCATTAAAGACGTAAACTAAAAAGTGACATTTAATTATATTAAAGTGAAAATTTTGTAAGTTAGGGGATATCTGTATTTCATTAAAGTGACCCGATTGCTTTATTCTCTTATTACTACAAACGTAAATCACTGCCATTTTCTAAATGACAGTGCAGATTTGAAACCTTAGACAGTAGGCCTACTCACATTTGAACGCTCCTGTGATGATTACATACAGTACCACACCTAGATTTAGAAATGTGAATAAGTTGTTGACCGTTGAGGATTCCTTTGCACCAAACGCAAGTGCACCTGAAATATGAAATATAAATCTTGATTTAAGTAATAAAATATAATTTACATGTAAAGAATCTTTTGTATCAGGCGCGCATCCAAAAGTGAGTTTGCCGGGCTGCAGGGCCTGCAAACGTTTTACGCGATTTACCCTTTAGCCGAAATAACCTAGTGAAATCGGCTGGTGATTATAATGTTCGAATTCTCAAAAATAAAATAAACTTAGAAAGTATCAGATGAAATTAAACAAGAACATTAGACCTCTCAATTTAAATTAAGTGAGAGTCACGGAACATTTTTTATGTTTGTACGTAAATAAATGCATTTGCAAGCAGCGTTACGTTACAGTTATATTCAGGACATTTTTATAACATAGTTTTTAAAATAAAACAATTTTATATAGCCTCAGGGTCACAACCTGCCCCAAGTGAAAAATTCTGGGTGCGCGCCTGTTTTATGTAAATACAGTAAAGCTGTATGGTCAAATTTTGGTAGTAAATAAATACGTTAATGCCAGTAGGAGAGACCAAACTATGGCCTGCCAAGCAGAAATAAGCCGTGGCAATTCTCAGACATTATTAACATCTAGGGGGAATAGAGCCTGCAACTCCTCAGATAATCATTTCAACTTTATTTTAGACATCCTCTTGTTATGATTGTAGCGAAGGTATTCACGAACCGTCAATCATAACGCTTCATTTTATAGGTGTTTTATATCTTCAAACACAAAACATGTTTCGGTTGCAAGGGCCATCATCAGGTATCAATAACAAAAATATTTACAGAAAAATAGTCATATATCAAAATGAAATATGTACTACGTACGAGATCTAATTCGTTTACATATAAAGATTGGGTGTTTTATAAAATCGTAATTTTCAGTGCGGTTAGGCCGAAATATCCGCAGCTTAAGTTAGAAATGTAAAATAATAATTATTATTATTATTATTATAAGTAGTAGTAGTATATCAGAATTAAAAATTTGGATTAAAACCCTTTTAACAACAGCACTCCTTCGTGCAAGACGGATTTGTAGATTTATAGCACTTTTAGACCCTCCGTTTAGAGACGTAAACACTCTCAGTACCCCCCTAGCTTGTGCATGGTGCAGACACCCTTCTTCTATACATACTACCCTCCATACACACGTAAGCCGCAATGGTTATTATACGACGTGACAGTACAACAAAATTTATAATCATTACTCCAAGTTTTAATTTAGTTTTTTATTTAACTTCACAGCTTTCAAATTAAAACGCCAAAATATTCCGACTCTACAAGAAAGCAAACGAAAGGTGTAATATACCAAAGACTCCAAACAATGTATGATTACTTTATATTTGTACATTTCTTATATACTCATATATACCACTTACAGTATAAAAGTTTTTTTTAATTGGTTACTCTTAGTTTTCTTTAATTCCAGAATCCCCTACAACAACCACCTTACACTGCGGCAAGAAGAAAACAGAGGGTCTAAAATAACTATAAGTCTACAAATCTGGACTGCACTGAAATTACTGTTTTCCAGGGTTTTAAGTCTCAATTTGAATTCTAACATAATAATAAGAATTTTACATTTCTGTCGTAACTTGCAGATGTTTCAGCCTAACCGTATTGACATTACGATTTTATATTAAAAAATTCCCAGTTCTTAATAGAAGTTTCATTTTCAGACACAAATAATTTTGTGTAAATATTTCTATTATTGATACCTGATGCTAGCCTTACGACCGAAGTGTTTAAAAATATATGAACAGCTATAAAGAACAGTGTTATGATTCACAGTTCGTATAATATCTTCGTTAGAAAGAATGCTCCTTTTCTCATAAACTATAATTGCGATTACAATTACATTTACATATCTCATGGATACGTCCTTTACAAAGTTGAGATCATTCTTCCACAAAGTCTCATTCATTATCAACACACTTTTCCACCTTTGCGTGAGACGCTGTATGCCGGTAGCGTAAAACCCTTTGCTGAAGCATCGGAGCCCTTCACCGATGATGTGTTTCAACTCGTCGTCTTCCGCAAAACGGCGACCTCGGAGTGCATCCTTTCGGGGGCCAAAAAGATGGGAATCGGAGGTTGCTAAATCGGGACTGCAGGGAGAATGATGGAGAACAGTCCACCTCATTGCTGCAGTTGCCTCCCTTGTGACCATACACAGGTGAGTGGGTAGCTTCACGCACTGCCCACTCAACTGCCACGAAAACAGAAATTGTCACCCGTGGTTTAGGAATTAAGGTGGACCCCAAGTTAGTCTAGATGTGGTGTAGAACAGAAAAATATGTGCTACTGTGGAGGATCCAGCGCCACATCCTTGACAATGCAGCCCAAAACCTGGTCACTATGCTGTCTGAGTTACACCGTCTTCTGTATTTCTTACGTATTTTAATACACCTGTTATGTACCTGCTGTTACTGATATAATTGACAACCCAGACTTTTACATTTAGAACTTTGTTATAGGACCTTCAGCCCACAGTAATTTGAAAATAAATTCACCTTGCTCCTAAGTACAAATAAGTCACCACTGCCTACCTGGAATCAGTTCTGATGTAGAGGTGTGTGACTTTTGAAGGAAGTCTTTACAACATAGATTAATTACAGGTTAAACATAATTATTTCATAAAATATTAAATTAGAAGTTAAGAACTACTATACCACTAGTGGGTGTTCTGAATTTTTTACATGTTTCTGAAGAATTTAGGCAAATTCAACTCACAAACAAAGAGCAGCACCATGCCAGCAGCAAAGAAGTCTGGATATTCCGCAAGTCTCATTGAAAGAAAGACAGAATTCATGTGCATTGATTCATTGAAAGCTCTCCCCATTGCATTGTCAGCTAGACGATCGATGTATGCACTCAGACCACGAGCCACACTTGCTGCACCTACAAAAGAACAAATTATAGATGAACTGTGAACTTAAGTGCAGGTCCCATTGAACTACATCTTTTATACAGAATTCTTCTATTCCTTTAGCTTACAAACTTCTCTTTCTTTAAAGGATTGCCTTCTTTATGAAACTGATATTATGGTGACAAAACTCAAAAAGTGAATGTGTAAACGCATATTTACTGTCGGAGAAAAAGGTCATCATACATTATCTTTATGTCAGAACAAGGCCAATCATGCACTGCATTATTATTTGAAGATTCAAGTCCTCTGGGATATGACGCCGTGCCAATTGGCAAATAGTCACTGACATTTCAGAGGAGCTTGCTTCGTTCTCTGTGAAGTCCGCGAAGTGCTTATTCTTACTCCCAACAAAAAGTTAAGCTTATCAGTACACGTGATGACCTCAAATCTCGCTACGTATTGCCGTCTCTTTCTATGAAGCAAAGTAATTGAAACTTAGCTACAACTCGTCCCTCAACAAAAGTGAATACCTGTCGTTTAACAAAACAGTTACACCTAAAGTTCAGCAGTTAGTTAATAGAGATGTAAAGTCCATGATGCGGGGGTTTCTGCTGTCAAACATCATCCTTTGCACACTTTACAATTTCCATAGTGACAAAAGCAGGTGAACTTTCAAACAGGGGCGCACCCAATGCAGGGAGCTGCCGGGCTGCAGCTCCCCCAAACTCCCAAAACCGAAAATAAAAAAAAATTGTAGATATTATGATATCAAAAGTTTTACGTGATTTACCCTCCAGATGAAATAGTCCACTGAAATCGGCCGATGACTAGTACATCAGAATTTTGAAAAATACGGTAATAAAATTAAAACACAAGAAGATACGCCACTGTAATTGAGTCATGGAACATGTAGTTATATTCGTATGTTGTATTCACAATATGATTTTTACCACATAAGTTTTAAAATCAAACTTAAATTATATGTAGCCTCAGGGTCAGCCCCCCCCCCTCCCCCCAAGGAAAAATTCTGGGTGCGCACCTGCTTTCAAATGATCGTTCTTTAAGTTTCTGCATCAGGTAGTGTTCAGACTTTCCGACTTTTTGGATGTAAGTGTATGGACTTAAAACTAATCGGACACCCTGAAAAAGGAGGCAGAGCGTTGCTCCGCAGTGTCGGAACATTCAATCACCACACGGTAAAGAAATCGTTAAGAAAAAATCATTTTACGAACAATTGCTGTAAAAGCCTGAAAAATTATATATGTACTTTCAGTTATGAAGGCAGATTTTGCCCTGAGAGAAGCAATATATGTGTCAACAACTGCACTAATTAACTCTTTCAGACCAAGCTCACGTCTCCCAGTAAGTGAGAGTGTTTCCAGTTTCGTGTGAAGACTTTTAGCCTGTCCGTCCTTGCTAGGGGCCCGAAAAAGTTTTTTTTTACCGCGGCCCGAACTCACTCTCAGCGGCGCTGCAAAACACCCATTCCAGAAGAATTGTATTTTCATACTTGGAGTCAGCATTATTCGTAGACGTTGCATGAAAACATGAGATCACACAACATCCAAATCTGTTTTTTTATTTTAATTTGGGTGGGGGGGGCTGCAGCCCGGCACCCCCCCCCCCGGATGCGCCGATGGTCAGATCTGTAGCAGATTTTTCTGCTCACAGACGACACACACACCTCTATCAGACACAAAGCTGTGACAGTGATAAAGAATCCCGAGCCCCTTTTATGGTATAATTTGCTGACCGCGATTGCCACTGTCACCACATTACTGCGATTTAAAACATCCGCACTATAGTGGCCACACAGGCAAATACCTGGGGGCATCAGAAACCAGCATCATATTGTGACGATAATTCAAGGTGGTATACGTGACCTCGAAATAAAAATATTGTATTATTCCCGCTCATTCATGCTTTGTCTGCCATTAAAGAAAAATGCTGCACGTTATGCCAAACTTCGTAAGAATATTTACTTCTTCACTGATATCCTAGCCTGTTCCCTCCGCTTCAACATAAAATTCTAGATGGGATCCTAGCTCAGCTAGCTCAGTTACCACTCGTAAAATTGAAATATTTATATAAAAATCAGGGCATGTCAGATAATATTGTCTTCTTGGGCTGCTGCACACCGACATAAACAGGAGGAGAAATAAAAGAGTCAGTCGGCCTACAAATTTTATTGCTCTCGTATAGAATCCCAAGTTGTTTTGACTTTTTGCACAAAGGCCTTTTATTATAACGGTTCCCCGCCCACTAGATATCAGCCATATCCATAGCTAGTGTACAGGCAAAAATGAAGTGGTCTTTGTATCGGCCTTGAGGGCTTATGAGTATATGGAGAGTGGCATGACAGCTCCACTCATTCCCAGTCTCAGCATTAGATGGAGGTAAGTAAAAATCTTCATGCCCCAGGGCTTCACTCCTTGGGAGAGCGCCGCCAGCACCAAATGAGTATAAGGCTAGGTGGAGCGCAGGGTCGTATTAGATATTTTAGAGAAGAGAAATAAATACCCTTTTGCCTGTCCTGGGAATTGAACCAGTCTATAGTCTGCTCACTACACTGGCTATTCTACACTGGCTGTCCATGTATTTATACACATAGTGCAGAGATTCATACAGCTATCCTTTAACATTTTATTTTTGGTTCTAACTGCCCCAGGTATACTGTACCATATTCAGATATGCTGACGCACAAATGGACACAGATTTGGTCGAAAAATGTTCACAACAGATGCAAATATATACTCAGCCTCAAAACAACGTTATTTTAAAGATAAAACTCGGCTAGCCATAGCACCGGCCGCCTTTACCCCCCAGGAAATATCTTTGCACTCATTTCTGTTAACGGCTGAGTAGATCCCGGGTCCACAGTGCGGCCGGAAGATTAAGAAAATGAAATATCCCAACGACCCCACCGGGAATCGAACCCGCGACCTTCCAGGTTGCAGCGCCGTGCCTCAACCAACCGCGCCACAGCGTCCCCTACAAAAATACAAAAGGGTATATTTTTGTGATCAGCCTAACAATGGTTACCGTCATTAGCCGAAACACGTAGCTGAGTTTTATCTGTAAAATAAATTTGTTTTTAGACTGAGTATATATTTGCATCTCTTGTGATCTTGTGAACACAGCGGGGAAAAATCACTTTTAGGCAAGAAATGTTCCTTGCAAGCTGACAGTTGAAAGTAATTACCAATTGAGTACTCAAGAATGAGATTCCAGCCAATGATGAATGCCACGAGCTGTCCCACACACACGTAACTATAGACGTAGGCTGAACCTGCCCGGGGAACACGTGCACCGAATTCTGCATAGCACAGACCTGGAACATATTATAAGCATGCTAGATAGCAAAGCACTTCTTGTTTTGCCGGGGAGCAGCAACACACGAGCTCTGACACAGCTCTGACACACTCAACGTAGCAAATATAACCAACCGCAAATTAGAATTGTAAGATATCAGGTTCTCACAGTGGCGTTGGTGTGGATTCAGTCTCCTGGAATGTGATGCTATGTACACTCGAACTCGGTTGTAACGTCATGAAAGGGACTGACATATTATTGTCCTTATAAACGACTGTCATTATAAATAAGGTGTATAATATAATGGCTAACAGTGAGAAATCCATTGGTACCACAGAATATCTGACGCTACAGAGGACTGTCGCATAAACTGATGTCGTTGTAACCGGGTTCGACTGTAATTGGGTGATTTGTTCCCGGCGTTTAAAGGATCATTTTGTCAAAACTTCTGAAACCATGCACCCATTGATATAATGTCACATTCCAGAAGACCTGAGGTCTTAGCAATGCACTGTTACTCATATACGGTTTGTAATGCCACGTCTCCTTGCCAGTGAATAGCAACATTGCACATGGACATTTTGCTTTCCATCTCTGGGGCTAAAATATTAGAGGAACGAGACAGATAATGTGCGAATAACGTAACTTTGAGGCGCGTTCGCGTAACCATGGTTGCCGTGGAAAAGCAATGTGTTACATATTCTTAGTGTGTATTTGTAACCTTAGTTATCCAGCATGCAAAGCGCATGCGCCGTATTATATTGTCATCTGTGTCCTGCCCGGCTCTACCATATTTTTCCACATTATCTCATGAATGACACGATTTTCAGAAAAAAATATGTAACATAAAATTGTGTTTTGATTTTCGCTACAACTTCTGTCTGAAACATTTCTCATTCTAAGAAGAACTCGGCGAGATATTATTACAAATGTACATACGACTTCATGTAACGTACCCGATATTCTTGTGAGATCTTCATCAAACTTGTATTTTCTCAACAGATTTTCGAAAAATACACAAATATCTAAGAAAAAAAACCGTTCAGTGGAAGCTAAGTTGTACCATGCGGACGGACTGACAGGAGGATATGACGAAACCAGTAGCCGCTTTTCGCGATTTTTCGCACGCGTCTAAAAATGGTTTTATATAGGCAACCGGCAACAAAGGTGCCCAGGGGGACTATGCAGAGTTACAACCCACAGGATTACAACAGTCACAGCCATTAAAACCTTAAAATCCTAAAACACGTTATTTCTTTCTTTATAGTGAAGTCTTCATTTTTAAAATAATGAATTGTAACTATATTTCTTGAAACGTGACTCTTAATTATTTAAGTCTCTGACATCAAACGTATGGCACCTGAATGGAAAATACTACATATTTATGTAACTTTAAAAATATCTATACGAAAGCATAAAACACATATATGTTACCAGAAATGTGGCCTACAAAATAAAAATCAAATACATTACCTGTTGAAATATTTTACAAGTGACAAAAATATTTTTTATTCACACAGTTTTTAGGCTAAAAAAGGTAAAAGAATTTAAAATGATTACCAAAGATGGACGCGAAGGACATCACAATTGATACTGCTAAGGTTCAGTAAAAGAATATTGCTCAAAATTAGATAAATGCATTATGAACCCTCCCTATTATAGACACGAAATGAACATTACGTCAATTAACACAATGCTTCCCACTCACTGACATAATGAGATACTGAGTTAAGTACAGTACTGCGCAAAGGTTTAAAAGTTTTCTCTTTAATGGTGAGAAGTGATGTTCAGTGACTTCACCCTCTTTGCCTTAAGCCCTGAATTACCTGCAAACACTGACGCAATGGCAGCCAAGAGAAAGGACAGTACCACAGATGGACCTGCCACGGTCTTGGATACAGTACCAGCCAGCACGTACAGACCCACGCCGAGCGTACTGCCCACACCTAGCCCAGTCAGATCGAGTGCGCTGAGCTTCCGTGCCAGTTGGGTCTCCCCCAGCGCTGAAGCCTGGAATACTTTCTTCTTATTCATTTTCCGAAGAAACTGAATTATTGCACTCATTTTTAGTACGACAGAAGACTACTCTTTAAAATGTACAGCAGAACTGCACCAATACAGTGTGATTAGGGCAATGTATGTTTTAATTCTGCTTTTAAAAAGCATATTCACATGTGTGTTAGACACACTTATTATCACGATAAAATTATTGTACTCAATTATCAGGCATTACATCGATAAAAGATAGGTTAGAGATAGTAATTCAATTGTAACTGATGATATATTTGCGTCAGTGATTTTAATGACGCAGGAAAGTTATCAGTCGGAGATATTTTGTCACACTAAATGGAACCAGATCACATTTTATCACAAAATCTGTGTACTCGCAGGTTCGATTTAACCCTTTAAAACATACTGATAAATATTTGTCACCTAATTGTCCGAAATATCATATTTTATGACTGGGAAAACCCCGGAAAATTTGGCGTCCCAAACCGAATTTTGAGGGACACGGGGGCATACCTATTTAAAATCCATCATAAAACCAGGACTGTTCAGGAAAAACCGAGGACTTGGAAAACCCTGGAAAATTTGGTGTCCCAAACCGAATTTTGCGGGACACTGGGGCAGACCTATTTAAAAGCCATCACAGAAAGAGGACTGTCCCGGAAAAACCGAGAAGACTGGTATCCCGGTAGGAAATGGATCATCATAAACTACTGCATAAAATTCGAGGTTCTAGAGGTTAAACAGAAAACTTGTCTTTTGCCAACAGTCACTAATTTTATGTCACATAAGTCAGTGAATCTAATTTGCTGAGTTTTATTAATTACTGGAAATGACTGAAAATAAATTGATTTTCTGACAAAGAAGCCAGCACCTACCACAAATAGAACCCACAGAATATCACCACACATTTGTTCACAGTGTAAAGTTTGTGCGTCAGCACGTATTAAACTTAGAAAGTAGAAGAAGTCTTCACTCTTCTGGGATGTTACGCAGCGTTAACTGGTATTAACTATCGACGTTTCGGGACAGCCTATCGGTCCCAACTTTAAGGGTCAAGCAGCCCAAGACCCTTGCAAATGGGGCCGATAGGCTGTCCCGAAATGTCGGTAACTAATACCAGTCAACGCTGCGTAACAACCCAGAAGAGCGAAGACCTCATTTACACTGCTGCAGAAGCCTGAAATAAAAGCATAAGAAGTTACTTTTCTTTCACTAAAGCAAACAAGCTGTGTACATGGAGGTGTGGGTACTGAGGTGTCAGTGTACACATTTGGTTTGCTTAGTGATAGATAAAATGTACACAGCAGAGGCAAAACATTACAAAATTATGTCTCTTTCTTAGACATACAATCTAGAAACTGATGTTAAGAATTTGTGCACGGCAGTATATATACATAAAATTTACCACATTGGCATAGCAGAGATTACAACTGTTTATAAACAACTAAGAAGCCCTGGGAAGAAATCAGAAGCTCAGTTTACTTTACATCTATATTCGTACAAACACTTAAAGGAATGTTTTTATTATTATCCAATAAATGCACTTAATTATCACAGGTGCATAATAATAATTTAGAAACATTCTACCACTACGTGTTTCGGGCCTTATCGGCCCATCATCAGGGAGAACATGTCGGTGTTACACAAAACAATTACGTAACAATACGCAGTTAGTTGCACATATAGACCTGCTGGTGGTGGTGGTAGATTTATTGCTATGGACCTGTAATATTGAGTGCATTTTGTTGGATAATAATAAAAAATCGAATTACAATGCACAGTATGAAAAATATAAAATATGTAACAGAAACTATATTAAATCCACAGTACTCTACTTGTATGCGGAATATCCAGTAGCTAATACAGAGTCATGCACTGAAAAGTAGTTCCTAGGCAGTAGGTTATGAAGTCATAGCGTTCATACTGTGAATGTATTTTTGCAGTTGTCAGGCACAGATTTCTGGCCAACACAACAGACATGAGATTCTGAACTTTCACTTGCAATGGCCTAAAGGGGAAACAAGTACTATGAGAACAACAATGTGCTATTACTGGGCGAATTTCTGCCATCAGAAATTTAAACTTCGCTACCAATAACGATTTAAATGTTTAAATTTGTTCAACTAGTATATTAGTGACAGAGTAATGTGTTTCAAATGAATAGATAGCCACACATTAAAGGGTGTGAGGCATTTTGTTGCTTGACTGACATGTGGTCTACACTGGATACATGATTTTTGGAACAATATCCCCAATACAGGTTACGATAGAGCAAAAACAACCGAAGAATGAGGAAAATTTCAGCTACCTGGGTAGCATCAATACAAATGATGCCAGATGTTGACAAGTAATTGAACCCAGGATTGCCAGTGGAAAAGCAGCATTCAACAAGAAGACTCTTTTCACCAGCAAATTTGACTTAAATTTAAGGAAGAAAGCAGTAAATAGCTACATTTAAGGCATGCCTTTGTATGGTGCTGAAACGTGGAGACTTTGCAAGGTAGACCAGAAATGCCTGGAAAGCTGGAGAAGGATGAAGTATATCAGTTGGGCTGATCATGTGAAAAATTAAGTATTACACAGAGTCAAGGAAGAAAGGAATATCATACACACAATAAAAATAAAAACAGCTGACTGAATTAATCACACTTTGCATATGAACTGCGTTCTAAAACCCGTTATTGAAGAACAGAAGGAAGGATAGACGTGACGGTGAGATGAGGAAGAAGATGTAAGCAGCTATTGGATGACCTTAAGGAAATGAGATGATACTGGAAAGTGAAAGAGGAAGCACTAGATTGCACCACGTAGAGAACTCGCTTTCAAAGAGGTTGTGAACCTGATGTAAGAGAATGCGATAGAGAGATTTGTAATTAATCAAATTTATTACACATCACTTAAAAATGTTACAAATAAAAAATTATTTCCAGTTTTAACCAATGTGCCATAGGTTCATGCCTGGTATGCGAGGGCTGTTTGTAGTGACTTCTAAAATTCATACCTTTTACATTAGCATCCTAATGCCTGTAAAGCACACACTTTATACAACATTCCTATGTTAGCTACTGGATGCTATACAGAGGAGGAATTGTGATTACAATAACAATGGTCCTTGGACACAGAATCTGTGACGAGCATTCAAGTCTTCTGGGCCTAGCATTAACACATATTTCATGATTAATAAGGTGTATACAGTAAAAGCTGCAATATCCAGCACCAGATTATTTGGAAAATTCTATGAACCAGAAAATGACTAAGAGGACCATTACATTTCACTCTTCCATCAACTGGTAGCGGTCGTGTGAATTTGATGATTAAAAGAGTGAAATATTGGTGGCTTACTGGTTTTTTACATTGTATATAGACCATTTTATATAAGTGGTGATGAAAGGGAATAGAAAATGCAGCACAGGAAAACAGAACAGGATATCAAGTGATAAATTAAATAATTACACCTTGTCATAAAGTTGATATGTGCATGAAGATACAAACTACACACAACGTACTTATATTTGACGCGTTCTGCTGTGTTTTTTGATAAACTACTAATAAATAAATCTAAAATCCAATTTTAGCAGGTCTTATATTAATAAGCCCAATCATAGCTTTATTTCACATGCAGCTTGACTATGTGCATCAGCCAAAATTAGATATTTTCAAATCAATTCCAGACATTTTTATAGTTCCACAAGCACTGAATATAATGCATTTAAAATACTGACATCCGCCTTATAACTTCTTTATCAATCAATATATCATGTTCATACTTTTGTCCAAATTGTATACAAAAGTATAAATATGGAAGAGTCTTGATAATAGCTATTTTTAGTCTCATTTCATATCTCTTAATAAAGACAACTTAATATTGTGCTTATTAACATAATAGTTGTGCAAACTGGATTATAGGCTTATTCATTAAGATATCATGTTCTAATATCAGGAAAATTGATATCGTGCAACACTTTAGTCCCAGAGATGCCAGATATCACAACTTTGACTGTAGCATTTTTCTGCATCCAAAAGAAATAAAGAAAGTTAACAATGTACATGGGTCATAAAGCGATTAGCTACTGAGATCTTAACTGTTTCCATAGCTCACAGTAATCCATAAAATAGTAGAAACCATAAGTGTAAATACATGTTTACCAAAAACTTTATTATTGATTGAAATATTACACAAAATATGTACAACAAAGAACTAAGTGATGTCTGAGATCTCACAGCAGTAAACAGAAAGGTTACGGTTTCCTGGGACATGACGCCACACAGTTTGTAGGGCTACATAAAAAATGGAGGCAGTAGATTCCTGTGAAACAGTGGTACCTTGCTACCACATTACATGGTAAGTAATGTCCATATTCACTGCCATGAGAACTTCAAATCCCACTCTTGTACTACTAGCCTCAGTGGAATGGCAAATACAGTTCAAAATTTCCTCTTGACTGTGGTTTGCCAAAGTTTAATCCAAACACAATCATGTCTGTTTTTTCTAAAGGTTCTTCCCGTTTTCAGAAGTGTCCTACAATCAGACACCTCTCAAAGTGGAACCCTTTCTCTTTTCTACAAAAAGAGTCAGGTTAAAAATACACATTACATAAGGATTACATGCATACAGATGCTGAAGGATAAAGAATAAACACAAAACTAAAACACAAAAAATAACAGGTAACTCAGATCAAACCTTGCTTAATAATTAATTACGAGAAAAAAATTCTGGCTGGCTCTTTTCATGAAGTCTTGCTCTCCAGTTGGTCAAAGTATGTTTTCTGCCATTACAGGTACTTTTGATCCTTTGAGTACCACTCGCATTGTAAGTTATTTTAATCAGCTTTGTGCATACAATACAGCTGTGTGCTTTTGGAGAAGACACTGTCTATTTTCTGGAGCATCTCCACAGGTGTGACTTATATCATGTTACATGCACACATTTCTTTTTGAAATCACAACAAAAGACACACAAGGTACTGCTTCAAAAATGTATTTTGAAAAAAGTAAAAGTCTAGATTTCAGGTTCTCACAGAGATGGTGATGAGAGTTCAAGCCTCCTGTGATGTGATGCTGTGTCATCAGGTGAGCCATTCTTGATGTTCTGAAGGATTATGGTGCCTCCATTTTCAGGATCAATCAGTCCACAGGATTTGGATATGAAAACTTAACTGGCCAGGGTTTGGGGCTTCCACAGATAATATGTCATGCAGAAGTGCTTATACCCCACTGGACGGACCTCATACAGTGTTCTCTTAAATTAAAACACCTGCTGATTTAGAAAGCTATATATTTTAAGTTATTGTTTTAAACGACACTAAAGTAAATTCTATGACAGAATTAATTCTCTCCAAAACATTGACTTCTCTTATAGTATTTAATATATATTACAGTGGAAAAAACTCGGTTAAGTATTTCTGGAAAGAACAGGGGCTTCAGTTGTAAACCAAACCCAGACACATGACAAGCTTAATGGCCTTACAGTTCCCCACATAACGTACTTACAACATAACTTATCGCATGTTAAAGTAGGCATTGACAATCACCTCCTCAGACAAGCTCAACACCCGGTAAACAAATTATCAAATACTTTTAAAGTTCTTGACTAGAAATTGCTGATAACTGCCTTTCCTTCATTTTCTAATTTCATTCATTTGAAAAGATTGTGTATATTCAACTTCTCAAACATCTTAGCAAAAATAATGTTTTAGCAGAAGAACAATTTGGATTTAGGATTAAACCAACAACAGAAAAGGCCATACATAAACTAACTAATGAAATTTTAAACGCTTTAAACAGTAAATTCAAGGTAGGAGGTATATTTTGTGGCCTCAAAAAGGCTTTTGATGTGTTAACCATAACATTTTATTATCCAAATTAGAATTCTATTATGTAACAGGTAAAGCTAAGTTAGGGTTTGAATCCTATTTTAGTGATATACATCTGAGGGTACCAATTACAAATAATAATCTTAACCATAATAATTTTTCTACTTGGGAAAAAAATAAACATGGTGTTCTGCAGGGTTCAATTTTGAGCCCATTATTGTTCCTTCTTTACATAAATGACCTACCCAGAACTCTTAAATGATAAAACTATACCTATATTGTTCGTGGATGATACTAGTATATTAGTCACAAGTTCAAATCCTATTGAGTTTCATAAAGACATAAATACATTTTTCAATAACGTAAATGAATGGTTTAGGGTCAATTTTTTTTCATTAAATTCTAGTAAAACACATTATGTTGTGTTTACAACTAATACTGAACCCTTAACTGATATCAATATCACATATAACAATAATAAAATTACAGCTATATCAGGTGTTAAATTTCTTGGAATACATGCTAATGATACATTATCCTGGAAAATCCATATTGAAAATATTATTCCAAAATTAAGCACATTTTGTTATATAATGAGGTCTATTAAGCCATATATGTCTCTAAATACTTTAAGAATGGTTTATTATTCCTATTTTAATTCAGTTATAAATTATGGTCTAATATTTTGGGGTAACTCACAACACAGCATAACAATTTTTAGATTACAAAAAACATAATTAGAATTATTCTGGGCTGCAAAAGGTGGGACTCATGTAGGAATTTATTTGAGAAGTTAAAGATCTTACCTCTTGCATCTCAATATATATGTCCTCTTTTGCTTTTCGTGATTAATAATACGAATCAGTTTACATCCAATTCAGAGGTGCATAATATGTACATATACAAGACAACACAACAACCTTCATCAACCTGTATCAAATTTGGTTAAATATCAAAAAGGAGTTTAATTGTTTTGGAATCAGGGTTTTAACGATCTTCTGCAATACATCAAAGATACATCCAATGACCCAAGCTGTTTACATTATAGTAAAACATTTTTTACATAGACATTATTTTTATTCTCTAGATGAGTATTTCTGTATCAATTCATACAGGAGGCATTAACCTGTGTTTTAATTATGTTAATTGTGTGAAAACAGACGGTTCTGTACACATTCAATTAGTATCTTAGGTTTATGTCACCTCAAACATTTTATCACTTTGTGGTTTTATCCTTCAATATACACCTTTCACTTACTAAATTCTATTTACATACATTGCCTTGCACATCCCTCTTTGTTATTTAAACTATTTTATTAATTCTCGTAATTTTTGTGCCATACACCAAGTTTATTGTAACTTGTTTTATATTACCTTCTTATATTATTATATTATGTTTTAATTTAAATTCTCATATTCTATTACTATATTTATTGATCACACTTTATAGACTATATTAATATTTTGGATGTTGCGGACTCTTTTATTGTTACTATGTAAGTGATTTGGAATCAATGGGAGTTTGTCTGCATATTAAATACCTAGTATTATATGTGTGTTTTGTTAACAGTGTATATGTATTTTCTATTGACACATTCTACTGACACGTTCTGTATCCAACAGATTGTTCTTTTACGGATTCAAGGCATGTGAAATAAATACAAATATAAATAGTTGCCAGCATTTTGGAGGAACCTACTGAATCCACGTTCAGAGTATAAGAGATGTAGAACTAAACAGCTGTTCATGTAAAAAATCCTAAACTAGTGATACTGCAAATGCATTTCACTGATAAGATACGTTACCATTAAAATGAACACTCCTTATCACAGGTTCAAAATTTTGTGTTTTGCGGTATGTCAGGCACACTGCTAGATGGTTCATAACTGTACTTAGCTTGCATTGGATCTGCTTTGCTTTGATGAGCAAGACAATCTTGATGCATATCAAGTTGTCTGCTTTCTCCCCTTTCATTTGACAGCTTCCTTTCTTTGCTGTTTTTTAGTCCATAAAAGACATATATCAGGAAACCTGCAAAGAAGTTAAATTACCATGTCATTAACCTGCAGTATTTCAGACGTCTACTTCTTTATCACTTTCTTTCAAGGTGAATCCACAAACACACATCTGCACTTTGGAAGGAGGATTACAGGCTTTGACGTAGGATATCAATACAGCATGGTCAACTTCTCATTTGTGAGGTCTGACATCACAGTGCTGCGTATCAGGGGTACGGTATCCTGGAATGAAACTTTCTGTAGCTTGGTAGATGAGTATCAGTGTTTTGAACTTCACGTACCCTGAAGGTGGAAGCAGGAAGTTCCTCCAAAAGTTGATATCTCTCCACCAAACTGCACGGTGTCACATTGCAGATGGCCACAATCTAAATATAATTTTATGTATCTCATATTGACAAAAGGAATGAATAAGCTTGTAGGCTATTTAAGAATGTGATCCAACATATTCCTCTGCAAGGAATGAGAAAACCAAAAAATGCTAAAATCATGCAGTTTTGGGGTATGATTCCATGTAGTTTGGTAGACACATATAAGTATTTAACATGCTAACTTTTAACAATAAACATGTAAAAAACTGAGAGCACAAAAAAATAACATACATGTCTAGGATGGGATATCAGCATCAAAAACAACAAAAGAATTTGTACAATCCCACAGAGATGCACATATGGTTTGTATATTATACAAAGGAGAAATGCAGACCAAAGCTGTAACAAAAGTGCCATATTAATTGTATTATTTCAATACTGTATACAATTGGGGTCAAGGGGACTGTTGCTGGGTCCGTGTCCCGGTCGGGTCATCGCCATAGGGTGATAGCATAGGCCTGGGTTGAATTCGGCATGGGACAGCCTGGGTGCTGATGGGGTCATCGCCGAAAGGTGGTGGCTCCGGCCTGGTATGGGTGCTGTCATTTTCCCCAGGGATGAAGAATGCACTATATATAGCTTCTTCTCACCCAAGACTGTGCATGATGAAGAGCCACAACCTAGAGGAGGTGACTCTGTTTGCGCAGAACACAGCGGATCTAAAGGAGTAAACCTTGAAAAACCATCCCCAGTACTATGGTGTGAGTGCTGTGCCTAGGGGATGAATTGCAGGGGGTGTCTGTCATAAATGGCGCCCTCTGAATATCAGGCGACCACCCGGTTGTATTGCAGCCTTACCAAGCATGGGGGCTGTGGTTGGCAGGCTAAGGTTTTCCGCCTTACTCGTGGGACAAAGATTGAGAAGTCCAAGATCGGTCCAGAACCCGAGGAGCGCTCCTTAACTGGGGACTTCAATACGGATTCTAAGTGGGGCTCCAGTTATGGGGACCTCCCACGTTCGGAGGCTCTGCAAAGGGCAACCGGGCAGAATCCAAGTGTGCTTGGGACAGGTGAGATTCTCACTAGCCGAGGGGAACATCTGTCCTCGAGCAGAGACAACACTGGGAATCTTGAGGTGCTGAGAGAGAAGGTTGGCACTCTGGATATCCAGGGTGTAAAAGGAATCGTAGTGGTGCTGTCAAAAAGGTAGCTAGGAGGGCTCGACAGGCAGAAGCTCCTACCAGGAACTCTGTCTGTGGCCAGCTCCCGTTTCCAGGCGGTCAGATACACACTTCGCAGGAGCCCATATATCTGGGCTCCAAAGCAAAGGTAAGCACCAGAGGTCTTCTGGCAGTGTGTCTGAGGGCAGGCAGGCTAAGAGGCCCAGGAGTTGTGGGCAACCTAACTACGCCAGGGCTGCTCAGGAAGGCCTGAAGATGACCATCATTTGTGATGGCTCTCCGAAGGTACAAGTCTCCAAAGATCATCTTGTTAAGATCCAGCGGGCTATTGGTGGGCTGGTAGATGGGCTCCCTCAAGAGGGGTTCACTCACAAGCTAGTTGATACCTACTGGGCAAAAGGGGCTGCCATTGTGGTATGCCTAGATGAAAAGACTGAAAACTGGCTCGGCACTGAAGTGCCCAAGATGAACGTGTGGGGGGGCTCAAGGCTCAGGATGGTGGGCCTAGAGGCTCTCCCCACTTATAAGAGAGTGGTGGCTTGGTTTCTGGGCCCCATGGAGGATATGAAGCGTTTGTTCCATCGGCTCCGCAGACTGGACCGGGGACCGGACACCAGCCAGTGGACGGTGTATGAGTGCAAGAAAGAACCCAGCGGGGTATGCCTTGTGCTCAGCATTGATTCGCAGTCTGTAACCACACTAGAAGGGCTGAAGTGGAGGCCCTTCAGTGGCGTAGGACAGGCTGTATTCTCCCGTCTTGGCGTCAAACCAGAGGGGGAGAAGTAAGACGAAGAGGCCAGGCCACGAGAGTGACACGGTATCATCTCATTTATTCAGGCTAACCTACAGCATAGGATCACTTCTAGGACCGTAGCTGATAGAGGAGTAGGTATGGCCCTAATGCAGGCACCGTGGGTACGCAAGGGCTGTGTTATGGGCCTTAATATTCCAGGTTATACCCTGTTTTGCGGAGGTGGAACAGACAGGCAGACAACATGTATCCAGACTAGGAACATGAATACATGGATGTTACCAGACTCTCTTATAAGGGACCTGGTAGTAGTTCAGGTAAAATATTATGAGGGTGAAGAGAGAGAACCTTGGTTGTTTGCTCTGCCTATTTGATCTCTGATTCTGAGGATCCTCCCCCAACAAGGGAGATTGAGGAACTTGTGTGATATTGCGAAGAGAAATCCCTCTCTCTTACTGTAGGATATGACTCCAACTATCATAACACAGGTTGGGGTAGCAGCAACTTCAATGACAGCGGAGTGCCCCAGGTGGAATTTCTGAACTCTGCAGGTTTGGAGATTCTAAACTAGGGCAATGATCCTACCTTCTGAAATAGCTGAAGGTTGCAAGTGATCGATTTTACCCTGGGATCCTTTGGACTCCTGGACAGCATTAAAGAGTGCGAAGTCTCTCTTGAGCCCTCCCCATCAGATCACAGACAAATTTTGTTCAAATTATTGGGCTCAGTTCCAGAGTGCCTTTACAGGGACCCGAGGGGTACCAATTGGGATTCCCTTCAGGAGGATGTGAGTGGAACAGGGCATATGGATAAATTTGAAAGATAATGTTGGATTGGGGCTGACAATTTCCTATGTTCAACAAGCCCTAATTATGTCTTACGAAAACAACTGTCCTCTTAAAATTGGGAGGAAAGGCAAATGTTGTCTAAGGTGGACATCTTAAGTTAGAGTCCCTTAAAAGAGGAGTAATGCAGCTCTTTAATAAGAGTCGTAGAAATGGAACACCCCAAAGCTGGGAACTGTACAAAGACGCTCAGCGGAGATATAGATGGGAGGTGAGGAAGGATTCCAAAGAATCTTGACGGGCCTTTCGCAACTCCATAAATGACTTGCCTACGTCGGGATGATTACACTGGGCTCTGTCAAGGGACCCAAAAATTAGGCTAGGTTCTCTGGTGGCCCAGTCGGAACTACAAACGCAGTCGGAGGGAGAAACCTTGGAACTACTGATGGCAACCCATTTTCCGGATTCGGTACCTACTCAGGGGGTGGCGGCTCCTATGGCTGCTTTCCGCGCTAAGAAATGCAATTGGGGTGGCTGCGGAGGTGGTCACCTATAGGAGAGTGCAAAGGGCAATTGATTCTTTTTCACCATGTACAAGGGTAATTCAGAAAGTAAATGCAATTTGTGAATTAAGAGAGTACCGCCACCAATAGCAGCCAACTAATTACAGCCTATTGTAACTCGATTCTGACAGGTTTCAACAAGCATCGCCCAGCACTCCATTGTCAGTCTGGCTGAAGGAGTGACTATGCAAACTTGGACGCTGCGCTTTCCGATTGCACCGTCATCGAACAACGGGACGTGATAAGGTTTTTTTGGGCAGAAGGGTAAAACCTGCTGACATCCATCGAAGAATGTTAGCATAGTATGGTAGTGTTAACTGCATAAGTCAGAGAAAATTTCATGACTGGGTAGCAAGGTTTAAATCTGGAAGAACGAGTGTGACGAAGCTCAATCGGGACACCCGTCAACGTTGCACTCTTAAAAAACATCAATCGTGCTTACACTCTCATTCGAGAAGACCGACGGATTACTGTGTCTGAAGTTGCTGATATGCTAGACGTCAGCTCTGGTTCTGCCTATGTTACTGCTGTGCCCGTTTCACTTTTTTGTGGCTAGTACAAGAGCTGCCTTTCCTCTTTGAATTACCTATGTAAAAGTCCGGGAATGGATGGCATATTCGTCGCCCTGCTTCAGATGGGACGGAGGAATGTCATTCCGTACCTGGTCAAGATATTCCGTGCCTGCCTGGCTATGGGCTATGTGCCCAGCCACATGGCACCAAGTTAAGGTAGTGTTTATACCTAAGCCCGGGAGCAATTCCTATACTGGCCCCACAGACTTCAGATCCATCAGTCTTACATCATTTTTCCTTAAAACTGTGGGAAGGCTGGTGGATAGGCATTTAAGGGATGGGGCCTTGGTTGTAAAGCCATTGCATTCTAACCAGCATGCTTACCAGGCTGGTAAATCCACTGAAACTGCCCTTCATCAGCTCGTTGTACTGGTGAAGAAGGCGCTTGACCAGCGGGAATTAGCTATGGGTGTTTTCCTGTACACAGAAGGAGCTTATAGTTATACCTCTTTTGACTCCATGTGTACTGCCCTTGGCGGACGTGGGGTCAACTCCACTATTGTCCTGTGCATTAAGGTCACCCTGGAGGGCCGCCTGGTCACGGCAACTCTCATTGGTATGTTCATGAGGGTTCGGGTGTCCAGGGGTTGCCCGCAGAAGGGTTGGCTGTCACCGGTCCTGTGATGCCTTGTAGTTGACGATTTGATAGCAAGGCTCAGTATGGGCGGGATATATTTTCAACGTTACACCGATGACATTTGTCTGTTGGCAGCAGGGAAATTCCCGAACACGGTATCGGAGCTCATGCAGAGGGCTCTTCACACTGCCGAGGCACGGTGTGCTAACACTGGCTTGTCACTTAACCCAGACAAGACTGACTTAGTTATTTTTATAAAGAAAAGGAAACTTTCTGGTTTCTTTGAACCTCTTCTGTCTGGAGTTACTCTGCACCATTCTGAGTTGGTCAAGTATCTGGGAGTGACCCTAGACTCTCGGCTGAACTGGCGGGAGCATGTGAATATCAATGTGATGACGGCTCACAATTCTTTGTGGGCCTGTAGACGGTCTTTTGGTGCTGTGTGGGGCCTGCGACCTAAAGCGGTCTACTAGCTCTATGCTTCTATCATTCTGCCACCCATCACATTTGTATCCTTAATATGGTTGCCTGGCTGTCAGACAGCCAGTACCAAGAAACAGCTTAGCAGAATCAGAGACTTGCTTGTCTGGGGATAAGGGAGGCTATTCGCACTACGACGACTGCCTTAGACGTACTGAATTGTCTTCTGCCACTTTATTTGGTGGTTAAGGGCGAGGCAAGGGCTGCTGCACATCGGCTCTGGAGTCTGGGGTGTTGGTCTTATCTACACCACGATCATGTGCATAGTACCATATTAAAGCGGCTTCAAAAATCGGATCCCATATTTAGTATGGGGAACGATATTATGAGGCCAGCATATAGCTTTGAACCCAAGTACAGGGTTACAATATTGACTAGAAAAGATTGGACAAAAGGACCCGGGTCCCCCCTTGTTGTTAAAGGGGTAATCTGCTATACAGATGGGTCCAGAACGCAGGAGGGGCCAGAGTATATGGGCAATCCTTTGGCAGGAGGCTTAGCATCTCTCTAGGAAGATACGTTACTCTTTCCCAGGCCAAGATAGCATGAAATTCAAAATAATGTCAGATCACAGAAATACATTAGTCAAGCAGCCTTGAAATCATTACAGGCTGCTAAAACAACGTCCCCTTTGGTACGACAGTGCCAAAGGGCATTAGATGATGTCTCCACTCATTATTCTGTGGGACTCTTCTGGGTCTCCGGACATTCAGGGATATGTGGAAATGAAATGGCTGATCAGCTCGCAAAGGACGCCTCCATTCACCATTTCGCTGGAACGCAGCCGGCCTTGGGGGTCTCTGTGGGCCTTCATGGCCTGTTCTAGGGTAAGCTTTACCTTTACCTTAAATATTTTTCTCTTAGCTCCTGGAGAGCATTTCTCATAAGTTCTCGACTTTTATCATTTTTATCTGATGAACGCCAGAGCACCGGATATTTTCTGTATTCTTCAACAATATCGAATGTTTTTCCCCCGTATTCCAGTCCATCATGTCCATTCTCTATCACAAAAATATTTAAATTAAATTTTTCGTACCTATTTTAAAATCAATAAACAAACCTTTATTGAAAATTCATGCTTATCGATAGACCGAAATTAAATCTATGCAGGAACAACAAAAAATTAAAGCACAAAACCGCGTGTTGCACAATGTGACGCACGGAGATATCCACTCAGTTTGGGGAGCATATGCAACTATCTGCGCATGGCCGTGCACACAAGTTTGACACATGCGACGCTGCATGCTTCAGTCTGCCTCTGGCCTAATGCCTCAAGTTGCAGGAAAAGAGGCACCGTCTAAACGCGCCTTAAGACAGGCTCGAGAGTTGATCTCACGCCCTCGCACTGCTGCCAAGACCACGCTATTGTCCTTTAACAGGGCGCCATCCAGGGCAGTTACTGGCCTTCTTACTGGGCATAACACCCTGAGAAGACGTCTCCACATAATGGGGTTGATGGATAGACCCTTGTGTAAGAAATGTGATGCTCAGGAGGACACCTCAACCCATGTTTTGTGTGAGTGTGAAGCCTTGGCGACACTCAAACATATTTATCTGGGATCCTTTTTTCTGGACCCTGAGAACATTAGATGTCTAAGTCTGGGGGCTATCTGGAAGTTTTTTTAAAAGGGCAGTACTCTCATGACTTCGACCTAGTGAGTGGGAACAAAGGGCCTGTTAAAGGCCTATGTGCATCAGGACCATAAGGGCTCGACCCATACTTATTCATTCAATCATTCATTCATTCATTTGTCCAGTACAGCTGTGATTGATGGCCTTTTTATTCATCTGTTTGAAAATTAATTCCCCATTACTTCCCATGTTATCAATTCTAATTGGTTCCAGAGTAAAAAATGTCTTCCAAAACATAAAAGTTCAATGCAACAAAGAATAATACTGCAGTAGGCACAGGATAAATGTAATGATCAGTACTGTATTTAAATGGCATTCTTAGTCATCAGCCTGCATGTAAACAATAAAGTCCTATGGAAAATTCATAAACATTAGATACCATCCTTGTTATAAATAGGAATTTAACCAAGATCAAAGGTTATTAGACATTAAAAAAAGTACATTTTTCAGTGTTGGGGTTGGTGGGTCATCAGGATCAGACCCTGTGCATTCCAGAAGATTGGGAATTGGTAACAGCCAGGAGGAGACACCGGGAGAAACAATCAATTTGCAAGTGGAAGGAGTGCATATAAGCAAAAACTGAAAGAAAAAAGTGATGCACCTTATCTAAGTGAAAACTGTAAACCAGCTGCTTGTGTACTGACGGATTATGGTGCCTCACACACACTTGAACAAGTGTTCGTACATGTCACGTTTTGATAAGACATGCTTGGTTGCCGATACCATAAGCAATAAAGTTATGATTAATTTAATTAATTCCATGTGCCAGTACCATCATAGTACAGCAGTCTTATCTTAATTGAATACCAGCTATAGTATCTTTTACTTAAACCCGTACTTCCTCATAGCAGCAATGTTCAATTCTTCACATTTCTGAGTTTTAATCTGTACACTCTGAAGAAAAATTAAACCATATCATATATCTTGGTTTGGAATGGTCCTGATCAGTGAGGAGGCATTCTATATAAATGTAAATATAAATTTACAATATAACACCTACACCCATGTAAGTGCTTAATTAATTATAGTGTAACAAAAATGTACGCAGAAATGCAGATGCAGCTTCATGCATTCTTGACCTCAACTATAGATGGAGGTGACAGGTCAGCTTCTCATCCCAGAGAATTTACCGCTGTGTAACCAAGAGTAGTACATTGAATAGGAAGCCAGTTGGGCCCCAGAGCCTGTCTAGGTCCAGTGGGGAAGGGAGAAATTCTCTGCCCCTCACAGCAATCAAACCCAGTCATCCAGTCCATGGCATGCTCATTATACTATCTGGTCTGTCCTAGCTTTTGCTTCAAAAGTAATCAAGAGTATTGCTTTGTCTTAATGGTTTGTTCTTGCCTCCCATAAATCCAACCCCTTGTCCATACCTTAGGGTTATGTGGAGATTGTAACGGGTGTGGAAGGGGTGCCCTGAGGGGGCTACCCTGACACATGCTGGTAATCTGTACCCTGGGTCACATGGGAGGTGGTAACAGGTGTGGAGTGGATACCCTGTAGAGGGTGACCACGACACACGCTGGCTAACGGGACTCCGGTCTACCCAAGCCAAGGTGCAAGGTATCATACCGAAGGCTGCATGGCACTGGGGTAGTCAACAGCAGTGTCCAAAACGATCCCCTTGGGGAACCAGGCCGCACCCCACTGTATATAGGCCTTCCATCCGCATGGGGCTCTGTGGATGGTGACCGTATTTCTTTCCCCATGAATGAATGAATTGAATGTATGAAGGCTCTAGGAATGGGCATCTCTTTCCATGGGTGCCCCATTGGGGAACCAGGTAGTGGGCTCCCCTCCCAGGCCTTTGAGAGTTGAGTAAAGGCATGCTTTGGAGATTGAGCATCCCTATGGGGGCTCTGAGAGGGGAACCTGGAGGAGGGCTCCTTTACTGGGCTTTCTGAAGGATACGTGCAAAAGGCCCTGGTGATGAGCATCTCTCCCCATAGGGGCCCCGATGGGGAACCTGGAGGGGGGGAACTTTCACCGGGGACTTTGAGGGATAGGTAGAGGAAGGTTCTGGGAATGGAGCACCTGTTTCTATGGGGCTCTGAGAGGGGAACCTGAAGGGGGGCTCCCTTTCTGGGAACTTTGAAAGATATGCAAAGAGGACTCTGGAGATGGAACAATCTTTCTTTATGCAGGCACTCCATAAGGGGAACCTAGAGGGGGGGTTCTTTTCTGGGGACTTTGAGAGATATGTAAAGAGGGCTCTGGAGATGAAGCATCTTTCTCTATGTAGGGGCTCTGCAAGGGGAACCTGAAGGGGGGGTTCTTTTTTCGGGACTTTGAGAGATATGTAGAGAGGGCCCTGGAGATGGAGCATCTTTCTCTATGTACCGGCACTGTAAGGGGAACCTGGAGGAGGGGGTTTCTTTTCTGAGGACTTTGAGAGATATGTAAAGAGGGCTCTGGAGAGGGAGCATCTTTCTCAATGCAGGAGCTCCACAGGGGAACCTGGAGGGGAGCTCCTTATCTGGGGACTTTGAAAGATATGTAAGGGGCTGGGGAGGAAACCTCAGCCCATGTGTTTGTGTGAGTGTGAAGCCATGGTGACACTCAGGCATATTTATCTGGGATCTTTTTTCATGGACCCTGAGGACATTTGAGGTCTGAGTCTGGGCGCATTGTGGAACTTCTGTAGAAGGACAGGGATTTCATGATGTACTGATGTGTTGACTCACTATGGTTTAATGATGTAGACTACAATAGAACTATAGTGCACCTTAGCAGTCTTGATTAAATAACCATGTTTAAAAGATCCTGCCACTTGTCTGTACCCTGAGCCAGGTTTTAATTGCATTTGTATTTGTATTTGTACTTGTACTTGTATGTGTATTGTATTTGTAAATGTATTTGTATTGTAATTGTATTTGTATGTGTACTGCCTTCACAATTGTACTTGTATTTGTATTGTAATTCAATTTGTATGCGTATTGTATTTGTAATTGTATTTGTATTGTAAAGAGGATTAGGAAAGTAATTATTAGTGACGTGAAGTGGGGGGAATTGAAGTGTGGTGATGAAACGCCTAAAAGTGGTGTGAAGTGAAGAGGGGAGTGAAGTGAAGTGAAGTGAAGTGAAGTGAAGTGAAGGTCTTGTGTGGAATGCGTGTATTACCATTGATTTCATTTATGCAGTTCGTGTGTGGGTTACTGTATTTTATGTTGCCTTATTGTTTTGTATACCTGTCTCATTGTTTCATGTATACTCGTTTTAGGTTCTGTTATTTGTTTTATGATTGTTTTATTCTTTGTACCTTTTACTTTCTACTTTGTGTGTTCTGTTATTTTGTATTACACTTGCATTATAAAGGATTTTATCTGGAGTGGGACCTAGAAACTCATATTGAGGTCTTTTTAGGAAATTGGATATTTACCATTGTCATGTGAATATATTCTCTCTTTGATGTTGTTTGTGATAGATAATCAAAATAACTTTCATTCAAGGTTTAGAAGTTCATGACCTGAATACTAGAAGCAAAAATCAATTCTATTTACCAACTTCAAATCATTCTGTTTTCCAGAAGGGCACCACTTTTTCTGGTATTAGGTTATTTAATAGCTTGCCTAGGACCATTAAAAGTCTTAGAAATGATAGAGCTCATTTTAAAAACAACTTGCTTTCATATCTCATGGTAATTCATTTTACACTGTTGCTGAATTCTTGGAACATACAGTAAACAACTAATTTACAATGTTGCTTTACGGAGCATTTCTGTTGTATTGTCTTGTTATAGTTTCTGTATTGTGCTGTCTGTGTCTTGTTATGACCAGTTTCATGTCCATTGTATAAATCTTGGACTTATGAAATGCATGCATGCATGCATGCATGGATGGATGTGTGTGTGTGTGTGTGTGTGTGTGTGTGTGTGTGTGTGTGTGTGTGTGTGTGTGTGTGTGTGTGTGTGTGTGTGTGTGTGTGTGTGTGTGTGTGTGTGTGTGTGTGTGTGTGTGTGTGTGTGTGTGTGTGTGTGTGTGTGTGTGTGTGTGTGTGTGTGTGTGTGTGTGTGTGTGTGTGTGTGTGTATGTGTGTGTGT